>JARHVA010005868.1:532500-950000 GCA_037957365.1 Torreya grandis | reverse complement strand
CATTTCTACTGCAAATGGAAGCATGTTGCTTGCCAATTTTGATACACTTGAAGAAATTTAGGATTTGCCTATATCTGTTGAGAATCTCATAATTGAATTGAAAGATACAAGCTTATAATTAACACCTTTGGAAGATGTAAGCACTATTGGAGACATTATGTGCCATCTCAGTTCAAAACTAGAGATCTTTTTACCATAAAAAGGGAATAATGGTGAGCAGTGACATACTACATTTGAGTCCTTCTTGGTTGCCCTTGTCAACAGATGTAGAGATAGAGTTCAACAATGGATAAGAAATAATACGTGTGATTTTCCTGATAATGATCAAGTTTAAAAATTGCATTTAGAGGCTATGGCAGCACTTGTAGAGTTGAAGCAAGGGATTTTAGTGTGCAGGTGCAAGTGTTCAAGCTATTTTTGGAGATGTTTAAGAGAGAAGGGCCATTCCTCTTCTCATTCTTGCATGGGTAATCACTCATGCATAGAAATGTGCACTTTTTGTACTCATGAAGGAGATATAAGTTTAGTGGAAGAATGCAAGGATTTAGCTGGGCATGAGGGGGAAGATGATTGCATAAAGAAAAATCACACATGTGGTGAGGTTTGTGACCTTAACAATAAGTCATAAAATTGTAACAAGTATTGCTCCATCAAGCTTGGGAACACTGGCCCACATAAGTGCAATTCTCATCAGCATATGTGCAAGATGAAATGCTCTCTTCCAAGCTGTACAAATCATTGCATTGTAGCAATAGATTTTGGTGAGCATGACAGTCTTTATTTCCATGAGTGATATTGCCCATGTCAATGCATTATGAAAGGGTGCATAAGAATCTCTAGCGTCAAGGATCATTTTCATAGTTTGAACTCCAATGCTGAGCATCTCTATGGCAACGATCATATTTGTCATGAGAAATGTGAAGTTTTTGGAGTATGTGAAATCTTTACCAAGTTAGTGAGACAAACTAGACACGTTTAAGGAAGAAGAGGTTTTTTTGAATATGAACATGTATCAGAAAAAAATAGCTTGTGCATAGATTGTTGTGTTCTTATCCCACCTTTCAAACTGAGTCATGAAGGTCCACATTTGCACACCAAAAAGGAAGAAGCTATACACTATTGTGAGACAAGGTGTCAAGCATGTGGTTATTTTTGTCAGCTTCCAATGGGTCATCCAGGGTTGGATAATACCATACATGGAAATATGAGAAATGTGAGATTTGTTTCACCATGTGAGGAAATTGACATTCAAGAGCTCAAGTACATGTGAGGAGAAACAAGTTTGGCAGAAATGTGTAATATGCATTATAAGGCACAAGGTCGAGGTCATATACAATTAGTTACTTATCCCACCTTTGATAAACAAGGTAGGTGAACAAGCAAACTCTATGACGTTTCTAGGCACAAAACAAGGAAATATGGTCCTAATTTTCATATTCCAAAAGATGAATTCACTCATGAGACATACTAGAAATAAATGAGGTTTACAGATCCTTGTAGTGTAGAAGATCAAGAGCAGTTTTCTATTTGAAATCACTACTATAGATCAGAGGAGCATGACAACTCTTTGGATGGAGGGATTCATATTCAAAAATCATATTATACTAAAGAGCTGTGGCATGCTCCAATTCATAGAACTACCCTAAATACAAGCTCAACAGGGTACATTACAAATGATGGCCATCATTTTGGTTGTGATCATTTAAAGAATATGCCTCACTATGTAATATTTATAATCGACAAATTAGGCTCCATGGGCTGTAAAGATATCATGCCTACAATGTCCAAATTTGTTCCATCACATGGTTGTAGACTTGGTTGTGTTTATGAGGCGATTGTTAGATTTATAAGAATGCATCTTAAAATAGTGTCTGATGATTTAGTGTATGTAATTCTCTTTGACCATAGTGTAGAAGTTGCTGTGAAAGTGTAAGACATGAGAGATGTTGTTGATTTGCTTCTACAGTATAATGCTGATGGTGGAACCATGTATTCCTCTGGCTTGAAAGAGGTAGAAAAGGTAATTATTGAATCACCTATGAAACTTGCAGCTAACAGGGAAAGATGGTGGTAGTTTTCTTGAGTGATGGTGGCAACAATGGAGGTGGAGATCCTCTATATTATGTGGAAAATTTGAAGAAATTGGAGTCTATAATAACAATTCACACTATCATGTTTGGATTAGATCCGACGAAAGAAATTATGATGAAAATGGCAAAATCTGGCAATGGGTCATTCTAGCAAAGCCTTGATGAAGTGCAGCTAGCACGTAGTTTTGAGAATTTAACAAGCAGTCTCAAGCCCAATGTTGTAGCTTTGATATAAGAAAACCCAATTTGGTCATTTTTTAGGGTGGTATACGCATCTAATTTGATCATGTTTTTTTCCCAATGCTTTGCTTTAATTTTTTTTGTAGACAACCTGATGAAATATTTGTTGGGCCTCTTTGAGTTTTTTTTAGTTAGCACTGAACTGAATTATAAAAAAGCCACATGTTGGTTTTGTGAATATATACATAGCTACATTACTATTCTTCTCATGTCCTTATCCACATTTATATAAGGAAATACTTTACAAAAAAAAATATTAAATACATCGCAACCTAGTTGTGCATCCCAATAGATGGAAATTGCTTAATTCCCACCATAACTCTCAGGATCCCTTGAGATACAGAGTTGGGACATATCTAGGTCAAGCCTTAAACCAAAACTTGAAAAGTTGGTACTTGAACATTCCATCCCTTTCCAAAAACCTCCTAGGATTTGAAAAGTGTTCCTTTAAAGCCATATGACATGTATTTGTACATGGACAACATCAACAGAGTGATATGAAACTTGACCTTGGGTGGGTCACTCAGAACAAAAATGAATGCAATGTGTTAGGATCCTAGCCAAAAACACACATATAAGTTCCCCAGAAATGGGAAAAGTCAGGGAGAAGCCAATGAATGGAGTGGTAACATGTTATAAGACAGTTCTGTACATAAACTTGGCTTTGACTAGATGAAGAAAGAAGGAGAACTTATGGAAATATCCATAAATATGACCATAATGGGTTAATGAGACTCTAAAATTACAGCTAGCTTAGATTTGACAAGATGAGCACTCCAGGGAGCTATGTAAGGGATTAGAAACCTAGGAAAAATTGTTCACCCACAAAATAGGTGGTGTTAAAATAACCACCTAAAAGAGTACAACTCAATGTTAATTATCTTGTCTAAATCCAAAGCAGTTCTTAAGCAGGATAGAGAGTAATAAAGAAAATCCATTAACTATAATGTAGCAGCCATCAACACCAAAAATTTGAAAGCAGACCCAAAAATTGATGGAAGTTGAATAAAAGCAAGTTAACACCCCACAAATGTGAAGAACACATATATCTTTTGGTAGATTTCATTTTTCTGTTGGGTATTATCTAAAATAAATTTACTTAGTAGCAATATTTTTCTTATCTAAATTATTTGTATGTACTATGTATTATTATTATGAACTCTTGTTGTTTCCCTCATAAAGTATGGGCGTGGCTGGATTTTAGGAAAGAGTATATATGCAAAGCAAGGAAAGATGACAAAGATCTTATTGGCAAAGAAAGTGGGATGTTAATTAAGACAAGCATACTAATGATAGGTCCATAAGTTTTTAATGGTGTATAATTGTAACAGGTGTGTATGTTAACAAGTTTTAGGTTATCCTTTACAAACTATTTTGATAGAGCAAGTTTTGAATAGGCCATGTGGATGTAGTAAAGATGATGCTAATATAATTTTTGAGTAATTCTTCAAGATCTACATCTATGTATATATTATTTCAATTTTTAGTCATTTGTTAAAATGCAAATAACTCAGATGAAATGAAATGTTATGCCAGCGTATGTAGTTTTCACATCTCTATGGGTATATAACAAAAATACTTGTCCAATTGTTATTTAAGTCTTTTAACAGTTATTTGGCATATAGTATAGCCATGACTGCTCTTTCCTTAGTCTTTACAATTATCTTCCAACTTTTGTCAATTCTTTATTAGGGTTTCATCATCTCACCTACACCATGAATTTGGGTGCACTAAAAGTTTTTGTTGGTTTCATATTAAAAAATGGCCATCTAAAATCCTTTGGCATCCATGCATACAGTTTGAGAGGTCACATTTTAGAGGTGTTTTATGGGTAAATTAATGCAATTAGGATACCTTGACACTCTACATGATTGCTTACATTGCATTTCACTACTAGCCTGATATACAATGTATTTCATACAAGAAACAATGTACCGTTAATTGAAGGTGATTCTCAGCTTGGAAATAATGATGTCCCTAGTTCTGCTGCTTTCTTAGAGACCACAAAATATACATGATACAAAGTATTAGATTTATTGCATTTCACTATTCTCCTGACATACAAATTATTTCAGTGTTTCATATAATGATTTGTGTACACTTACAATAGTTATATGCCATGAATTGAAGGTGATTCTCTGCTTGCAAATATGATGTCCCTAGCTTGATTCTTTCTTCGAACCCTAAAATTTATATTAAATTTTTTTACATAGCTAATATGCTCCAAATGCTTATATGAATACTATGGATAAGATACATGTTATATGATTTTTCCCAGCACAACAAAACATGCAATGACACACGGAGGGAAGTATATGGGGAGGGCTATTGTCATTCCCTCTTAGCAAGAGCGTGGTATTTTCCCATCTCTTCTAAAGATGCTAATTTCTTGTAATAATCAGTGACTAATAGTTCATCTCTTCTCAAAACTTGTGTACATCCCTCTTAAATTTGTAGAGAGTGCTTTTATAAGATTTATAATAGAGAGGACTCAATAGTCACATATTCTAATTTTGCATGTATGTGGAGTTTAAATTGTATCATGTGAACACGTAAAATTAACATTTATGGATAGCTTCATGCATTTACTTGTTAATTTTATATTTTTAGTAAATGATGTGTTAGAATGGACCCTACCTTTTGATCCCTGTACAAGAAGTCGTTATGGAGCTATTTCGGAAGTTAAATTGATGGGTGATAATGACATCCTCTAAAAAATCAAAGTGGATGACAAAAGTGGAACATCAAAATACCAATTAATATCTCAGTACACATTATGTGTGCACCTTATTCAAGGTGCCAAAACAATAATAACACACCATCATGAAGTAAACACCCTATTGTGGGCATTAAATGCATCCATCTTTGTACAGAATCATGCCTAGTTTAGATTTCAAAGAGCTCATCCTTGTATTGTATTGCAAAACAATTTAAATTTGCGTTATTGTTGAAAGGGAAGAGCAGATGCATTACACTTCATTGCACATCATACCTTGTCAATCCTTTTTTATAAATAGTTCTCCCATCACAATATCCTATCACTACCATCAAAAAGTTTTTCCATTACTTGAGAAATAGATTGGAAAGGACTTTCTATTGAAAATGGCATGTGTAGAATTTTTTTGTAGTGGGATTGTTTGTAATGGGGTTGATAATGGTAGAAACCACATAGAATTGCAATAATGTTGTGGGGAAACTCACTTTGTGTTTGATGTAGTTGTAAATGAATGGATTGAGATAACACACGAGGTAGTGTTGCAATGGTGTGAAGAGTTCATAGGAATGACTAATACCTCCTTGGCCAAGTGATATATTTGCAACTGTCTCAAACCCCAAATTAATGGTTTTTCCTAGAAATTGAATGTTGGTGTCTATTATGAAAGCTTCAATGCTTCTACCACTTGGTTCAATCACATTTTGAATCTTTAAGGATTTCATTTACTTGCTAGCTTTATTTCAGATTTTTTGTTTGTTAATTATGGACTAGTATTATTTGTTTCATAATGCATTGGTCGATCATCAATAAAGTTTGAGATATTATGTGGGTTAAGGGTTCATATTTTTTTTTACGATGAGGATTCTGACAACTATGGCACATCAATTATAATGGTTTATGTTATTGTAGACGACATCAAAATCATAATAGAGGAGCACTTGAAGAAAATTTGAGCTATATTTTTTGCAAAACCTATTGTTATGCAAGAAAAATATGTATATTGCCCCAATTTGACCATCATTGACACCCTCAAATTTTTTCTCAAGGTACCTTTGTTTTTTTACTTCATTTTATTGGCTTTAATTGTTTATTGTGTTAAATTAATCCATTTTGCTCACACCCCATCCCTAATCTAGGTGCAAGCTAATGTTTGCCTTGATACCCAATAAGGGGGGCAAATCCTCTTTCTAGGTTGGCTCTGACCCTCTACAAACCATGAATTCTATGGTGGTGTAATGGGTGGGGCCATAAATAGACCATGTTTTATAGTTGAGTTGGATTGCATCTAATAATTCTTTTATGTTTATAGTTTTAGTTGAATATTATCAAATGGCATCTCTTAGTAGTTGTATTGCATCATCTATTGTCCATTCCAAGTCCCCAAAGGCTAACGGCCCAATAGTAGTTTGGAGAAGTAGTTTTACAAGTAGGAAGAAGTTATTTGTCCAGGTATGTGCCTTTAACTAAGTGTGATCATTCATATTTGGTATATTTTTTTATTATTTAATATATCATGTTATATTTAAATGTGTGCATTGTATTGGCCATAAATTACTTAATACCTACATCCCATCACAATCCCAAGTTATCATTCATAGATAGCTTGTAAGGAAAGGAAAGCTAAGGCATGGTTAATGGAAATCAATTTGTAGAGAATTCAAAGAGAGTGTTTGTGGTTACGAAGTCTATTACAACTTTTTTTTAATGCATGTAGGTAGCTATTACCCTGTGTGCAACATATGGTCTTATATGGAGGGCACTGGTGGAGAAAAAAAGACATTAAGTGAATAGCAAGAGGCTTCTAAGTTTGGACAAACATACATGAAGGTTTTATCTATACAAAGAGTTTTTGAGTTTGAAGATGAGGAGGCTAAAAAGAGGGAAAATGGGCATGCCTGGTTTCAACTGAAGGATGAAGAGGGGTATTCTTGTATGGCTTCTAATGCATCTTATGAGCCTGCATAGCACTTAGAAGTTGTGACCCTTAAGGAATTTTATAGTGAAGATGGGCATGATAGGCTAATAATATGTGACTTCGATGTTGTTGATGTGAAGAAATCCAAATAGAGAAGAGTGGCATCCAATGAGCAGGGGGATTTGGATTTGATTCAAGATACTGCAAGCTCACCTTTTTACAACTTTAAAGTTGTAGCCAACTAGTTATTAAATGATTAAATGGAAATGATGATTTGGTTCTAACTATGCAAAAAGTTTGGAAATTACCTCCTTTTTTTGGGGATTATTATTGGATGAATGATTTATGATTGGGATGGTGTTGTTCTAGGCAAAGTTACTCCATTAACAAATCAAAATTTCTTCTTGTCATCATATACATATTCCCTTAGAACCTATGTAGTAAGTCGTAGTAGCAAATACACTTATTTCATTTGATGCAGTTTTATATTTACTTAAGTAGATTCTTAGAATCCTACTAGTTCAAAATGTAGGCAATAATATCATATGCATTTTAATACTTTATTGAAATAGGATTTGAAATCCTTGTAGTTAATAATCAGGTAATATTATCATAAGCATTTTTATACTTTACTCAAATAGAATATGAAATTTGCAAAGATGTATTCAGACAATATCATTATATACACCTCATGGTTAAAATGGATCTGGCATCCTTGTTAAATTTGTAGGGTATACCATATAATGCATTTTTGATATTCTACTTAAATAGGTTTTGAAATACTCCCAGTTAAATAGTTTTTTATATTTGTCCCAAGTAGACTTTGAAATCCTTGTAGTGAAATATGAAGATAATATTATCACATGCATTTAATACTTAAGTCGAATAGGACATGGAATCCTTGTAGTTAAGTTACAGTTATTATTATCTTAATGTTTTTGTGTTATATATGTAGAATGGACTTAAAAAAAAATAAAGCACAAATCAAGTATTTTTTTGGACTTCTCCAAACTCCTTTGTGATATTATGAACATGGATACACACATATAATACAACCTCCAAGCATGCATGTACGAACCCTCATGGATGCTATGAAGTCTGCCATTGTTATGAACTTACGATTATTTCAAGTACCTTTTTGAATTGATAACAACTACTTGGGGAGGGAGCTTGGTTTTATAGATAATAAAATTGAAGCTTGATATATTTGTATTTGTGGATGATAATATAATTTTATTAATGTGTATTGGCACATATATGCAGTGAACAATTCCTTGGATTTATTGTGATTAATCTTATCTACAACAGTAGATACTAGTTAAGAAAGCTCTGTCATAGACAAGAGACTATTAACAATGATCGCTTAAAAATATAAATGGTTCATTAAACAATGAAATGGAATGTATTGTGAAATTAAATATTATGACAAAATGGATGTATAGTTGAACATGTTGAATTATAAGTTGATAGGATTTTGATGTTGATAATAAGTGAAATGACATATTGTATTTGACAAACAATATAAAAATCTATATTACTGAACTCAATATTTGTATTTATCTATGCAAATCTTAAATTGAGATATTTGTAGTTGAGATATTGTGTACTAACAATAGTACAATATCTTGTGTACATGTTTAAGATTTATTATGAATTAGTTCATATTTCCAATGTTCAAGTATTGGGTACAAATGTCTTTATAATTAATGAAAAAATCATCTAATTTTAATAAAAAAATATGTTCAAAAGTTGGGTTCCACACCCTTAATTACCCTCTCAACTATTGGGTCCTCTCCCTTACTTGTGTGTGTGTGTGTGTGTGTATATATATTTGTTTCTATTCATTAATGGTTTATTTATTTATTTATGAAATGAAATGGTTTTAATTATATCCACGAGACCAAATTGTCTATGGAACCGTCGATTATATCAATTGTTCTAACCATTTAAAGATTCACGGTTCTAGCTATGTCTTTTAGAAAGCTACTTCTCCTTTCACTGATTTGATTTAACATTTACCCTAACCCTTTTATTATGTTTTCCTCAAATTATTCTACCATGGAGCCAATTCTTAATGTTTCCCCATATTTGCTTTGAATGTCTACTTACTTTGGACATTCAAAGATGAAATGCTCCTCCATTTCGACCACTTCGATGGTGCATGTTAGAATTATCGTAAGATTATAATTATTTTCATCAAATGTTTTGATTTTAACACATCTAAATTCTAATAATTTAATGTGTTTTCCATTAAATTTCCAGATAGATTTGTGTTTATGTTATTAGAGCATGCTTCTAATTACCTATCAGGGGTAGAGCAAGAATTGCATAAATTTTGTGGGATCACATAATAGTTATGGGAATAATGAGGATGAATAAATTCCAAAAGGGACAAATCCAAGATGGACATTTGCATTCCACACCCCAAAACAAGTACTAGTTGTTCCTAGGGATGAGAAACTATGGTTACCATACAATCTCAACCTCTTCATGGAGCTAATTTTATAATTGTAAACAAAAATTATCAATTGAAAAATCTTGTCATTGAGGAAAGATGCAACTAAATTACATTAAAGATTCAACAAAATCTTGATGAAAAATAGGCATCTTATACTAAAATTCAATAAGACTTGGGCATAGTACATCATGACATTGAAGAAACAAAAGAGAAGAAATCGTATGATGTAGGTGCACATATAAAAACATAGGAATACTTGATATATTATTATAGTTTCTTACAATTTGATCATTTCCTATATTGACTTGGTAGTTATATAAAACACAACAAAGGATTAAATTTTACGCTATTAAAAAATGTGATACATTAGTTAAGGTCTTAGAAACGATGGTCGAGAAATTTGAAAACCTATTCACAAGGCAAGGATAGTGTCTAAGAATGTTGGTCTTAGGTAGATCAAATAATCATCCCAAATCATAATGGGTTCAAATTTCATGGAAGCAAAAATTTATGAAGATGTAACTCATACAAATCCTCACCCACAAACCTTTTTTCTAAGGTCACTCAATTGAAATAAACTCATCAACATCATTGGAGATATCTATTCACATATAAAAGATACATGTTTTGTTATATCACTACAATTAGTTGTATAAGGGGTCCCAGATCTATTTTGCAATGAAATCAATGACCTTTTAAATTATGTGGGAAGTAATACCAAAATAATTACACAAATTAGTTTGTTGGAATTCCTACTTAGAAATATAAGTATATAAAATTGAGGTTTAGATGGATTACCCCATTTAAGTGGACAAGATTCACTTTTTTCTAAGAAATTATCATATTCATTAAAAATTAGCATGAGACAATTAATCTAGGTGGCAGTTTGGGACATAATTTCCTTAAGATGGGTATCTCCCCTTAAAACACTCACTTTGCCACATGATCACAATCTCTATACAGAGGCTCAAAATATGGAATTTTAATATGGGTTGGAAAGCTTAGGATGTGATCTAATTCAATTCCCTTTGTTGTGGACATCAAATTTCCCATAAATATTCTATTGAATCCATGAAAGTGCAACATTGTATACAAAAATACAAAATATTTTGAAATTGAATTATGGTATTTTAATGAGTTCCACTTTTAATAGAGATCCTCTTCACTTCATAAAGGGGAAACTTGTCACGTAAGTTATTGGATTCTTGAGACAAGTTAGATCTTCCATAATGACACTTTATATTATATTTACAAATTGATTCATCCACTTCTCTTCATGTAACTATACATATAATTACAGATAATGAGGAACATATGAGATCACACAGAGAGGTCCATAATTATTCCTTCCTAGTATAAATCAGATGAAATAAGGAGTAGATTTTCATAGCTTCATAACTCTTTTTAAATATACCTACTTTTTTGTAATAATTAGACTAATAGCTTACATCTCCTATTAAAGTTAGTTGTACATACCTCTCAAATTAGTAAATTACATATTTCTTTATTCAACTATTTTCATTTTCTCTATATTTCTATCCACATTTGTTCATTCTTCATTTAATTATAATATTAAAATTTTCATTATGATACAATTGTTATAATTAATTTTTACTTCCTAACACATGTAAGCTCAAGTCCCAATATGTCAAGTCCGAATATGCCAAGTCTATTCCCATTTGAAAAGTCACTCTTGTGTATTTAGATCTATCCAATGTCAGTCCCTCTAGCCAGGTCAAACCAAATTTTGGTAAGGATCTCCACACCCAAAATTCTATTGTCATTAGATTTACTCTAACAAACAAGTAGTCTTATGATAAGGTGCTATCGGTTGGGATTAATAGGTAGCCCAATATTTCTAGACTTGTCGGTGTCAGCAATGAATCCTTTTACATAGTTGCCCCTGACCATCCATTACCTAATAAGGTCTCTGACATATCGGCAAACAAGTCCGACCAAGTGAAACCAAGTTTTTAGCTATTAGAAAGAGGAATGCTGAAAAGGAGAATAATGGTCATTCTAAAATCAACCACTCCCAAGAATAAAGAAGAGTTCACTAGGAACAAGGTTAAAAAAGATTCTTTGTGAAACTTACAGTCCAATATTGCTTTTCTAAAGAAGGAATTACTCCTTCAACAGAGCATTCTCAAGTGGTCTATGATTAAATATTAGAAATCAAAAAAAAGGATAGATCTTTTACATCATCAACTAAATGAAGACCAACCCCAACCTCAGGGTACGTTTCCTTTTAGTAAAGATTTTTGGTCTACTATAGGTAACTTTTGTGAAATCAAAGAAGAGGTGATTAGTTTAAAAGAGAAGATGTTAGAAATGAAGGGAAGTCAAACTTCTCTTAATTAAATGTTAAAAATGGTGCTTCAAATGAACAAGGTGATGATGAAAAATTATGCAGAGAGTATTCTCACTCTCTAAGGAGGTATGAAAAAGAGAAGAGGGATAAAAATAAAAGGAGGTCCTAGTAAAATACCCACAAATAAGTTGAAACCAAAACTATTGATTTGAAAGTGGTTGAGGATCATTTGAATTTTTTGAAGGAAGATTGGGAGGCTATTGAAGAACCAGGGTTAACCAACATGCACTACTGATATAGTGCATGCATCATTGCCCCTAGGCTCACCATGATCAACCTGCCCTCTAACGGTCTTCACCAACTCTGCCCCTTCTCCAAATTCCATGCTAACCACTCGCCAATTGTGCCCCACACCTTCACCACTAACCAATAAACATATTGACCATCCTTGTGACTGCCAATAACTATCTCATCGTCATCACCTAACTATCACCTTACCACCCATAGCCATAAATGTGACTCTTACCCATTCCCCAAACTTCCCCTACATTTACATTAAAATATTGTGTAAGTTATCTTGATGATCTTGTTGCAAATTTTTCAAATGCCTAGGAAATCTTGATGCTGTGACTTACTTGTGTGTAAATATTTGAATAATTTATTCTATAAAGGTATCCAATTTTTATGCATTCCTATGTATTTCATTCAATTTGAAGAGGAGGTGACATCTTCAAATTTGACATTTCTTCTAGGTGCATCCCAACTACAACTTATAAGGTGAAACTGACATTGTTTACATTTAGTTCTTCAGTTGACATCATTTTTTGTCAGCAAAAGAAGCTATTTATGTATAGAGTTATGAGTATCTTTTTTTAATATTAGGAGTTATAGCTAGTTGTGTTTTAATGCATATTTTATTATTGGTCAAATGTAACTTTCACCCTTTGAGTTTTTGAGGTTTAAATGGTTATGTATTTTTCATTCAGTTGCATTTTTTGAAATGATGATTTATGGCTTTAGTTATTTAGGACTTTGAACTTTGACTTGTTCTGTGTTCTTCATTTTATTACATCTTGTACTATTGTATTTGGATAAAACTTAAACTTTCATGTAGTAGCTTTTTAAAACTTGCTAAATTTAAATTAGTGAATTTCATTTCCTTTATACCCATATAATTTACTAAATTCAAAATAGTGAGGATGACATTGGATTTGCCCATGTACCCCTACCTGACATATATTATTATAAGAATATAGACCTCTCTAAATATGTGTTCTTCATTTTATTACATCTTCTATTACATTTAATATTTTTGAAAAATAAATAAAAATCATTTATTTTGTTCAAATCTTTTTAGAATGTTCTTTTAACTGGGTATGAATCCCTTAAACAATTGCAAATGTACAGTGCACTCAAATTTAGTAAAGCACAAATGAAAGGAAAAAAAGACTTTTGAATACATCTGCTATTTGAAGTAAAAAAAAAATCTTATATACCCTCGCTATATAATGATATTACACCTAATTCCAATAATATGCTTAAATTTGAAGGAAAAAAAAGAGTTCTTCTAAACCCCTACTATATAATCATATTACACCTAATTCCAATCATACACTTATATGGTTAAATCTGTAAGCAAATATAAGCAGATAATCTATTTTAAACTGAACACCTAGAGAAAATCGACAAGCTTTAATAGGGTCAAATGAAAGTTTCATGATTTTTTTAAGTAAATAATGCTCTGTTTAATGTAGGAAGCATAACATCTCACCCTGACAAAATTTTTGCTTGATTTCTCTATGGCTTTTTATTAACCAAATGATTACTAGGATATAACCATCCAATTATACACAGAGGCATAAATAATTATGCACAGTCCAAAATTTTGAAAAATAAATTTAATATACCTTTACACATTTATAGAAATGATAGCTATCTCTTCTCCTAAAGGTTAAAATCATAGAATGAGAACTTTCGAGCCAGATGTTTGTCTAGGCCCTGCTAAATGTATGGCATTAGGATTTTCAAGCTCATGGACAGTGACCAAATATGATGGTCGACCTTGTCCATCATGAATTTTTTTAATGACAGTTACTTATTCAACATTGCTCTTCAAAAACCCCAACAATTGTAACCTTTTATAAATTTTTATTTTATTAATAATAATATTAGTGAAGCAACGTTGTAATGGTAACATTCCTCTTCAAATATTAATATAGTTTATAGAGGAAAAAATAAACATTGAAGATTACATGTATATTTTTATTATAATCTTTTATTGTTTTTGGTGGCGTGTTTAAAATTTTCATTTTGTATTTGATATAATCTATCAAAAATATTGATTGTATTTTATAACTAAAAAATATAAATACAGTCATATGGCCAAATACAATAATTGATATATCGATGAGTATTTGATCTAAGGTAGTAAGTGGTTTCATTTATTGTTGAATCTCGAGGACAAATTAAAACCAACCATTTAATTTCATTAAAACCAATCATTTCATTTCATTTCCAATGCCATCCTCACAAATGTAAGAAGTTAATACATGACTATTGCATTTAATGTGTAAAATAAAATCTTTGATAAGCTATTTAAAAAATTATATTAACAAAATGGAATAATAACTTAAATGGCAATAGTAAATCCAATTGAATGCAAGTAGAAATAAGAACATATTCAAAGAAAAAAATTAGCCATAACCAAATGAACTGATAAAACACAAATGTCTAAAGTTAATTCCTTTCTAAGGTCCACCATGATAACTCTGGGTGGAAATTAGGTAGCTAAGATTAAGAGGGTGTGTAATCATAGAATTGGTTATAGACACTTCTATTTTATCTTTCATCTTTTGGTTATATTTGTATCTTACACATTTAGATACACCAAACAATAAGTCTAATAAACATGCACATATATAATAATACATACTTGATAATCATATAGCAAAGCACACAATACTATAAAAGTGAAGCTAGTCCATTTAATTCAACATTTATTTAAAATGAAATTTGAATCATATGCACCTCATCGATATACATAAAATGCCAAATGTTATATGCATGAGTAATAATATTGTGACCTTAAAGGAGGTTTGATGAACTTGTGATGGTTATGAATATTGCCAGCATACTCTCATCTTTTGCTAAACTTGGCTTTTTGGAATAGGGTATTGAAATCTATTGAACAATAATTGAGAATAGTTTTTTTTTAGATGTTAAAGTTGTGAATAGCTTGATAACCATGTATGGAACATGTGGAAGCTTACAAAAGGTAGTGGAATTGTTTGGTTAAATGTGCAGTTCACATGAATCTACATATTCTCTTTGCTTTGAGATTTCATGATCGAAATCCGTAAGCTTATGCATACATTTTTACACAAAAGTGCACCCATAAAAAATCCATTACAAATCATGATTGGGATACACTTAAACAATATCTTATGGGACAAATTTCACATTAAGAGAATTAAATAAATACTATATTTTTGGAAAAATGTTGACATAAAAATTATGAAGAATGATTCTGAAGGCCTCTAACATGTATGATAGAGTTTGTTCATGCTTCAAAAATCAACCTCAGATAGACATGATGGGTATAGACAAATCACTAGTAAAGTTGTGGAGCAAGGCTCTGAACTAGAATATCATCTAGTTATAGCTTTAAACCACTCTCCCTTGTAAGGATTATACCTTGCATAACAACATGAATATTTTAAGAACAAATACCTCACTAAATCTATAAAAATGTGTTGTGATAAAATAACCAGCTCAGTAACCATTCTTGAAATTTTTTCAAGTCACAAGTGTTTTAAACAATAAATTTTCCATACTCAACATTGGACAGAAAGGTGTATATCTCATGGTAAGATCTTTTTATTTTTATTTTCAGATGTTAAAGTTGTGAATAGATTGACAACCATGTATGTAAAATGTGGAAGCTTACAAAAGGCAGGGGAATTGTTTGGTTAAATGTAGATTTTGGTGGGGTCATTATCAAGTTTACGCTAAATTAAATGTCAGAGCTTTTAGGTTAAATTACAGATAAATATAGGCCTTAGCCTAATATAAGATTAGGAAAATCATAATTTTCTAGTGTGGGTGACATGAATTGATTAGATATCAAATTAAAATGATAATAAGATGCAATGAACAACCTCCTCTATATATCTCATGTTTTGTAGTACAAATTTGATGTTTATATTGATAAATTAGGCACCCCTCAATTAGGCCTGCTATGATACAAATTATAAAATAATGTTTTCATTTTTTTAACAGGATTATGAATAACATATATGTCTCGCATATAGTTGTATGCTATGATACAACCATAAAGTGTTTTAAATGTGTGTATATTAACTATTGTCTGAGGAAGCAAGTGATAACCTTTAATTCTATTACAATTACTAATGGTATAAAATTGAATTATTCATATTACGTAGCTCTTATTAATGGTATTAAGTCTCTTTATGATGAGAACATAGAGTATGTGGTTTTTGAGATCAATTCTAAAATTATTTTGTGACCAAATTTCTAAAAGGATTTGTGTAAGAGACAATAAGCTGACTGCACTTCATAGCTAGGTAGTGGTACTTATGTGGAATTTTATTGATGTGAAGACCAAATATGTATAGGATGTTGGGGATGTGAGAGTAATGGCAAGGTGGGGTACACCAGCTAATGGTGGTGCTTCATCTAGTGTTAATAGATAGGTCTCTCTAATTATGCAGGTACAAGACACTATGAATGAGTCTTGTTTGCCATGTATAGAATCAGAGTTGAATATAAATGATGAACAACATACATCATCATTTACACTACAACTATGACATGATTTCAGTGATGATAGATAAAATATTATGAGATGTCAAATATACAACTCTATTGTATAGTATAGGTGGAATCAAGATGGCATATATGTTGGTTTATGGTAACTATTTTTCTTTATTTGCAGTATTGCCCTTATTTGTGTTATGTGTATTGTATTGGGGTATTATATGGGGAGTAGGAAGGAGCAAATGAATATATGTATAAAAAATGAATCGAGGGCTCTCTCTTGGTAGAGAGTTATAACAATGTGTAATTATAATCAATATTCTCAATGAATGAAAGTTTTGTTATGCATTTGAAAGTATATAGTTAACCAATTCATCACACATGGTGTTAGGAATTTTTTCTAATTTCACACCACTACGACGCATTTATATCCATATTTTTCAAATCTCATAATCTTGATTACTTGCAAAGTCAAAATTTGAATACCTTGAATATTCTATTTGTTGGCTTGATTTACGCACACACAAACTGAATCTTATTTTTGAATTAAATTGATTAGCTTCCACCCCATTATCTTATAATGACTATAAATTCATTTCAGTCATGTATAATCTCTAAAATGAACATATAGCTAAACATCTTAATTTTGAATTGAATTGATTAGTTTCTACCCCACTCTCTTCTAATGACTACAAATACATTTCAATAATGTATAATTGCTAAAACCAACATATAGCTAATAGTCTTTATGATCATGTTTGTTTAATTTCATGTCTATGAATAAGCAATGCATATGTAAAAATTAAGTAGTTTCAATTCTAATAATGTGATGTATGTGTAGTACTTTGCCAATATTAGTAGCATGGTTGATAGAAAAATGCATGCATTGGTTGTTACTCAACAAAAAAGGAGGGATGTTTGTATCAAGATCATGTTATTGAACCCTGAAAACATCATGATAAGGTTCTATGGTAGGCTGATATAATATTATGATAGTATACATTATGCTCATTACCTTGCCTTAATAGAGGGGCTTAGCTTATGTTTGTACTTGTGTGAGGAGAAAGGTGTTTCTATGGAGGTCGATTCAGAAGTTGTTGTTGAAGAGATGAAAGGGGAGAAAGATGTTCAAAGAGGTCTTTTGGGTAAATTGAATGAAGATGCCACCTTATTTTATCATTTATTTTGTGATATTGACATTCCTTATGGAAACAAATGTATCAAACAAGGAGCAATAAGGGAAGAATGAAAGCAAATAAGGGAATTGAGTTCAGCTAAGATTGAAATTCTGGTGTTAGAAGATGTACCTATAAAATAATATTATGATGTTGTGTCCAGTTTTTGAGTGGATGACATTATCAATGATGTTTACCACCATCCATTTCTATGTATTACACTATTTATACTCCTTTTTTCAATGGTACTCTTGATTATTTTTGAGGAGGCAATATAAATTTGCAGTCATACTTTACAATTTTTTTAAGGAGGCAATGTAAAAATGATTCAATGTAGTAAACATTATATTTAGATATGTGTTATATATCAGTCAAATAATAACATACTTATATTTGATTGTGTAAATATGTGGTCTCTTTATTACCATGTTATTATGCAATGATGACAACATTTGCTTATGATCAACCAATAACTATCATGACATACATTCCAATTATGCAAGAATGAGTACATGTTATAATGATGTTTGTAATATATTAAAAATATGTATTTTTAGCATATTATAACATTTTAAAGTATTCCATATATGAAAAATGTTTAAATAAGTTTAAATAATACGTGTGTTTAAAATTGTTGTACGTGTCATTAATGCATTGTTGGTCATAAATTTAAATTACATGATATGCCCTTATCTCCCACCTGTTGAGGTAAGCATATGAATAAATTTATCACTACAAATTATATTCCTTTGATGCTTGTGAGGTGATTTGACATTATTCCCAATATACCCTTAGCTTATTCACTAGCATATAGGCCCAAAACCCTTTTATGCTCCTATGTAGTTCATAGATAATGTAAAGGCACATAAACACGATCAAACTGTGGACTGTAGGGATGAATTTAATAAATTCATAATTGTGTCTATACTATAACTGTACATGTTTATCATGCTTAATCTATGTTGCATACTTCATTTCAATATTTCAATGAGGTTAAATACAATCAACACATGAAAACTTAGTAGTTCAAAGACAGGTACAAAAACCAAGGGAAGTGAGTGTTGTCATATTGCCTCATTCTAATACATATGAATATAAACCACATATGAATAGATCTAACACTATAAATTATATTATTTAGATGTCTATGAGGTGTTTTTCCATTATTCACAATATACCCTTACTTGATTCACTAGCATACATGCCCAAAACCCTTTTGTGCTTCTATGTAGTTTGTAGAAAAAACAAATGACTAGGGATAAATTTATTGACTTTATGATTATGTCTGTATTATATCCATACACATATGTCGTACTCAATTTGCATTGAATACTTCATTTCAATATTCCAATGGGGTTAAATACAATCAACACATGGAAAAATATTAGTTTGAAGACAACTACACAAATTGAGGGGAGTGAGTGTTGTCGTATTACCTCATTCTGATATGTACGAATATAAACTATATATGAATAGATCTATCACTATAAATTGTATTCCTTTGATTCTGTGAGGTGTTTTTCCATTATTCATAGTATACCCTTACATGATTCATTGGTGTACAAGCCCAAAACCCTTTTATGATTTTATGTAGTTCATAGTAAAAATAAATGACTATAGGGATAAATTTACTGACTTTACAATTATGTTTGTACCATATCCATACATGTGTGTCATGCTCAATTTTCATTGCATACTTCTTTTCAGTATTCCAATGGGGTTAAAAATAATCAACACATGGAAAAGTAGTAGT
This sequence comes from Torreya grandis, assembly GCA_037957365.1. Taxonomy (NCBI): domain Eukaryota; kingdom Viridiplantae; phylum Streptophyta; class Pinopsida; order Cupressales; family Taxaceae; genus Torreya; species Torreya grandis. The sequence continues at coordinate 930,566 of JARHVA010005868.1, read as the reverse complement.
TTGAAGATAGATACAAAAATCAAGGAGAGTGAGTGTTGTCGTATTGCCTCATTTTGATACATGTGAATATAAATTGCATATGAATAGATATAACTTAATAAATTATATTCATTTAATGGCTATGAGGTGTTTTTCCATTAATCACAATATATCCTTATTTCATTCACTGGCATGCAGTCCCAAAACCCTTTTGTGCTTCTATGTAGCTTGTAGCAAAAACAAATGACTATAGGGATAAATTTATTGAATTCATAATTGTGTTTGTACCATAGCCATACATGTGTGTCATGCTCAATCTACATTATATACTTCATTTTAGTATTCCAATGGGGTTAAATACAATTAACACATGGAAACGTAGTAGTTTGAAGATAAATACAGAAATCGAGGAGAGTGAGTGTTGTTGTATTGCCTCATTTTGATACATATGAATATAAATTGCATATGAATATATATAGCACTATAAATTATATTCCTTTGATGTATGTGATGTGTTTTTCCATTATTCACAATATACCCTTACCTTATTCACTAGCGTATAGGCCCAAAACCCTTTTTTACTCATATGTAGTTCATATAAAAAATAAATGACTGTAGGGATAAATTTATAAACTTTGTAATTGTGTTTTTACCATAGCCATACATGTGTGTCTTGCTCAATCTGTGTTGCATACTTCATTTTAGTATTCCAATGGGATTAAATATAATCAACACATGGATACATAATAATCGATTTTCAATCTTTGTTTGAAGTTATTAAATAGAAATAGGTGTTAAAAATTAATGTACATGTCAGTAATGCATTTTTGTCATATATTTCAACATTTGATCATTCATGGTGTTCATTCCTTATTACTAAAATGAAATGTTTTTGTTGGATGCTAGAATAGATGGTGGATATGTGGGATGCAATCATGTATCTTCCACTGTAGAAGGAAAACAATGGTCTATTTGATTATAGTAATATGAAGTGGAAATTTTTTCCTAATAATAAGGAAGACATGTGGGTCATTTGGATAACTACTGATAGGGTGAAGGATTTCATGAAAGGAAAATCAATAAAGAAGTCATTCCCTATAAATTTTTGTTTCTCCCATCATAGAAAAAAGGCACTTCAAACTAACAAGCACAATAGGGTCATTGCTACCTTCAAATATGTCATGTAGGTGACTTATTATTCTATACTACAAGTATGGGTGTATTTGCATGTTGTTATGTTCCACTTTTAAATATTTTATGTAGCTAATTTTTAATTTATTTATGTTTCACATGTCTAAAATTTACATACAAATATTGGTGTTCATATAGGCTAGAGGATTATTAGGAATTAGATACTCTACCAAAGGATATTCAACAGTTTCAAATATGGGAAAAGGTAGATGACCAAGTCAAAAACATTTGAGATATGGTTGTTAGTGTCATTTTAGCACATGTTGAATGGCCATTAGACCTAATGATGTGTTGGTCACATACAATTAGGTAGAATACATGGATAATCAAGGCAATCACTATCATGGATAAAAATATGAACAGTTCAAAGGGAATAATTATTTTTAAGCATCATATATCAACCCCCAACTAAATGAATCAGTTCATAAGCTACTATGTTTGGGAATGTCTATTGATTAAATCCATCTAAAAAACCTTGAGATGGTGTATGAGAAATTAGTGATGTTCAATGCTCAAACAAAATAATATGATTTCCTTGGCAAGGATGATATATACAATAGAGAATGATATATTAAGGAGGATAAATATGTTTATAGTCCCAATGATGCTGAAAGTTTCATGAATGGACATTGGCAAATCTTGATAAGAGATTTGTCTATCAAGGATACAATGGTGGGGGGTAAATGAGGACGGGGAAATTCCCTTCATACTAGGCATCTAACTCCCACAAAAACTAGAATGGTTATTGATGTTTAATAAGTCTAACTTATTGGCAATGGACTCAACCTTTGACACAAATGCAATGAAGGTATGATTTTTATGATTGTAACAATAGTTGATAATATATCTATTTCATAACTTAGAATCTAAATTATTTTTTATATCTACATATGATTCCAATTGTACACATTAATGGTATTTTATTCCCAACACCAAGGACTACCATTGATTGGGTCATTATGTCATGCATGTGTACTACAAACATTAGCCAATGGATGCAAATACTTCTACAAAGAGTACATATGAAAGACATACAGTGGAAACTCAATGCTTTCATGGTGGATAATGTTACTACAGAGATAAAAGTTATTAGGTGAGTCTTTCATATTTTGATGCATAATATGTTGTCCATATGTTAAAGTTCATACATACCATGGTCATGATACATTTTGAAGTATTACAAATAAATCATGATATGTAGGTAAACAGTCAATTATGAGGTCTAATTATGTAATTAACATGTGCATCATGCATGGCTAAATAATTTGATAGTGAAGGTGCAAGACGATGATGTATGATGTTCTATGTTTAGTGAACTGGGAGACATAATGTATAGCTGCACCAATGAAGACAATGCAAAGAAGGAGTCTAAAAAAAGTGTAGACAAGTATCACTCCACATAGGTAAACTTTGTCAAATAATGGGAGTGGCATTGGCTTCACCATGTGGGAATGTGGTCACGATGTTATCACACCCTTCCACATGCTGTGAAAGAAACAAATTCAGCCATATAGAGTTACCATTCCCATTTGAAGAGGTGTTTATTGAGGACACTACACATTTATATACATCATAGGGTTGATTGGGAAGTTAACAAACTAACCACTATGATTTATATATATTACTAGTGGCTAAAAATATGCAAGGATAGTGGATTCCATAGGAACTTCAAATTGGAGAGAGTTGAACATGTTTCATGGGTTAGGGCTTTACAGATTCTAGACAATCATGACACATTCCACAACAACAATCCTTGTATGGCATGGGTGTGGAGTTAGATAAATGAGACATTGTATTATCACATCTACATTGTGATGCTTTCCATGTCCATGTGTAATTACCCAATTTCACTTTGAGGCTACACTTGAAAACATGTGATTAATGTGGAACTATTGAGAGCTTATTAAGATAGGTAGTTGTGAAACACATAGTGGATGGTGGTTGTTAGCGCATAAACTACATTCATGTACAACACAATGTAAGGCTTATTTCCACTTAAAAGTGTTTTTGTTTTTTACATTTTTTTGTAAAATCTCAATTTTATGTATAATGTTTCCAATGCATAGTGCATAGATAGTATGACAAAATATGTTACTAAAGGAAAAGTAGGTGTTGATCTTAAATAATTTAACCATGAATATGAAGTTAAACCATTTGTGGATGTGTGGGCATCAAATTGATCTAATGCAGGTGAAGTAATAGATTTGGAAGATGATATTGAAAAGTAATCAAAAGATGCCGATAATGTAAGACATGTCTATTTTTATACTCATTTTGGTTTATATTTCTTGAAATTTGTAATAGGATATGTTTTATTATTTGAATAGGTCATTATTACTAGTAAAGATGACACAATCTATTCCCTAATATGTGAATCGCAATAATTTTTTGACAGGTGTGTCATAACTAATTGCACAATTAAAATGTTGTCATTATTCAAAACCTGTATGCATGATGTTTTCAACAAGGTCCAAACCATGTCGATATCAAGCTCATATCACTAGATGACCCATCCATTCCAACAAGTGCATAATGGGTATGGTACCTCCCTTTGTAAAAAGAGACTTCATAAAAATAATGAACAAAAAAAGATACAATAACATGTCACAAGAGAGAACTCATTTTCCAAATCCTCCTCTAAAGAAATATAAATGAGAAGCCTGGAATGAAGGCCTTGATAGGGTAGTAAAGTGAGATACAGATAGATGGAAATGAGACAATATACCAGTTATAACGATAAGTTTTTGCATGGTTGTACATCTTATATATGATACACTCCATATTTTAATGCCAAATACATTTTGTCATGTACTACAAAAGTCATCTTTTGAATGGTGACCAGCCACCTCATTTTAGTTTTAGTTTTTGTGGCCATATACTGCAACATTTCATGTGAAAATGAAATTAACATAAATGTAATTACAAGTTTGAGAGTCAACCATGTCAATTTTTACAAATATGATAATTCTCCTTATTATTTTAAACAACTTATATGAATAAAATGCTTGCAAATGTTGCACAACATTTTCATTTTTGAGTGGATTTATTTTTATGCTTTAAACTTTGTGATGTAACATCCTCTCATATTATTTGTACATTAGGATATTATGACAATCTTACATGTTTCAATCACTATCCTAGGATACACCCTTGATTACTTGCTTAATTTAATATTAAAAACAATTCTATATCTCTTATTGAACAAAATAGTTTCTTTTAATATTGGTCTTTTAAGACCAATGTAATTTATTCCTATCTCTGTCTTTAGTGATCCACACTTGATAATCTGATTAAGCAAATTCTGACTAGACTTCTTTAAGAAATATATCCTTTATTATCCTTAATAGGCCTGCAATCTTGACATAGATCTATTATTTTTCATGGATCATTAGATTTTTTTTAATTTTCATGGATGATAGTTATTAGGACAAAATTATGTCCATTTTTATCTAGCTCCAAACAACATAAATTCCATTCAAAATTCCTTATTTTATCTCTTATTTATCACAAGATTATCTATATTTTGAGTAGAAGACAACTTCAATGTCCCTAAATATAGTATTCTCTCTTTTGATTATAATCTACCTTTTAAAAAGATCCTTTTGTCTAACACAACTAAAGGTACATTATCAAATAAGGTTACAAGTATCTTATCAATGTTCTTAAATCAAACTTCTTAGACCAAGAAGAATCCCAACCTCAAAATTTAGATGTCAACAACTCTACCTTTATACACTTATTAGGCCTAATTATATCATTTTTTGGACTTCAAAAAACTTTCACTCTAACCTTATTCTCTTCACTTGAATCACTTTATAATACCTGTAAGACACCTCATACAGTGATGTTAGACGTGAATATCCCCCAATGGTTTATTTAATACTATCATGGATATTATAAATCAGCTATAATGATGAGAAACTAATGATTTTATTGGTTTTTTTAAAATAATAATCTCAATATTAATATTTACCCTTTAGGTTTGTGCAAGCCTACTCGGTGTGAAAAAATCCTTTTTTTCACTAATCTTTAAATTACTTTATGCATGCCTTGTTTTGAGTCCAATTATTTATTGTCTTGCTTTGAGATATTTTATCTTGAAACTAATTAAGATTATTTATCTATAATATAAAACAATTTCAATCATATAAACACAATATTCTCATCACAAATATACCAAAACTCCTCTTATTTCAACCCACTCCAATCAAGAATTACAAATTCTATCTTTTAGGCTTTTAGACCTTTTCTAGCCCTATTTTCAATCAATTTAATCTTGAGATGAATCAAATCACCTAGTTCAGACCTTACATATGCATTACTAGTTATTTTTTCATATATTTCACCTCCATCGTGACTTGGATTCCCTTGATTAGTTTCAAGAAAATAAGATGCTTGCAAAATTTTACTTTTTTAAGGCCTAATTATGCTTAGTTCTCTATACACCTATTGTATTCTATATGATATGATATAATATGTTTTTTAAACCTCATAAATATTATATATCACACTAAATTACATTATATTCCATATTTTCATGAATTTTAGCTAGTGGAAACAAAAGATATTCAAGTTTCAAATTCAAAACCCTAGTTTAGGTTTTGACATGCCTATAGGTATCAAGAGCCTTTTAAATGGTCATATTCAAATATTTATCACTTTAAAATGGTTATGATGATTTATTAGGGTCTATCTCAACTATTTTCAACTTTCACAATAGTCTTTGTCCCTTGAATAATATGGATAAGGCATCTAATTTGCATTTTAGTAGTATATTATGTCCTACTATAGAACTGTGTCAAAATTAGAATGGAAATTCAAATCTTAAATAATTTAAAATGGTTTTAAGGGTTTTTTTAGGACTAATATATCTTATCTCAACTCCACCACATTCTATCTTGATTGTGACAATCATAACCAAGTTCTAAAATTCAATTTTGTAGAGGACTACATTCTTATAACATGAACGTGTTGGATTTAAATGGAAACATGGATCCAGTCTTATATTTAATGGTGTTTTAAGGATCCTTTAAAATTAATGGAAAATATACCTATTATGTATTTCATATATAATCCATTTATTAACTTGATAATTTTTCAAAATAATGGAACCACACCTCTACTTGACTGTACATAGTCTTCTTGACTTCTCCTTTGTACTTGTATTTGCCTATTATAATTTTTAAGCTTTGCTTATCAACAAAACCAATTATGTTTTCAAATATTATACTTAGTGTATATATACTATTACCCCATATATAATTTCCATATCATTCAATAAATAATTAAACAAATCTCAAAGAGATGTTACTGGTCCTATTTTCCTTGAATGTGTTAAATAAAATAATTAAATTTTTAGCTTATAATATATATTACCACTTTGAACCAAAATATTGATATCCAGAACACACTATAATCACATATAAAAAAATATAATAGTGTTCACATACATAAAATCCATTGGTAATTCATAAGGTCTCTATTAAACCATCATTTAACCATTCGTATCCAAAACTACATACACAAATTACACAACACAGAATTGCAGGTAAAAGTCTTTGTTTTTTTGTATATTGACACTTTCTTGGTATCTATTTATTTAATTTATTTTGAACTCACCACATTTTTTTCCTAAAATTAATATCTCCTCATATTTCTACACACTTTTCATGCACCTAAAATATCTCTAACTACCTTCTTTTTCCCTCCAACATAGGTTACTTCTTGACAACAAATATTGGGTTTGTCTTGATGAAGCTTAAGGCATGATGATCATTGTTAGAGGAATGAGAAACATTTAGAGTATGTCCCTAGGCCTTAAATACCCTTTTATAGATGAAAATATATAATTTTTAACTTACAGAATCATGTTAAAGTTATTACAAAGCTTAATTTTTTTTGAATTTTTAAAAGACTAGTTTTGGTGGGAAAGCCAAGATCTTGATTATAAGACCTCAAAATGCATTAAAAATCTTATGAATGGATCTTAATTGACCCTAAATGATTTATAAAACTCAAAACACACTAGGAAAAACCAATATTATTCAAATTTGTACATGTTTCTACATCACCACTCCACCTTTTTTGATAGATATTGATTCAAACCACTCAACAAAGGACTTGGATACCTATTAAAGAATTATATATTGATATTACACCTTCAAATTTTTTTTTGAAACAAATAGAAAGTAAAATAATTAAAAAATTCAATTTTTCAAGCTTACTCGGTGACAACCTATAGGTGAGACATAACTCAGTCGATCATATCTCTTTCCACAGAGCTTATTTCAATCTTCTAACATTTATATTAGCTCATAAATTTCATAAAATACCTTATCCCAAAGTTTGAAAGAGTTCCATTTGTTAAAAATGAATTTATGGCTTAATTTGTGCTTTAAACCCTAATGCCTCTTGATGAACTTCTTGCTTCAATCTTATGATAAAAAGTGTCTTGATAGTATACAATTTTCACTTTGATCTATGACTGAGACACCTTAAACAAAAACACCATTCTCCCTTCACTTAGACATCTCATAAATTCTAGGAAAGATTTAGAGCTATGATATGAAGCTTATAGAGACTGTTTAGACTAGTTTCAAACACTAGTTACACCATTTTATAACAAAAAGGATCAATTCTATCCTAACCTTATTTTAATATTGAGTGTAGGTTTATTCAATCATTAAAAATATTATTATAACATTGAGACTCTTTCTTATGACTCATAGAGTGTCTTCTTGGGTTATATATGTACCCTAAATTTTGGATTCTCTCTATATTAATATTTTTAGTAATAAAAACCCAAAATGTAATCAACATCAAACATAGAGGATAAAGAGATAATTAGATGCTTGTAATGAGATTCCTTACCATCATTTTATCTCTTGTAGCTTCCCTCCAAGATTGCCAAACTAATTTTAATGCTAGATAAATGGATTGTTGGATTGCTTGATTATGCTTGCTAATGGCTTTGATGGATTATTTGGCTTGACAATGGCTATTGAAGAAGGCTATATGAATGCAAGAAGGATGGTTATAGAGGCAAAATGGCTTCAAGCTTTCTAAGTTTTAATTTAGCTTCCATGGATGTATTGGCTTGTTTATATAGCCATGAGAGGGAAAATCAATAGCTCAAATTTAATTTTGAGCCATTGAAGTCAATGGCAAAGGATTTTCCAAAGAATTTTTAATTCTTTAGAATCCTATAGAATAGAGGATTATAGATTAAAAGGGTGTAAATTAGAGGAGATTCTAAAATTATCCAATTCTAGAATATCCATTAAGTTGTAGGGGTGTAGGAATAGCTAGTTTAATAGGGTGCTAGATGGGTAGGTGAAGAAAATGTATTTTTAAATTGGAAAGTGGCTTAATGGATAAGTTATTAGGTAAGTAGGCTTAGATAGTAGTTTTAAGAGGATGATTAATTGGTTGTAAGGGTAGAAAAAGGTTTGTGAGATGTGAGGAATATGAAATATAACATTAGTTAATTAACTAGTAAATAAAGTTATATATTAAATTAGTAGAATTATTAGGGTGAGGAGATTTAGGTGCATTCATTTTGCCCCTCTTTTAAAGGGTATTGCGAGTGAATAGGGTAGAAGGAGTAATGGTCTTTCAAATAATTTTTTTTAATCATGAGTGTTTTTAGTAGGTATGATGAGTAATGGTATTTCAAAGTAAAACCATAGTCATGAGTGTTGTTAGTAGACATGATGCCCCCTTGAGGGAACATGCAGGGAGAAATAACCCAGATGGTCACTTGAATAGAAGTCTTGAGAGTGGGATAAGACCAAAATGATGAGATGGGGTTGGGATGCCTCAAGTATTGATATAGCTATGATTGAGATGTCCCAAGAATGGATGTTATGGGAGAAAGTGTACTAATCTCAAGAGATGGGTTCTAAACAAATGATCAATGTTTAGAAAGGAGACTAATTGATAAGATGAGAATTCCTAGGACAAAGACATCATTCAAGTATTAAAGATGAGATAGGATACAAGTTGATGATGGTTCTCATGGCAAGGAAACATGCTAGGGAGGGCTAGAAAGCCTATAATGGATATCAGATGAGTTGATTAATGATAATAAGCCACTTTTGTTGAGATACATAGCTTAAAGTGATGTAATATTATTGAGTGATTAATATAGTATGAGACAGGGATTAGGGGTTAATAATGGTTGAGATATCCCTAGGCATGAAACCATGGCCATGTACTACCTACATAATCTTAGAAGACCTCAAGATGATGTAGTTTTGACTCAAGATGAGGTTGGATGATGAGTAAAGACTATGCCCTAAATGACTAAGGAGGATAATTAATGATGAGCTAAGGTAATTGATTAACTTTACAAGAATTAGATGTGGTCGGATAAGATAACAGGGGTGTTTAGGGGTTAAGGTGGTGATAGGGGATAAAAGAAAGGGGGTCAAATAAGATAAAAGAGTGAAAAGGGGTTCATTTTAACTTTTAAACTTGGTGAAAAACTCATCCAAACTAAAAACATGGACCGGATCCCATGAGATTCACACCACGGTGAGAGATTCTAGTATTTTTAAAGACTTGGGGATGCTAGATCACTAGTGAGTTACAAAATCCTATCCTATGAATTTTATCAAATTTTGGTGAATTTTTGCATTTTTGCATGTTAATTAGGGTAAAGGCACCATGGGTGTAATATTGTAATTGAGGGTAGTTCCCTCAGTCATGTTATTATACTCATGACTAGTAATATTGTTATGTAAATTATGGTATTATAATATCACAACTATAGAATTATGGTATTACACTGTAAGTTTTGATTTACATTATCACAATATCACAGTTTAGTGATTGGTGGTTATGCATAATCATGGGAGTAGAGTCATGGTTACACAAAACCATAGGACTCAAGTAACGGTAATGGCAAAGTCATGGGTTAGGGCCAATTTACAAATTGTGATATTACCATGGGTGGGGAAAATGGATAAGGGATGTGGGATAAAAAGATAGGTTAAAATGTTTAATAGAAAGGGAGGGATACTGAAGGAAGGATAGAGTGTAATGAGGTTAGTTAGGGGTAGATTTAGTTGGGGTAAGAATATTAGTTAGGGGATTAAGGATGTAAGTTGAATGACTTAGGGATGAATGAGAGTGTTAAGGGGATATTGGTAGGAGCTTAAGATGAGTAGGTTAATTATAGGTGTATATCTAGGTTAATTAGGCTAGGTAGTTAATGGATTAAGAGTGTAGATGAGTTAGGGAGGGGGTTATGGGCTAGGTGGGGTTAGATTAAGTGAGTTAGGTTAAGGTGGATGGGGGGTAGTTAGATGAGGATAGATTAGGGTTTGGATTGGTCAATGGATTATGGATTATAGGTTGTTAGGTTTTAGGGTGTACGAGTTAGATTAAGTGTAAGGGGGAAATGAGTGATAGGTAGTTGAGTTGATTAGGCAAGAGAGATTGTGATGGAATGGAGTTAGTGATAGGTTTTTGGTGATTGGTACAAGAGGACGTAGGAATGATGGCATCTTTATTGTGGTGGCTTGAGGTTTTACATGAGATGCACCAATTTACTACTATAGATTATGGGGTATTAGAGTTAGTGGGGTTGCACTACATTACTACAATACCAGTGGTGCAAATTGATCATGCCCTGATTATTATGTTGGTAGAGCAATGGGACTTGGAGATGAGTACCTTCAAATTTATTACTAGAGATATGACAATGACATTAGAGGATGTCTATAAGATCCTATGATTATTGATGGTAGGGGACATGATTTAATAGTGATCACACACTCTTAGTGTGATATTGTAGAGATTAGTAGGAGTATTATGTGTTGGTGTGCAAAATCTATGAGTGGATATTGATAGATGCCTCTAAGAGGGGACTATTGACCGGTTGACCCTGGTAGTGATGTCTCTTTTTACTAGTATACTCTTGCCAAATAAGAGTAGTCAATGGTCTCACTTGGGACTGGGAGATGTGGTAGTGGACATGGTGCATGATTTTAGGGTGTTTGCATGGGGGCTAGTAGAGTTGGATCATTTATATCAAGAGTTACATTTTGGGCTTACAAGGGAGTGACCTTCCTAGGTCCATCCTTGTTATAGATCTATAGTTGGGAACACATTACGATCTAGTGGCCTCTATGTACTCTAACAATTAGGGAACCACATCAACCTATGGTTTTTGGATGGTATATTTTAATGGGTGTGTAGAGAGGCCATGTTGGGGAGATGAGATTTTATAGGAAGTATTTTGATAGTTTACAACTACAACATATCAAGTGGATGCCCTACAGGGGACTTTAATTTGGTTGGGATGATGAGGCTAATGTGACTCAGTATATGCTTACTAAGTGCTACCTGATAGGATGAAGAGACTTTATCATAGAATGGTATCGACCTGATCATGTGTAGAGATAGTTCAAAATCCTACAGGATGTGTTAGGTGAGTAACATTTATTTTCTAAGAGTGATCATGAGAGGACACAGTGGGGGAGGCTAGTAGATAGAGATTTTGCATGCATAGATTATGATAGCCTTGCCCTAGTCCCATGGGATTTTTAGACTTCATTACTAGATCTAGGAGTGATATCAACTTACATGACATGGTGGGCTTAGAGAGTACTAATGAGATTGATTTGTCATAGGGTTTTGGTATGAAGGGGAGTAGTGATGAGAGTGTTACAGGCACATGCATGCCTATAGAGATGGAAGAGGGTACAAATACTAGCATAGATGGTCAAGATGGATAAGGAGATCCAAATGACATAGAGGTATATGGAGGTGATGGGGATCATGTAGCCACAACATCTCAAGCTAGAGGGAGTAGGACCTAGGTTGGGGGCATCAATGCATAGGTTACACAAGCTGGAGCTAGTGGGAGTGGGGATGGTGTAGGACCATCATGACTATCATTGATAGAGGATGAGATATATTTATTAGCATGACTCAAGTCTAAGATACAAGCATGACTCATGATATATCTAAGATTACAATAGAGATATTATCTTCAAGATTAGTTATAGGCACATGATGGGAGTTAGTCTAGGGACAGGGGCAAGTTGTGGGATTATAAGGACATGTGACTACCTTATAGGCTTAGGTAGTTATACTTCAAATCTAAATCCAAAGTTGAGACATGTAGATTTTTGGTTATTAGACACAACTTACCCAAATGAAAATATATATTAGAGACTTGATAAGAGAGGTGGAGGTGGCTGAGAGGAGCAAAGAGAAGGCAGACACAAACATTCTAGTAGGGGGGATGGACAGGGTGATGCAAAAAATTATGAGTCTGACTCACTAGATATAGTATTACAAAGATTTATATGAGGTAGTAGTGCCATTTGAGTGGTGTGAACCTTCATCCAAAGCCAACTCATCACAATTAGTAAACCAATGCTCTAGAGGACCCCAAAGAGCCTAGTTAAGACTTATATAGATATGGATTTTGTTATTTTGTAACATATTACTACCCATGGGGCCCTTATGTTGTATATATTTTGACACAGACTCCATGTGGAAATTTTATATATATGATGGGATATTTTGAGATGATGTGATGTCTTATGTAGTGATGATTACTAATGGGTTTGTGATATGCATTGATTTTGGATATTTGTATTATTATATGATGTTGATGTGACAGATGTGTTAGGAGTTAGATGGATTAGATAAATGTGATGTTTTTATACGTTCATATTTGGATATGTTGATGGGTATGTGGATATATTTGATATATGTTAAATATGATATCATAGATAGATGGTTATTTATGTGATGATGTGTTACGATATGTGAATAATATAGTTAGCTAATAAAATGGATTGTTATGGATGTGTATGATGTTTACAAGATGCGATGAGATGGATGTATTTGTGGATGTATTGGTTCACTTGTGATGTTGTATATGTGTATGTTTTCATTATGGTAGATGATGTGATGTTAGATGGATATTAGAGACTAATTAATGATGTGATAGATTAGATGAATGGCTATTTATATGATGATGTTTTAAGATTTTTGGATAATATATTTAAATTATGTGTCAGGACCCCTTGCTCATGAAGAGCACAGTTGATTACCTTTGTATAAGAAACTAAACACGGAATTTAACCAGAAGTAACAAGTAACTAGAAATTCAAAAATAACACAAAATATGAGAGATAATACCCAATTGTATTAATACTCTTCTAGAAGGAAATATAACAAAGAAGATGCCACAATCTTCTTCCCGATCCTCTAGGGCTCCCACACCTCTAGGGCGTACAACAGTAAATCTCTTCAAGAGTTCTCTCTCTCAATTATGGTCACAACAAACAACTCAAACATAGAGTTGCTATTCACCTCCACCAGCCATTAAAAATATTGCTAGTCCACCAGTCAGTAACAATACTGCTAGTCCATAGAGTATACAGACATACTCCAAGTCTGAGTACACCACGTACTTCAAGTAGATCTCACCTAATCTTGCTGCCTGTTGTGTTACTGATCTCCCTGATCTTACTGCCACCTACAGATCAACCTAGTTTTGCACACTTGCAAACCTAGATCTCATACACACACACACCTATAGATCAACTAACCTTACTTACCCATGTGGATCTAACCTGATCTTGCTACACTGCAAATCAACTTGGCCTTGCACACCTATCGACCTAGATCATACACACATGAAGAACCCTTGTCCTTGCCTCACCAAGTCCTTATGATTCTCCACACCAGCACCCCTGTGGATCTTCTACCAGATCTTGCAACAACCTACAGATCTACCTAATCATACACACTTGGCACTGTGGTACTATGAGGAGCTAACCTTGCTCTCTTCCCTCTGAAGGAGCTAACCTTTCTCTCTCTATCTAGCACACTTAACAATACAAACCATGAGTCTATTATATAGATCCCATACAAACAATAGTTAGAATTCTAATTACAATAATTAGAACTACAGCTCCAAGACTAAAATTAGTCTTAACATGCAAACTGGCCATTCAACAAACTAACTGTTCATGCAACAAATAGTTCTAGAATGCATAGGCGACCGACGTCGGTCCCTATCTATCTAGAGGTGACCGACATTGGCTAACTTCTGACCGATGTTAGTTGTCTTGTGTACTGAATATGACTAACATCGATTGATCATGCTGATGTCAGTTGCTTTCACACTGAGCAACCTCCTCTTGTTTACATCTGGGTGAAGCTTTTATCTCCACAACCTAAAAATATCCCACTTGGAGATAAACAACTGCACCTGTACCTATACCTATACATTGTCTAATTTGTTTCCTGGCTTGTATCCCTCTTCAAGATCAATCTTGAAGACCAACCACCAAAAAAATTGTGATGCTCCTTCTGTCATCCAAGTAACCTACCACATCTGAATCTACATACCCATGTAGAGAAGTCCTTGACCCTACATAGCATGAATCCCTGCTGTTAGTCCCTCTCAAATACCTGAGAACCCATTGAACTGCTCTCCAATGCTTCTTTCTCGGATTGGCTCCAAACTTGCTGACAACTCCCACTACTGGGGCAAAATTAGGTCTAGTACACATGTACTTAACCTCATTATGTGAATTGGGACCCTGTTCTGTGAACTATCCATCCATAGGTGTGCTAACCAAATCTGCATCTTGCATCTCGAACCACGCCACTACCTTATTCACATAATCATCCTGAGACAACATCAACCTGTGATCTTCCCTATCTCAAGGAATACTCATGCCAAAGAATTTTGCTCCTAAATCTTTCATGGCACACCACTAAACTAATTTTACCCTTAGCTCAACAAAACCCTACATGTATGAACCTGTAACAAACACATCATCCACATATAGTAACAGGATAATGTCACAACCGTTATCCACCTGGTAAAAACAAATACAGTGATTACAATGACATTTACTAAAGCCATGATTTGTCATAAACCCATCAAACTTGTACCACTTTCCTGGAGCATGCTCAAGACCATATGACTTGGCCTTCTGTCTCACGTGTCCATCCTCTCTCTTCTTTAATCGAGGAATCCATTCATCTTTTAGTGCTTTCTTTCTAGCTAGCAACTCTACCAAATCTCTCATTTGATTCTACATCCTAGGAATCAAATTCCTCATCATGCCATGCTCCCACTGTTTCCTAGATCCTACCTACTCTGCAATGAGCAACAAGTATAAAGAAGGGGAATAATGAATTTGAGGCTTACTTACCCTTTTAGTCCTCCATATGGGCATTTGAGACTCCTTGACAGCTTGCTATTTGCCCAAAATCCATTTCCTAGTCGACCCTGGTCTGTACCCGACCGATGTCAAATCCACTTGATCACCGACACCAGTTCCCTGATCGACGTCGGTGTCCACTAGTCATCGACGTCAGTTATCTAACTGACACTGGTAGCCACCCTACCTGACACCACCAACTTTGGTCTGCATATGATCGACGTCGATACCTGTCTATTCAATGTCAGTTCCACCTGACTGACATCAGTAACTGTGTTTTCTTGTGAGTGATGACTTTTTACTCATGAGCTCTCTTTGAATCAAAACCCTATCCAAACTGCCCTGCTTAGATTTATTCAGCCTTCTCCACTGATCTCTATCCATCATCTCCTCCATGAACACCAAGGCTTTTGATTTCTTAAGTTTGTCAAACACATCTAACTTCCTCTTGAGAACATGCATCTCCTTCTTACTCATGTGACCAAGCCTACAAAGCCACATCTTTGCAACAGAAGGAGAATCAATAATATAAGTAGATAGATAAAGGATACCTACTTTCTTACCACCTACTAATTCAAGTGCATTCACTGTGAGAGTTACCGTGCATCTCTCATCACCCAACTTTCCTGAAGAAATTAGCCTCATCTTCAGAACTGGGACCTGCATGACATCCTTCAACACCCATGTGTTGGTCGTCTACAATTTCAGCCACACTTCCCCTTTGCCAATACTTTGACAAGGCTCACCAACCCCTAAATAAATCTTTCCAAAGTCTCCATGGACCTTAACATGGAAAAATACTCTATTTGGGGCTGCATGGAAAGAGGAAACAAAATATATAAACTAAGATTCTACTTTATCCAAGGAATATACAAGAGCAACTAGTGCAATAATACCTGCAACACATGCTACTTTATTTCCTTCATGCTGATCTTCTACCAACCAACAATCTTTCTTTACCTGTTCTTTCTTTCCATAACTCCGTAATTGATCATTCTTGCTTTTGAATTCCTCCATACTTTCTTCTGCCATTGCTATACTCCCACTCAATCAGAAACCCCTGAGAGTGACCTGTAATCAATAAACACTTAACAAGCTCTGACCACCTATTAGTTGATCCTAGCTCTGATCATGAAGAGCACAGTTGATTACCTTTGTCTAAGCAACTAAACACAGAATTTAACCAAAAGTAACAAGTAACTAGAAATTTAGAAATAACACAAAATATGAAAGACAATTCCCAATTGTATTAATACTCTTCCAGAAGGAAATACAACAAAGAAGATGCCACAATCTTCTTCTCACTCCACTAGGGCTCCCACACCTCTAGGGCGTACAACAATAAATATCTTCAAGAGTTCTCTCTCTCAATTATGGTCACAGAAAACAACTCAAACATAGAGTTGCTGTTCACCTCCACCTGTTAGTAACAATACTTCCAGTCCATTAGTCAGTAACAATACTGCCAGTCCACAGAGTATACACACATACTCCAAGTCTGAGTACACCACGTACTCCAAGTAGATCTCACCTGATCTTGCTACCTGTTGTGTTGCTAATATCCTTGATCCTGCTACCACCTGTAGATCAACCTAGTTTTGCACACTTGTAAACCTAGATCTCGCACACACACACACACACACACACACACACACACACACACCTATAGATCAACTGACCTTACTTACCCATGTAGATCTAACCTGATCTTGCTACACTGCAGATCAACTTGGCCTTGCACACCTACCAACCTAGATCATACACACATGAAGAACCCTTGTCCTTGCCTCACCAAGTCCTTATGATTCTCCACACCAACACCCCTATGGATCTTCTACCAGATCTTGTAATAACCTATAGATCTACCTGATCATACACACTTGGCACTGTGGCACTATGAGGAGCTAACCTTGCTCTCTTCCCTCTGAAGGAGCTAAACTTGCTCTCTCTATCTAGCACACTTAACAATACAACCCATGAGTCTATTATATAGATCCCATACAAAAAATAATTAGACTTTTAATTACAATAATTAGAACTGCAGCTCCAAGACTAAAATTAGTCTTAACATACAAACTGGCTGTTCAACAAACTAACTATTCATGCAACAAATAGTTCTAAAATGCATAGGCGACTGACATTAGTCCCTGTCTATGTAGAGGTGACCGATGTTGGCCAAATTTTGACCGATGTTAGTTACCCTGTGTACTGAATATGACTGACGTCAGTTGATCATGTCGACATCGGTTGCTGTCACACTGAGCAACCTCCTCCTGTTTGCATCTGGGTGAAGCTTTTAGCTCCACAACCTAACATTACAAAATGGATTTTTATGGAGGATTATGATGTAATGTTAATGAGATATGATGTTAAAATTAAAAATGTAAAGAAATGTGCTAACTAAGGATTAATATAGTATTAATTGTAAATGTCTCATCAATTGGGCATGGGTAACAATCCTCCTGGTTCAAGGAGGAGGATGGGGATGGGATGGTAGGATAATTAAGGTTAGATTGGAAAATGATAGGATTGGGGGAAATGGGATGGGTGGAATTTTTCTTAAATCCATTAACAATGTATGCAATCCATTTGATATTACACCAGGAGATAAACATGTGCCAATGACATAAGAGAAGTCAAAGGTACATTAACATGGTGCATGAGGGAACTTCATTTGAAATGATCTTGCCCAAAATAAGTTTAGAAGTTACTTATACCATCCTTGTTCCCATTATACAAAATGATAACAAGACTATTAAAATAAACAAGATAATCTAATTAATATGTACAAATCTAAAGGATTAAACAAATAATATTCAACACACATATATGCGCATATACACAAGACAAAGATAGAAACAAAATAGACCAAAGATAGGAATAAGATGAATTTATAGGTGATAATATTAGGTGATGGTAGTAGAATGATTATGCACAAGGGTAGTAGAATGAATATGTACATGGGGTATATTGTGCCCAAAATATTGGATTGGAATAAGGATCTAATTGAATCAGAAACAACTATTCATTGGGTTTAGCATAATCGATCAGGATTCGGTGGCATATCATATGTGAAACCCTAAAGTAAAACATATTTTTTTACCCTTATATAATGATAAAGTTAGTGGGAAAATTAGGACCATGGTTTAGAGATAGCTATAGAAAAATGGGGATAGGATTAGCTTGAGGCTAAGAGGAGACATAATCATCCAAGAGGATGTAATGCGGGGTATGTTTGAGGAGGTGATAAGATGGAACATATATTTGAAATTAGATAAAGTGACTTCAAAAGACTTCTTAAATAAACATCCTTATTACATGATAAGTAATGAATTTTCTCTAGTTTAAAATATATGTCTCTTATTATTGTATAAACCTATAATAAATGCCCACTTGTAAGACCAAGGTCAAGAATGGTAAAATAGATTAGAATGAAAAGAGAAGAATGGAAATGGGAATGGGTATGCCCCCAAGAGTGGGAACCCATAGATGGAGATAAATTAGATCCTATCAAGTATAGAATCATTTTAGATGCATTATATTTAATGGATCTTTAATATCTTCACCATCCAATGTGGCTAACTTGTATGCTCTTGATCCATAATTAGCAACTGTTATATAAGGCCTGAGCTAATTGGCTTCAAATTTTCCTTTCTTATCCCTAGCTGCATTGGTATTTTTTTGATTCTCTTTTAGGACTAGATCACCAACCTCAAACTCTTGAAAATGGATTTTCTTGTGTTATTAGCACTTTAATCTGTTTTGATATGCTCATAGGTGATTTAGGGGCTTTTGATGCTTTTCATCTAGATGCTCCAGTTCTTGTAGCCTTTCTTGTCTAAAATTATGATTAGTGATAATACCCTGCAATGAAATACGTGAGGGGAACTCCACTTCTATAGGCAAGATAACCTCTATTTCATAAATCAAAGCATATAAAGTGGCCCCAATGGGTGTTTAGACACTTGTTCGATAAGACTAGAGTGTAGGATATAATTACAGGTGCTAGTTCCTTCATGCTGCATTGACTATTTTCTTGAGAATTTTGATAATATGCTTATTTATAGCTTCATCTTATCCATTCCATTGGGAGTAATAGGGGTATAAAAGTGTTGGTTGATATGGTACCACTTGCACAAGGCCTCAACTTATTGATTTTTTAAAGGCTTATCGTTATTTGATAGGATGTTGGCAGGAATGTCAAAAAAAAATTGATTTGATTTAGGATGAATTTAGAAATTTGGAGACCTATGGTATAGGTAAGTGACATATCTTCTACCCACTTTTTGAAATAGTCTATTGCTATAATAATGAACTTATGGCCATCAGATGACGTGGGATTTATCTTGCCAATCAAATCTAGTCCCCATATAGAGAATGGTCAGGGATTCATGATAGGCTATGTTGGCTAGATATTTTGTAGGCTAAAAAAGTACCTAGGTATTCATGGGATTAAATCCCCTTCATTTAATGGTGAAGTTCTCGTACGCTTTATGTCTATCTACTTTTAACTATTCACAACTTTTAGTTATTCATAGTTTATACAAATTATTCATAAGATATACACAAGTCATCATGTTTTGGGGTATTAATTTAATCATAAAGTTCATGAACCAAAATAGAGTGATTTTACAGTAAGTAACTAGTTCTAAGAATGTGTAAAGAAGTTTCAAGAAATAGATAATTAAAAGACTAGAATACATGAGAAAAAAGAAGGTACACTTCACAATAAGTACCTTTATTGAGCTTATTGAATTCATATAAGTAAATGAACCTTCAAAAGATGATAATCCTTTCAAAAAATATTTAATAAAGATTGAAACTCATAGTCAGATTTAAAGATAACACAAAATTTACCATATTAATCGTCACAATTGCACAAAATAATATCCTTAGATGTAAAGTTCCATAGAAATCAACTTCCTTCTTATTCACTTTCAACCAATTTCATAAAAAATAAAAACTCAAAAATATAAACACAAAGTTTTAGATTGTTTAAAATCTCTTGATTCAGTTATGATTACTTCCCAAAAATTACCATCCCTTTGGTATGCAGGCCTTCACTATTATTTATACTAATTCAGATGTCAAAATCAATTAGGAGACAACTCCTTGAATTCTCATGTGCTGTGCTAAAAACTAAAAAACATTGAGAGGTGTCCTCCTAGAATTTCTCTTGTGTGGCATGCAATGGTCGATGACATGTAACACTTATTGGTTTCCTTATTTATATCAAAAATAATCTCTTTGCATGTAGTGTAGAGCTTGCCCAAGTAATTTTTTTTTATAAAATGACTTTAAGTAATGACATCTAACCAAGTTACTTGAGTCTTAAATTTTTACAAATTAACTTAATTTTACAAGTAAAAAAATTAAATGACATTACTTACAAAGTAATTAATTAAAACTAAATTGATTCGAATACATCACTTGAAGACAATAGAAGAAAATGGAAGAATAAAGAAGATGAATTTGTTGAGAAGTCAAGCAATAACAATCATTCTAAATCGTGAACTTCAGATCTACACATTTTTTGTATTTGATATGTTGGGACATTATGAAATGTATTATTACATCATCTAATTTGATAACTGATTGCCTTTCTATCTCATATCTCAGCAGTTTGCTTTCCAACTTCCTACAGTAAGCTTTTACTTTCTCAAGTCTAGGTTCTAGCCTCTTGACTTCTTATTGAATTTTGATAAAATACTTTATAGATTTTGCTATGAAAGGATTTGTATCATTTTCAATTAACTACTTGAATTGTTGATGCAACTATTTAGGCATTCTTGGAGTTGTCTTAGACCAAACATTTGTAAGATAAAAGATGTAGTCCTCTAGAGCCACTTTTACATTATGAGCATCTTCTTCAAGAGTCTTCATCTCTTCAAGCATTGTCCCAAGAATGCATATACAAAAAGATATAAGATTTTCCTCTTGTTTTGCCTTCTTCATTGATTCTTGTACAATAATCTGTTCTTTAATAAAAAACTTCTCACTTAATTTATTATTTGAAGGCTTTCTTGTTATAATTCAGATATTCCATTCTTATTTTCTATTTCCTTCATGACTACTTTTATCCATGCCAATTTATTCTCAATATCAAATTGAGTGCTTGGGACCTCAACAAACCACTTATGTCCATTTTGCAGCATCTTCTCTATCCATTCATAAATGGATTTAGCCTTGTCCCTACTTTCCTCTACCTCTATTATTGTATGTTGATCAAATGCACCTCTTGAAAGTAATGATTGTTGTGGAGAAAATCTTGACACCTTGATAATTATTTGACACAATTTAGCAATTTGCTCCTTCAACTTAGCTTTATCAGCTTTCTCTTCATCAAGCTTTTGAAACAGAGTATTGATCAACTTCTGAGTCTCTTGTTTCAAACCTTTTGTAGTGACTTCTCCAAGGGGTACCTTTCTAATAGTTAGGTCTTCTTGAGTGACTTCATCTTTATTTTTATCTTGTGGAGGAACTGATATTTCTATAAATTTATAGCCAAAAGGCTCAATTATCAACTTAGAAGTCACTTTAAGACTCTTGGGCTTCTTTCCTTTACAATCAAGACTCTTTAGCAGTTGCAAGTCAATCTCCTCCAAATTTATTACTTCTCTTATCTCAAGAACTATTTACAATTCTAAACATGATGAGAAGTCTATGTATGTTGAAGTAACTAAAATTAATACCATTTTCTACTAATTATTTCTTAACACTATCTCTTGATAAGGAACTTCTTGTACATCTAGAGTCTTTTGAACAACACTAGAAGTAATTTGCTCATCTTTTTCTTTCTCTACCTCTTTCTCAGCTTCTACTTCTTTCTCTTTTTCTTTGTCCTTATCCTTTTCTTTATCATATGCCTTTTCTTTCTCTTTTGTTGCCTCTATCTCTACTGCCTCTTTCCCTAGTTCAACTATTTCCTTTTTCTTTTCCTATGATAACTCATGAGATGGGGTCACTTTTTTAGAAGTTATATGTTTTGGCTCTTTTTATATTTGAATAGAAGGAATGGTGGGGTGATCCTCAGAAGGAGGTGGTGGAGGAGTAGTAGGTGGAGTGGATGAAGGTGGAAGAGGAGGAACATTAATCTCCTTCTAAGTAAATTTCTCAATAGACTTGAAAATTAGATATTTTGGGGATAACATGAGTGTGGAAGGATTTACTTCTTTCACTACTAGTTGAATAGGTTTCTTTTCCTTCACTGGTAATGAAGATGGTGTGGTGGATGTGGTAGGAATGGGGAATGGTAGAAGAAGAAATGGTAGAAGTGGGAATGTTTGTGGAAGAGACTAATGGGTATGTAGGAGTAAATAACTAGACTGGATCCTTCTCCTTCACCGTGGAGTATGTGTCATCAACATTCTTTTTCAACTTTAATTTCTTCTTAGGCTCTTGACTACTTTCCCCTTGCAACACTTTTCTCTTCTGACTTACTCGAGTATTTTCAATCATTAACTCCTTCATGCAATATACTTTATTGAGAATCCATGTAGAAGTCATCACAAGGACCATATAAGTTCTCTCAATAATAGTTTTAACTTGATCCTTACTAAAAATAATATTTGGAAGTGAAGTGTTATCTCCTCCTACTTTATGGTAAACATCACTAGTTATTATTCCATCATCTTCCATGTCCTTAGAAATTATTGCTAAATCAAAAGAATGAATTTTCTCAATAGTCAATCTACTATTATCCCTTCTTATTACTTCAAACTCATCCCTAAAATCAATTCAAAAGTCTTTAAGTGCAGGAATATGTATATACTAAAGAGAAACTATATTTTTAGCTATGCCTCTATAATCAAAATTTTCTCTAGATTCAAAGTGGCTTTGATTGTAGTTGTGATACATCTCTGTTTGCACATTATTTGCTTTGTAGATGCTTGCACAATGGTAGTTACCATTAACAATGGGAAAAATAATTAAGGAATGGTGAATCTTTGACTATAGGTCATGTAATTCTACTAGCTACCTGCACAACTCCATGAGAATCCATTTATTGCTAGGATACCTTCATAATTTGACTGGTGTGCTTGAGAAACCACCAAATCTAATGTATGCAAAATGGAGGAATTGAATGAAGACACATCCAAAATGAGAAACTGCTTCTCAAGCCATATCAGACACACTCTTGGGCTTTAGAGCAACATTAAACTTATAGATGATTTCATAAAATAATCCATCATTTACCCTCTTATAATGCTTGAAGTATTTTGAAGGAACTAATTGGGTGTAATATTCATAGATGGGTTTTGATGCCAACATCCCTTTTGTAGTCAATCTAGAAAAGGCTCCACTAGATGTTGTAGCATACACTAAGTATGAAGTCATGTTTAAATCTAGAGTTTGCAAAACATTATTCAACTGGTGGTCAATGTTGTCACTTATCATCTTTGACCACTCAATCATTGTAGAACTCTTGTTGACAACAATGGCCCTAATTCATGCATACATCTAGGTGGAGAAACATTTAGCATTATTGTCTCCATTGATTCTACATAAAAACTAGGTGATGTCATCAACTTTTTGAATGAAGTTAGACCTTACTATCTATTTTTGGAACCTTGAGGGCTTCTTTAATTTCTTTAGATAGTTAGTGTTCATTACCTTGATACACTCTAAAGTGTCTTTCCCATATATTCTTGGCTTTTTCTATTGATAAATCTATTACTTTAGACCTTGCTGGGATATTTAAATAGTAGTCAAAGTATTGAACATCAAGCTTGATTACCACATTGCTTGAAGTGTCTTTCACTATTTTAGTGAGAGAGTCATAGTACTTGACACATTTCAAAATAAACTCAGGTAGTTATGCAAAACTTAAGAAAGCTATAACTCATAATATTTTATTTTTGTTCATTTCTTGCATGAGTGGAATCTTGGTGATAGATTTGGATCTCTCCAATCACTTAGTTACAAACACATGCCCCATATCTATGCCACTTATTTCTAACACTTTGGATACAATACTAGACTCAATGGGGTACCCCTTGTATTCATACTTCATCTTTAGTTCTTGTGATTTCAAAACTTTCTTTTATTTTATCCTACCCTTCCTACTTGGCCCTGGTATTTCCTCAAGTGCAAGTTTAAGGACTTATTCAATAAGAGTTTCTTGTACTTC
The DNA here is from genome assembly GCA_037957365.1 of Torreya grandis. Taxonomy (NCBI): domain Eukaryota; kingdom Viridiplantae; phylum Streptophyta; class Pinopsida; order Cupressales; family Taxaceae; genus Torreya; species Torreya grandis. Next base: position 906,062 of record JARHVA010005868.1, on the reverse strand, counting down.
TACTTCAATTGTTTCTTCCTCTAATCCTAACATTTGTTTTAGCTAACACTGGGAATACTTGATAAGTGCTCTTGAACACCTAGTGATTGCTTCTACTGGTTTAGAAAAGGTTGAACAACTAGATTAATTTGTTATCTTAAGTAACAATCCTAAGTAATCTTCAAGTATTAAGAACTTTCAGCTATAGAAGGCTTTGAAAACCCTGAGCAACTTATTAAAGTAGCAGTGTATTACAATCTTGGGAAGGTCTGGGTAATCCTTAAGTCTTAAACAATGATAACTCTGATTAAGTAACAAGCATTAAAAGCTCTGGTTCCCTTTGGGTAATTTATCAAGTTTTCTTATGCTTATGACTTCAGGTTTGCTTAAGCAAGTCACTGAGGTTGGAAAACTAGATGAAGTAAAATTAAGGAGTAGTCAAAACTCTAGGTAAGTAATTAGTTGTTGAAAGTTTGGGAAGGCAAGATGCTTGAGAATTTTGGGGTTTTTGAGGGTAGTCACTTGGTTTTGGGACTCTAAACAAGTAGTTAGTAATGGAAAACCCAGGTAAGCAAAGCTAGGTCAACTATTAGGTTTTCTTATAGAAGGATTCATTATTTTTAGGATTTCAATTAATATTTTTACATGATAAGTGTTTATGAGAGTTTTTACAAGTTTTGAAACAACACTATGCATGGAAGAATGACATACAAACACAACCAAAACAAGAAAACATAAAGAAACTTCAAAATGGTGCATGAAAACTCACTAGTAGGAAAAACATAATTTTCAACTAGAAATGTAACAAGAAAACAAATGGGAACCAAAAAAACCTCTAATGCAAATGGGTCTTGAGGAAATCACTCCAAAATCACTCTAGAGGCTCAAACAGTGTCGATTGAGATCTATAGGGGTAGTAACTAAGTAAAACAACTTGAAATATAGGTAGGAAATGAGGTGGAATTTTAAATATTTATATTAACCATTGCATTTATGACAAATAGGTGACATATGTGAGGGAAGCCATGCAAGAACTTAGCTTTTTATCAGGTTTCACAAACTACTTTGTTTAATTTTTGATGAGAAGTAAAGTTATTTCATAATTATGGTTTGAACTAGGTAGTGTTACTCGAGCTTATGATGACTGATTAATTCTTATTTGATAAGTAAAGTTACTTGGAGAACCCAAGTTGTTCTGGAAGTGAGCCCAAACACTTAGTTCTTTGATCTTCTTGGGAAGATGGGAAAATGGGTTTTTTAGTGATGGCTTCAGGCAAACATTTTCTCACCTTCTAGATTAATTTAAAGCAATTGAGAATGAAAGCAATCATAATGAAAATAACTAAATACTAAGTCTTATTCAAGGGACTATTTTTAACAGGGACACCTAATTCACATAAGACAAAATACAAAATTCTTAAAAGGGGTAACCCAAAGTTTCTAAGTGTGAAATTTTGGGGACACCAATTGGCTCTGATTGAGGACATCTTTATTTTTATTAGGAAGACTGAAATAAAGATGAGATCTTAGTATTTATGGTTTTTAGTCTTTTCTAATGGGTACAGAGTCATGTAAAACTCAACCACAAAAAATAATAAAATAAACAAATAGGAAAATAAAAATAAAAGAAGAACTAAGATATTATTTATATACATACAAGTGTTACCCTACTACTTAGTTCCTATAGAGCTTCAAGTGCTTCCCATTATAAGGCAACAATAGTTTAATTTCATCCTGATAAGTTAGGATAAAGCTATCCCTTTCAGCAATCTTATTTATAGTGAAAGTCCCTTTATACAATGAGTCAAATTTGCCATGTTTCCCTTTTAGTTTATTCTGATTATCCCACAGAAGGACCAAGTCACCAAATTCAAACTATCTTTCTTGAGCCTTCTTATCAAATATCTTCTTTACTTTCATCTAGTGACTAGTCAGTTGGTCAACAACTTGAGTATGAACCTCTTAAAATTTCATGAGAAACATAATCCTCTTATCAAGTAGATCTTGATAAGTTTCATCTTCAATAGCTTTAGACAATTGCAAAGTAGGAAACTCTATGGTGATTGGTATCTCAACATCTATTCCATATAGTAGCTAAAAAGGTGACATAGCAATGGCTTTCTTTGGAGTGATTTTGTTAGCCCATGTTGCATCAAACATATTCTTGTGTTAGGTATGTTGATTATTATCTACCAACTTATGAATGATAGTAACCAATTTCTTGTTACTTGATTCAGTTTGACCATTCCCCTGAGGATAGTGATTTGAAGTATGAACTAGGTCTATTTCGTATGAGTAATATAAATCAGTTAGTTCTACTAAATAAAATTTAGATGCATTATCTATTACTATCTTATGTAGGACACCAAAACTTACTATGGTATTCTCCTTGAGAAAATCACATATAACTTCCAAAGTGGCATGCTTGATGGGAATGGTTTCTACCCACCTATTGAAATAATTATTGACTGTTAATAAATTACAATGGACAACACTTAGGGAAGGATTCAACATACTAATAAAATCTAAGCCCCATTGGCATAATGGTTCATTAATAATGACTAGTTTTAGAGGCAATGTTGGTGGCTTTGGACATCCCACAAAATGCTAACATGTTTGACACTTATCAACCCAATCTAAAGTATCTTGGAAAAGAGTAGGCCAATAGTACCTTGCTCATAAGATTGTATGGGCTGTAACTCATGCTAAAAAGTGGCCTTCACATGGTTTATCATGGAATTGCTTAGGTAGTCTCCTTTACTACTCTTTGTCCATACAACAGAGGAAGACACAGTCAGTTCTTCTTTTATATAAACCATTATCGCAAAGGACATAGTCCTTTGACTTCATCTTGATGGTACACTTTTACTTGTGTGTAATATTAGCTGAAAATCATCTCTAAGTTAGGAAGTAAGAAATATTACTGTACCATTCATCAACAAGATCAACAAAAATCACTATAGGTAAATCTTCATCTGATTCAGCTTAGAGTTAAGCTGCCACTGTATCTATGTTATCAAGTTTTCTCTCTGTCATCAATTGGCACAAGCCTCTTCCTCTTACTATATTTTTTGGTTTGATATCAATATCAAACTCATAAAATTTTCCTACCCATATGCCTCTCAACAATTTCAACTCTTAATGTGTTAAAATAGATTTCATTATAATATCAGGTATATACAATTTAGTATGTGAAGATAAAATGTATTACCTAAAGGCTTTGCATGCTTTGACTATAATAAATGCATGTTTCTCCATCTATGTATACTTCAGCTCATAATGTTTAAATGGTTGGCTCTTGAAATATATAAGAGATTCAATACCTTCATCATTTTTTTGTAGAAGTATGGCTAATATGATATGCTCAGAAAAGTAGCAATAAAGAATGAATTCTTTACTAAAATCTAGAGAAACCAGCACTGGGGCTTGTGCTAAAGCTGCTTTAATCCTTTCAAATGCCAACTTACCTTCAACATTCCACTTGAAGTCTTGTTTCTTTTTCATCATATCAAAAATATGGTGAGTCAACTCAACAAAGTTAGGAATGGATCTTCTGAGGAAGTTGACTTTACCAAAGAAGGAATGTACTCCCTTTTTGGAAGTAGGCAAAGATAAAATCTGAATGGATTTCACCCTTTTTGGGTCAATTTTCATTTTTTATTTTGAGATAATGTGACCAATAAGTTTCCCTTCAGTCATGACAAATATTGATTTCTTGGGATTCAAAGAAATCCTATGTCTCCTATACTGAACGAGAACCTCTTTTAAATCAATCAAGTGATTACTTCTCTTTTTGGAGAAGACTATCAAGTCATCAAGATCTACAACAATGATTTTATATTTTAGATGTGAAAATTCCAAGTTCATTTATCATTAAAAAGTTAATCCAACATTAACCAGCCAAAAAGGCATATTTTGATAGGCAAATGTCCCATATGGTGTTGTGAAAGCTATCTTGTATTGATCTTATTCAATTAATTTTATCTAATTATATCCTAAAAATCCATCTAACATGGACAATATATCTAAGCTTTTAACTACTTATAAGGTATGATCCATGATTGGCAATGGATATTTATCTTTCAAATAAGCTTGATTCAAATTACAGAAATCTATACACAGACATATTTCTCCATTTTTTTTCTTACTGGGACAATATTAGCTAGCCATTCTGAATGATAAATGGGATACATGATTTTAGCATCCAATAAATTCTAAATTTCAAAAAATATATTACCTAATACTGTTGGATTATGATGTCAAAGCTTTTACTTGAAAGGCCTTAGTTTTAGCTGAAATGGAATGTAGTGTTGTACCTCGTTTAGTTGAAAGGTCTTTAGGTCTTTGTAGGACCAAAAAAACACATCCATGTATTTTTTGAGAATCTTGATGAATGGTTTTTTTCCTCTTGGGAATAATATTTTCCAATGTTGACCATCTTGAGCTTTTCTTTAGTACCCAAGTTAACCTGTTGTACTTCTAGAGAAGAACTCTTGCCTTACTCTTTATTTTTCTTCAAAAATTGATCATGATTATCAAAGATTTATTCTAAAGAGACTAAACCTTTATGGATATTATTTCCATTTAATTGAATTACTTCTTCATTATCATCATGTTTAAGGTTAGTATTACCTTTTGTTTTCTGGCGTGGAAGTGAACTACTTCCTTCAAAATACAATTCTTCAAAATTATCTTATTGCTTAAGGAAAGCAACTATATGTTTATCATCATTGAATACTTGCCACTGATTGACATTATTTGGAACTTTTAGATGAAAAACCATTTCTAATCTATAGTCAACTTATCAAAAAAGTGTGGGCAATTGATCTGGCCTGAGTAGAGATGTGATAAATACAAGAGAATCAACTCTAGAGTTTTGATCATGAGGAATAAAATTGATTGAGAATACTAAAATATCAAGTGTTACACTTAGAACTTAGTCATGATAGTGCCTCAACTTATCTTTTTTTAGTTAGTATTTTCCTTGAATTTGTCTTACTATTAAATTAACATCTCCTTGTGCTATAAGAAGTTTCACTCCTTTTTCCTTTAGTTATTGTAGTACTAACAAAAATGCTTCATAATCTACCATGTTATTAGTATTTTCAAACATAAGCTTGTAAGAGTAAGGATATACCTTACCATTTGGTGATATTAGTACAACTCCACCACTTGAACTAAGAAAATAGTAGCTACCATCAAATATGAGTATCCATATTTTCTTTTTTCCTCCTGTATCTTTGGTTCTTGTGTTTCCTTGCCTAATTCAAGGTAATAAACTCCATGATTTGACTCTTCAAAAAGAATATGTGATCTTGGATTATCAGACTTGAAAATCATATACTTATACTTTTTCTTAGGCTCAAGTTTTTGATTTACTCATTTTATTGGAATGTGAGCACATGACCAATCCATCTTGACTTATCTACCTAGAGCTTTACAAAAGTTTCTACTTAACAACATTCCTTAAGAAATGAGAATATATACAACTAGAATTATCATTTGAAGTCTTTTATCTAGAAAGGCCACCAAAATAGCTTGAGTATCTTTGATTTGTCCAATTAAAGGGACTTATCTCTCTAGTGAGTAACATTTCTCTATTGACTTAGTCAAACTAAGGCCAAGGGCATTAGATACTTTAGCTAGCATAAAATTATCAGAGGCTCCAGAGTCCATGATACAATATTAAAATTAAACACATTGATTAAGAGAGACACATATAGTGGTTCTATTCTTTCAGATGTGGGAGTAGATATGGGAGAAGTAGTTGTAACATTGTTTTGGGAAGAACCTTATTTGGGAGTAAGAAAGATACCTTTAGAAGAATTAGCTATATTGTTTCCCAATGAAGTTACAAAGGATGCATTTTAAATAAACAAGTGTGCCATTACTTTCATGCAATGTTTTAAAGATTAGTTTTAGAAAATTTAGGATTTTTGGAGAACTGAACGTTAATCTGTGCCTATCTCAACATGTGTGGGTAATCTAATTTTAGTTCTGAGAGTCAAATTTGTAGTTCCCTAATGAAGTCACCAGAAACTATTGGTTATATATTTTGTAGGATAGAAAAGTACTTAGGTAGTCATGGGATTAAATCCCCTTTATTTAATGATGAATCTCCCGTACACTTTATGTTTATCTACTTCTAACTATTCACAAATTTTAGTTATTCATAGGTTATACAAATTATTCACAATATATGCACAATTCATCATGTTTTGGGGTATTACTTTAATCATAAAGTTCATGAACCATAACAAAATGATTTTTCAACAATTAATAAGTTGGTTCTAATAATGTGTAAAGAAATTTTGGGAAATAGAGAATGAAAAGACTAGAATATGTGACAATAAACAAGGTGTACTTCACAATAAGCAATTTTATAGATCTTATTGAATATGTACAAGTAAATAAACATTCAAGAGATGATAATACTTTCAATAAATGATTAAGAAATATTGAAATTCATATTTATATTTAAAGATAACACAAAATTTACCATTTTAATCTTCACAAATGCACCAAATGATCTCCTTAGATGTAAAATTCCACATAAATCAACTTATTTCTTATTCAATTTGAACCAATTTCATATAAAATAAAAAATTAAAAATCTTAACATAATTTTTTAGATTGCTTAAACTCTCTTGCTTCAGTTACAATTGCTTTCCAAAAATTACCATCCCTTTGGTACACAGGGCTTCACAATTATTTATACTAATTCAGATGTCAAAATCAATTAGGAGACAACTCCTTGAATTTCTATGTGCTGTGCTAAAAACTAAAACCGATTGAGAGGAATCCTCTTAAGTTTTCTCTTGTGTGGCATGAAATTACCGATGACATGTAACACTTATTGGTTTCCCTATTTAGATAAGAAATAATCTTTTTGCATGAATTTTAGAGCTTGCCCAAGTAATTCATTTTTACAAAATGACTTCAAGTAATAGTGTCTAACTAAGTTACTTGAGTCTTACATTTTTACAAAGTAACTTAATTTTACAATTAACTTCACTAAATGACATTATTTACAAAGTAATTACTTAAAACAAAATTGCTTCAAATACATCACTTGAAGAAAATAGAAGAAAATATAAGAAGAAAGAAGAAGTTGCCGAGAAGTGAAGCAATAACAATCATTCCAAGTCATGAACTTCTAATTTGCACTTTTTTTGATATTTGATATGTTGGGACATCATGAAATGTATTACTACATCATCTGATTTGGTAACTGATTACCTTTTTATCTCGTATCTCAACAGTTCCCTTTCCAGCTTCTTGTAGTAAGCTTTCACTTTTTCAAGTTTGGGTTCTAGCCCCTTGACTTCTTGTTGACTTTAAAATTACTCATTTATATATTTTGCTGTGAAAGGAGTTTTATCCTTTTTAATTAACTACTTGAACTACTGATGCAACTATTCAGGCATTCTTAGAGCTATCTTAGACCAAACATTTTTAAAATAATAGTTGTAGTCCTCTAGATCCACTTTTACATTGTGAGCATCTTCTTCAAGAGTCTTCATCTCTTCAAGCATTATCCCAAGAATGCGCATACTAAAAGATATAAGATATTCTTCTTATTTTGCCTTCTTTATTGATCCTTCGGGAATAATCTATTCTTCAATCAAAACCTTCTCACTTGAAGAATTTATTCTCTGAAGGCTTTCTTATTTTAATTCAAAGATTCCATTCTCATTTTCTATTTCATTTGTCACTACCTTTATCTATGCCAATTTGTTTTCAATATCAGCTTGAGTGCTTGAGACTTTAGGAAACTACTTATGTGTAAATTATAGAATCTTCTCTATCCATTCATCAATGGATTTTTCCTTGTCCGTAGTTTCCTCTACCTCTGTTATTGTTGGTTGATCAAATGCACCTCATAAAAGTAATGATTGTTATGGAGTAGATCTTGCCACCTTGGCAATTATTTCACATAATTTATAAATTTGATCCTTCAACTTAGCTTTATCAGTTTACTCTTCATCAAACTTCTGGAATAAAGTATTGATCAAGGTCTAAGTCCCCTGTTTTAAACTTTTTGTGGTGACTTCTCCAAGGGATACCTTTGTAATTGTTAGGTCTTCTTGAGTGACTTCATATTTATTTTTATCTTGTGGAGGAATTTATATCTCTACAAATTTTTGGCTAGAAGGGTCAATTATCATCTTGGGAGTCACTTTAGCACTCTTGCGCTTTTTTCCTTTACAATCAAGACTCTTTAGCAGTTGCAAGTTAATCTCCTCCAAATTTATTTCTTATCTTGTCTCAAGAACTGTTTGTAATGCTAACCATGATGACAAGTCTATTTATATTAAATTAGTTGCATGTAATACCATTTAATGTTGATTTTTTCTTAACACTATCTCTTGAGAAGGAATTTCTTGTACATATGGAGTCTTTTGAACATCATTAGAAACAATTTGCTCATCTTTTTCTTTCTCTACCTTTTTCTCAGCTTCTACTTTTTTTTTATTTCTCCTTCTCCTTTTCTTTATCCTTTACCTTTTCTTTCTCCTTTGTTGGTTTTGTCTATACTGTCTCTTTCCCTGGTTCAACTATTTCTTTTTTCTTTTCCTATGATACCTCATGAGATGGGGTCACTTTTTCAGTAGTTATATGTTCTAGGTATTTTTATATTTGAACAAAAGGAATGGTGGGGTGATCCTCAGAAGGAGGTGGAAGAGTATTAGGTGGAGTGGATAAAGGTGGAAGAGGAGGAACATTAATCTCCTTTTGAGTAGGTTTCTCAAGAGACTTGAAAATTATAGATTTTGGGGGTAGCATGAGTGTGGAAGGATTTATTTCTTTCACTACTAGCTGAATAGGTTCCTTTTCCTTCACTGGTAATGAAGATGAAGTTGTGGTAGATGTGGTGGGAATTGGAATGGTAGAAGAAGAAATGATAGAAGTGGGAATGTTTGTGGAAGAAACTAGAGGGTATGTAAGAGTAACTGACTAGATTATATCCTTCTCATTCACCATGGAGTATGTGTCATCAACATTATTTTTCAGCGTTAATTTCTTCTTAGGCTCTTGACTACTTTCCCCTTGCAACATTTTTCTCTTCTAACTTACTTGAGTAGTTTCAATCATTAACTCCATGCAATATACCTTATTAAGAAGCCATGTGGAAGTCATGGTAAGGACCATATAAGTTCTATCAACAATAGTTTTAACTTGATTCTTACCAAAAACAATAGTTAGAAGTGAAGTGTTATCTCCTCCTACTTTATGGTAAGCATCACTAGTTATTATTCCATCATCTTACATGTCCTTATGAATTATTTCTAAATCAAAATAATGAATATGATAAATATTAATCTACTTTTGTCTCTTCTTCTTACTTCAAACTCATCCCTATAATCAATCCAAAAGTCTTTAAGTGTAGGAATCTACATATACTCAAGAGAAATTATATTTTGATTTATGCCTCTATAATCAAAATTTTCTCTAGCTTCAAAGTGGGTTTGATTTTATTTGTGATACATCTATATTTGCACATTCTTTGCTTTGTCTATCCTTACACAATGATAGTTGCCATTAACAATGGGAAAACTAATTGAGTAATGGTGAACCTTTGACTGTAGGTCATGTAATTCTACTAACTACCTGCACAACTCCATGAGATTCCATTTATCACTGTGATACCTTTATAATTTTATTGGTGTGCTTGAGAAACCACAAACTCTGATGAATTTAAAATTAAGGAATTGAATGAAGATGCATCCAAAATGGGAAACTGCTTCCCAAGTCATATCAAACACTCTCTTGGGATTTAGAGCAACATTAAACTTATAGATGATTTCATTAAAAAATTCCATCATTTACCCTCTTATAATGCTTGAAGTATTCTAAAAGAACTAATTGGGGGTAGTATTCATAGATGGGTTCTGACACCAACATCCTTTTTTTAGTCAATATGGAAAAGGCTCCACTAGATGCTATAGCATACACTAAGTATGAACTCATGTTGAGATCCAGAGCTTGTAAAACATTATTCAACTGGTGGTCAATGTTGTCACTTATCATCCTTGACTAATCAATCATTTCATAACTCTTGTTGACATCAATGGCCTTGATGTATGTATACATCTAGGTGGATAAACATTTGGCATTCTTCTCTCCATTGATTCTACATAACAATTGGGTGATGTCATCAAATTATTGAATGAAGTACGACCTTACTATTTCTTTATGGGAACCTTAAGGGATGATTTTATTTCTTTAGATAGTTAGTGTTCATTACCTTGATACAATCTAAAGTTTGTTTTTCCTAGAGATTCTTAGATTTCTCCATTGATAAATTTATTTCTTTAGACCTTGCTGAGATATTTAAATAATAGTCAAAGTATTCAATATCAAGCCTAATTACCACATTGCTTGAAATGTCTTTCACTATTCTAGTGGGAGAGTCATAAAACTTGCACATTCCATGACAAACTCAAGTAGTTGTGTAGAACTTGGAAAAGTTGTAGCTTGTAAGATTCCATTATTGGTCATTGCTTGCATGAGTGGAGTCTTGGTGATAGATTTGGATCTCTCTAATAACTCAGTTATGGACACATGCCCCATATCTATGTCACTAATTTTTGACACTTTAGATACAATACTTGACTCAATGGGGTACCCCTTGTATTCATACTTCATCTTTGGTTCCTGTGATTTCAAAAATTTCTTTGCTTTTGTCCTTCCCTTCCTACTTGGCCCTGGTATTTCCTTAAGTGCAAGTTTAGGGGCTTATTCAATAAGATTTACTTGTACTACTACTTTAGTTGCATATTCTTCTAATCTTGACATTTATTTTGGCCAACATTGGAAATACTTGATAAGTTCTCTTGAACACTTAGTGATTTCCCCTGATAGTTTAGAAAAGGTTGAACAACTAGATCAATTTGTTATCTTAAGTAACAATCTGAAGCAATATTCAAGTATTAAGAACTTCTAGTAGTAGAAGGATTTGAAAACTCTAGGTAGCTTATTGTAAATAGAAAGGTATAACAATCCTAGTAAGGTCTAGGTACTCCTTAAGTCTTTAGTGATGATAAATCTAAGTGAGTAACAAGCATTCAAAGCTCTGGTTCCTTTCGGGTAGTTTATCAGGTTGCTTAGGCTTATGACTTTGGGTTTGTTTGGGCAAATTACTAGGGTTGGAAAACTTGATAAAGTAAAATTAAGGAGTAGTCAAAACTCTAGGTAATAATTTGTTGAAATTTAGGGAAGACAAAGTGCTTGAGAACTTTGGGTTTCTTGAGGGCAATCACTTGGGATTAGGACTCCAACCAAAGTAATTAGTAATGGAAAACCTGAGTAAACAAAGCTAGGTCAACTGTAAGGTTTTCTTGTAGAAGGATTCATTATTTTCAGGATTTAGATAAGATTTTTCCATGCTAAGTGTTTATGAGATTTTTTTATAAGATTTTAAACAACACTATGCATGGAAGAATGACATACAAACACAAGCAAAACAAGAAAACACAAAGAAACCTCAAAATAGTGCATGAAAACTCACTGGTAGGAAAAAAATGATTTTCAAATAGAAATGGAACAAGAAAAAAATGGAGGAAAAATACCTCTAATGCAAATGGGTCTTGAGGAAATCATCCAAAAATGATCTAGAGGCTTAAACGGTGTCGATTAGGATTTGCAAAGGTAGTAACTAAGTCAGACAACTTGAAAGCTAGGTAGAAAATGAGGTGGAATTTTAAATATTTAAATTAACCATTTAATTTATGATAAATAGGCAACATGTAATAGGGAAGCCATGTAAGCACTTAGCTTTTTTTTAGGTTTCATAGACTACTTTTCTTAATTTTTGATGAGAAGTAAAGTTGTTTCATAATTTTGGTCTGAACTGGGCAATGTTATTTGGGCTTGTGACGACTGCTTACTTATTATTTGATAGGTAACGCCTACATTATTGAGGCTGAAGGGAATAACTTAGTAATATAAAGTTCCCCATGAAGTGATGAAGGTTTTTTAAGTTGATCTTCAGGTATGATTTTGATTTGGTTATAGCCTAAAAATCCATCCATAAGGGATAACATTTTATACCCTGTCATTGAGTCCATGATCATGTCGATGGTTGGGAGAGGGGAGTCATCTTTAGGACATTCCTTATTGATGTCTTGAAAGTCAATACAAATTTGAATCCCTCTTTGTGGCTTGGCCACAAGAACACTATTGGATATCCAATAGGAATAATCAATTGGTTAGATAAATCCTATTTCTAAGAATTTTTGTAATTCCTCCTTAACTAGTAAGGCTATTTTAGGGTGCATCTTTCATAATTTTTGATTTATTGGTTTAGAGTTAGGATAAACAACTAGATGATGCACAACTAAGGAGGGATCAAGTCCTAACATGTCAAAATAGAACCATGCAAAGATATCGATAAATTCCTTGAGTAGTTCTATAACGATTTAATGACCCTCAAGCATAAGATTTGCTCCCAGTTTGACTAAGGATGTTCTTCATTTTTGATGTTAACTTTAATTACCTCCTCAATGAGAGAGGGTGACTATCTTAGAGATATGGAGGCAATGATTGATCCAAAATATATGAAACAAAACCTTTTGGGAGCTATGTGTCAATTTTGGTATAAGATTATGAGTCATTTGAAATTTGGGTAAATTCTTCCAAAATTTAGGATGGCTCTTCTTCTTTAGGTTCCTATTCTTTAATTTGATCATGGGGCCCTTGTTGTTCCCCAAAATAAGTTGACTAGTAGAGATGAATAGAAAAGCCCTTTTTAAGATCACTATAAGGTATGAAATCTCATTCTCCTAAGAATTCTAAGATGGCCTCATCATTTTGAAATATGTCAAAGGATGGATCCTGACACTAATCTCAGTCTATAATGAGGGGTAGTGGAGGGACATGTATATGATGGAGATAGTGGTGTCATGGAAAAGGTTTGTGGTAGCAAGCTCTTTAAAAATACTATAAGTATATCCCATCTTGATTTCTTCCACAGAAAAGACTCTTTAGGGATCGAAGCAGGTATCCAAAATGATATTGTTTAAGTCACTGTCAAGAAGATTATACCCTAATCCAAGATATTATGGATGTTATTGAATTATGATGGGTTTAATACTGCCTTGCTCATGTCTCCTTAGTCCTTTTCCATGATAATGCATATTTTAAAACATTTTTTGAATGTGTGGGTATCTTTATCTATGAGATGTGAGGGCCTCATTTTATGGAATAAGCCATGATTCATCAGATTCATCAATCTATTATTTTAATAACAGTCTTGTACTAGAAAAGGCTAATGACCCAAATTGATAATTTATAAGATTGGTCTTCCTTATGGCTAGGGACTCTTAGCTTCATGGAGAAAGGGGTAGGTCACCTAAATAGAAGGTTTTATATTCATATTCCCACACCCTTTGGATGTAATTTTAAGATGTGTAACATTAGATAATGGATTGAAAGTAGGTACTAGATCATTAAGGCTTACATATTTGGTGACCATTGGGTTCAATGTAGAACTATTCATGCTTGGACAATAGTAAGAGGATTGAGACTGACCCATTTGGTAGCTATGAAAATGTTAAACTCCCAAAGAGTGGTGACTTTCATACCAAAGTGAGGGAATTTTAGACATTGGTGAAGGGTAAATGGGATTGCTTACATCTCATGAATCCATGGGTGACTCAATAGTAGTTTTTAGGGTAAATCAACATCAACAACATGAATCAAGGTTTGATTTACTATGGGTCCCATGGTAATGGGAAAGTAGATGGTGCCTGAAGATGACCATTCATTGTCATCATATTCTTTGATCATAATTAGATTATACCCTAAGAATCCTCAAAATACCTCAATTTCTTTAAGAAATTTATATTACATAAGTTCATCGTAGACCCTCCATCTATGATTACCCTGGGAATGTGATGATTAAAGATGGATATTTATATGAAGAAAGGGTAGTTATGATGTAGGCCAATGGGAGGCATGTCTTGGGAACTGAATGTGATTTTTTTTGAAGGATATAAATTACCAACTAATGCTTGGAACTGACTAGTGTCAATATCTTGTGGAAATTTTAGATTATTTAGGACTTGATTGAGTATCTCCTGATGCTTTGACAATGTTTTGAGAAGATCCATGAGTGATATTTGAGTGGGGTCTTCTTGATTTATTTGATGATATCATAAGGTTGATTAGCATATATTAAGACTTTCTTGGAGATATTGACTTTTTGAGATGCATATATGGATGGGTCCTTTGGTGGTGCCCCAGGAACTATGATTTTACTATGTCAGGTGGTAATAACATAGTTAGCTATGGCCCTATTGTTTTTTAATATGGTAGATGATGTTAGAGTGGAATATTAGGGGATACATATTTTAATGGTATTTACATAGTGGTATGGGATGGAGTGATAGTCCATGTGATTGGAAGTGGAGGCTTGACCTTGGTCTCTAGGTGGCTTCCCTTATTTTTGACCATGTTTGGGTAAAGGGTCCTAGTAAATACCCAATTGCTAATTATTTGACTGATTAGGGGTACTCTCTCCCTTTACTTTAATATCACTCTTTTCAATAAGGTCTTGAATTTAATGCTTTAATTACATTCATTTCCCTATGTCATGACCTTTGACTTTGTGGTATTGATACAATTCATCCTCACAATACCAATCAGATTGAGGTTTATTATCATTAAATGGTCATATTTTAGGAAGAGCGATCATGTTAGCAATGCTCAATTATTGAAGGACCACTTCAACAAGCACTTTGAGGTTAGTAAGAGGTCTTTTTCCTATTCAAGGCTTTAATTTACCTCATAGTAATCAGATAGAGGAGACATTGTTCTAGTTTATGGGAGCCTTCTTTTGCATAGTTTGAACATGTTGTTTAGAATATATAACCCTATCTCCCATAACATTCTTATTTTTATTGAAGATTTTGCTTTGTCTAAAAAGGAATTATCCTAATGTTGATTATGTTCATTTCGGGTGTACTATTTAATTTTTCCCTTTTCAATAAGTGCTATTTCAATTTGTATCCCCTTTTTGATAATTTCATCAAAATATTTGGCACATTAGAGTTTCAACTGATATTTTAACTTTGTATTGAGGTTATCAACAAATATTTTGGCTAGTTCCTTTTTTGGTATCAGACATCAAAAATAGATTGCCAAGCTTCTCCAACATAGTAAAAAAGGGGCCAAGCTTTCCCCATTCATTTATTTAGTGTTGTATAAGTTTATAATGGAGACGTCATGTTTTATATTAAATGATAAGTGTCTCACAAATTATTTAATTAATTTTCCAAAGATAGATATAGACCCCTTTGGAAAATGCATGAACCATTCTAAGGTTGGTCCTATGAGACTTTTTGGGAAAAGTCTTAGCAAGTAGGCATAATCATACATAGCCTCATGAAAAGCCACATAAAACTCATAAACATGGTCATGAAGATCACCTTTCCCTCTATACTTTTTGAATTTAGGAACCTCAAAGTGAGGTGGGAAAAGAATTTGAAAAATGTTCATATCCAAGGGAGAAGAGCAAAAATCTTCATATTTATATTTCATTACTTGTGAGCGAGGGTCAATTTATTGGAGAGTCACTTTAATAATTTTCCATTCTTGTGAAAATGAGGGATATCCAATAGGATTAGAGGTTTGAGCATGATTTGTATGTTTTCTATTGGAGTTGTAGATATTTTGTTGTGGGGAGAGTGGTTGTTGATTTTGGGTATGGAATTGGGAAGCTAAGGAGTTAATTTGTTATGTAAGTTGGTCCAATCAATACTCTAGGGTGGTTTGCCTCCTATTAGCCTTAACATGGTTATTTTAGAGAGGGACCTATTGTTGTTGATCTTTGAGTTATTTTTCATGGTCTAGAAATTCTTCTTCTTTGGGTGCTTGATGAGTATGGACATGTTGATACAGACTGTTAGGTTATGAGGATGGATGGACTAAATGTTACAAAAGGTTGAGATCAAATCTTGGGGGTAGAGTACCCCCCATTCTGATGACTTGAGCTCTAATATGGTCATAATTTTTATAGCTATACTAGTCAAATCAAGCTCTAATTTCATCATTGTGGAAGAAGTCATTTGTAAATCAATCATATTCTCCTCTGGGGGTGTGCATATCACTATGTGTCTCATCATGATCCTGATTTTAATCACCTATATTCCACAAAAGGTCATTCTCTTGGTGAGATCCTTGTCCCATCCTAATAAGTTAGGCACAGGTTTGGATTGGCAAATTGGATGGAAAAAGTGATTGGGTGTGATGGGAGATGATGTGACTTGGAATATTATCTTGGTCTAGAAATAAAACCTAAGGGTGGTAAAAAATAAGATTTGTAAAGAGATGTGGAGATTACAATGACTAAGGATTACCAAAAGACAAAACCCTACAAGAGTTTGATCTAGAAATAAGACTGGGAGATGAAGTGATTGAGTGCCTTTTACAATACCAAAATAGTGATTGGATGGGTGCTAGTATGATGAGGCAATGATAGGGAAGTGATGGGAGCTAGATTAAAGTCTTGACAAGGATATGTATCTTAATATTTATTCATCAATATATTTTAAAGTGATAGTGATGATTGGAGGGATGGGTGACCACTAAGATTTAGTTTCAAGACTAAGGTTGTATCCAAGGATGATGGATGAGAAGATATGAGATGGATATATAGATGTTGTTTTAGGATGGTGAATGGTAATTATGTGATGGATGTTAAGAATGGGTTTGGATCCAATGGGTATTTAGGTGTTTTAAGATAAAAATGGGAGTCCTTGATTCAGTTCACAAACAACATAGGTTTAATCATGACACACAAACAACACACTTAGTCACAAGTCCTATTTTAGTAAATTAAAAAGGGTGTGTAATCTGACATTGGCACCATGTAATGGATTTGTGAGTGAGGTTATAGCCTGATGACCCATTATAGAATCAATCAAACCCTCTTGACCCCATCTACACTTAATGATTTCTTAGGAGTTAATCTTGACTCTGACAGTAAAATGCATGTTATGGCTAAAAGGTCCTAAGATAGGTTTACATAAGGGTTTCTAGTGGATTCCTTGATATATACAAAGGTATGATGGGGCCCAAGTCTATATAGGATGATGTTAAATAAATTTGTGTATTGGAGCTAAAATGCCCCTCAATCCATGGAACCCTTTATGGGGAATTATGCTTTAGCACCTAACGATAGCTCTCTTGATATTTATACTACATCGAAACATAGAGTTTGGTCTAGTACATGGTGATGAAATTTATGTCATGACCCTTAGTGACTAAGCCCATGCATGGGGATGAATTACATGTCATGTGATATCCTAGACTCAAGAGGGTTAATAAACATACAAACACAATTGATTTTTCCCAATTAATTATCTATGTAAGGAAGTACACAAATGTAAAATAAAATCACACAAACAATATATAGAATCACCAAGACTAAAATATAATATTTTGGCACCCCTCCTATAAACACAAGGATTAGAAGACAAATGGGGTGCCTTTGTCTTGAGAGGTCTTGCACAAAAAGGGTTAGTAGTTTGAATTAATGCAAAATCTCTACTCCCTTGCAAACCATGATTACATAGTCAGTTAGATGCAAAATCACAATGAGAGACTATAATATCATAACTATAAGATAAAATAATAGATAGTGAGTTACGATATTGTGATAAGTACTTAACCATGATAGCCAACAAATAGAAACCTATAAAATCATGAGTGTTAATGCAAAATTGTGACTGTTAAGGCAAAATAGTGACTATCAAAAATTTGAGATTAGCATTTTTACAATAAAGTTAAAAACTATAATATTTATAGTTTTTAGATAGTTAGACTATAAATAATAGCTAGATTATAAACCTAAATGCTTCAAAAGATTTAAAATACTACTTAAATTAATTTAGAAGTTTTTGATTATGATGATTTTCTAATAAAAGGGGTCCTTAAGTGATACTAAATATGAATATATCTAACAACAAGGTATTATTTATTAGTTCTTGACCATATAAATATAGAATTTAAACAACAAAGCAGACTAGTTCTAAGATGTTTAGATTACAATGTCATTATTTATAAAGCAAAATTGCTACTATGCAATCAATGGTATTGCACTAGGGACCAACAGTGGTTAATAATGCACTTTCAATTTTTAGATGGTTTTATCTGTATCTCCTTTCCTTGTTAACTTTTTCACAACAAGCTCAAAAACACTTAGCTCAAAACTCAAAATAGCTAAACTTAAAATAGTTGGGTCATAAATAGCCAAATTAAATTATGAGAGAGCTTATATGATCACTAGTATGTCCTATGGATAGATAATGATATATTTGTACCTATAGACTAGATACCAATAGGAAAGTTTCACTAGTTTTATAAAAAATTATAATGTTGTGACTTGCCATGGTAATACCACAAATACTAGGTCAAACCCATAGATTTTAGAGTTGCGATATTGCATTTTGATTACCAATGGTCAAATTCTTGGTCAACCCTTATTTTTCTTGCACATAGGATATACAAACTACTTCCAAGAAATATAAATAGACTAAATGACTTGCATAGGGGTTAACCACAAATGAAAAAGTGTTGTGAAGACAACTTAGACACCCTGCAACACTATAATTACACATGCAATGTCATGATTACCAGGTCAAGACTACAAGTTTGAGAGTTATGATATTGTGTCTTAGCTACCCTTAGCTAGATCCTTGGCTAACCCTACTTGTTATTGCACATAGAAGACACAACACCACTTCTAGTCAATACCAAATAACTAAAATATCCTTGTATAGATGTTAAAAATAGAATAAAATAATGATATTACAGTAACCCAAAAACTTTGCAAAATTGCTACTACTAATGCAAAATCGCTATTAACAGAGCAATATCACTACTTTTGAAGTAGCAGTATTACACAAGGGTGAAAAAACCCTATCAAAGCCCAAGACTGTTAGTGGTTAAGGCCTAATATTAATGCAATATCACTTATCTAACTACAAGATCACAACTACAATACTACTAATACCAATGCAAAATCATAATTCTCCTATACGTGATGATTTTTTCAAAATCCAGTGCTTAATTCATGTGTAGTTATTCTTGAAAGCTTCTAAATCACTTCCAAAAAACATCAAGAGGTTAGATTTAGGGAGTATGTCCCACTATGGTCACCAAAATGTATCCGAAATTTAGAATTCTCTTTATATTACTATTCTTAGTAATAAAAATCCAAAATGCAAAAAACATCAAATAGAGAGGATAAAGAGATAATCAGATGCTTGTAATTAGATTACTTACCATCATTTTACCTCTTGTAACTCCCCTCCAAGATTTCCAAACTGATTTTAGTGCTAGATAAATGGATTGTTGGATTGCTTGATTATGCTTATTAATGGCTTACATGGATTATTTGGCTCGATAATGGATTTTGGCAAAGGCTATATGAATGCAATAAATATGATTATGGATGCAAGATGGCTTCAAGATTTCTAAGTTTCAAGTAAGATCCCATGAAGGGATTGACTTGTTTATATAGCCATGAGAGGGATATTCAATGACTCAAATTTAATTTTGAGCAATTGAGATCAATGGCGAAGGATTTTCCAAGGAATTTTTAATTCCTTGGAATCCTATAGAATAGAAAATTTTATATGAAAAGAGGTTAAATTAGAGGTTATTCTAGATTCTTCATTAAGGGGTAGGGGTGTAGGAATAACTAGTTAGTAGGGTGGTAGATGGGTAGATGAATAAAATGTATTTTTAAATTAGCAAGTGGCTTAATGGGTAGGTTAGTAGTTAAGAAGGCTTAATTAGTATTCTAATGAGGATGATTAATTGGTTGTAAGGGTAGAATAAGGTTTGTGGGATGTGAGGAATATGAAATAGCATGTTAGCTAATTAGCTAGGGAATAAAGTTATAGATTGAATTAGCAAAATTAGTAGAATTATCAGGGTGAGCAGATTTAGGTACATAAAATAGACATCACTTTAATAAATAGAAACCATTCTCTCTTCATTGGTTTCTTGAAGGGAAAACTCAATAACAACTTTATTTTAATCCCTTTAGGACTATAAAATTATATTTCTGCTTGCCTTAAAAAACATTGATTTTTTTCAATGGTTAATAGACTTGTTTTACTTTTTAAAGTGATTTATAATAGTCATCCAACATTGAAAAATTTCATACAAGGTTATGGAATGAAGAATAAAGAAAAAAATAAAGATCTCTCATATGATCTTATAAACCAGACTAGGCTTTGTCTACTAGGTTTGTCTGATGCCCTCTAGAAACTTTCTACCATCTGCTCTACACAATGAGACTTGAAACATGTTTGGATAAAGAAAGAGGAAAATAATTTTCAAATTGTAATGGTGGATAATGATGAAAAATCAAGGTTAAAAGTAATGGGGAGGGAACATCCCATGGAGGAATCAATTGTACAAAAAGAAAGTGGAAAAAATGTTCCATCCCAAGAGGAACCTTGTGATGAGGAAAGAGAAAGAAACTAGAAAACAAGAACAAAAGTAAAATAGTGAAGAGATCAATACAAAAAGGCTTTACTTATTTAATGTAAATAAATCAAGATGGAAGAACATGCACCATCCTTCAAAAATCCAAAGGATGAGACATTGATTAATTTTTAAAATAACACTATGGGGGATTATGTATTGGAAGAACATATTAAGAGTCATAAGGATAGAAGGGTTGAAGGTATCTCCACAATTACAAATTCAATAAAAGAGAGTGAACCCCTTATTGGAAACCTAAGGTATGATAGTGATGTTCATATTTCAGATTTATTACTTCCTCCTATGTCGCTATAATTTTTCTTCATCACATATAGCATGCTAAAAGGGTTGATAAGGTGAAGAGGACAACTACAGTAAAGAGCACATAGATATTTTTGATTAGAATCAATTTTTTTTTAGCATAATATTGTGGGATCTCAGTGTCATTTTGAGACCCATAATGGGTAGGGTTTTTGATTTTAGAATCATCACTGTTGATAATGTCATCATTATATTTTCTTAGATAAATGTAATAGAAAACTTCACCTTGGAAGAATGTAATAAATATGTTCTAAACACTATATGGATCATGAAAATTTATTGGTTGCATCTCATGAGACAAATACAACATCCAAAGACATGTCACCTCTCATTTAAAAGTGTACTTATTGACCATATTTGACTTTTAGGTAAAATTGGGGCACCCCTAGGTAAAAAATTGACTTTTAGGTGTTTTATGGGTCTAATATAGATGTGAAAATGTGTTTTATAGGTTATTTAATGTCACTTAATGTTGTACTAGCCTTGGTCATTAGTTAGTTTAGTCCTTTTAGTCATTTTGGGTCATTTTGAGGTTAAAAATGGTGCATTTAATTAATTGTATGGATTTATTGGGAAGTGTGAAGGTGTCAAAAGGTGATGTCACATGACATGTGTCCTAGGAAGTCTTAATCAACTATTGGTAACTAAAAGTGGTAGGTTCATCAGAAGAAAAGATAGTTTTCTTGGGAAGGAGAAAAAAATGACACTGGATATTTGGGAAGTGTGCCGCATGAGAAAGGATCATGGTATGTCTCTTCAGATTTTCCAAGATCATTTTAGTAATTGACACACTTTGGAAGTGCCATTTTTGGCCCAAGACCATTCTGCTCCTTTTTCAGTCTTCTTGGTAAGCAGAAGTGATCTTCAAGTTTGTGATTAGTATGGATAGCTCATGAGGTTTCACATTAAAATCCTTGGGGAGGTTAAAATAAACTTAGATACATTAGTTTACATATAAGGAGTTTTAATAATCTTGTCTTGTGCTTCATGCACCATCCTCATGAAGTTGATTATGCTTTTCTAGTTACAAATCTATGTACCCTATAGGTTTTGCCTTGGTTTGAGCATTTACGTACAACTCAACTAATGATATTATTTATAGAGTATGTTTAATATCCCCTCTAATTTTTTTCATTCTTGGGTTCATGTTTCAAGGTGTTTTAATGGGAAAATCATCTTGGGTTTGTAGACTGGTCTTATGTGGGATGACAGGTCTATTTTCACCATTTCTAGATTTTCATAATTTGTAAATGTTTTCAGAGGGTTGTGATAGGTATATTTTCATTTTTTTAATGTGATATTGTTCCATTCCTCCTTTAAACATTCATTTTCCAAGAAATCTTCATAGTTTTAGTCATATGCAAGGAAAAATAGTTAGGCAACCATGAACACACATCTACAGGTGTCATAAAGAAAGAGTCCATATTGAAAGGAAGGTGTTGACATTTATTTCAAGTGTTTATAATGTGAATGATGTATTTGAAAGTATGGATAGAATTTTACAGCTCATTTGAGGTCTAAATCAATGCATATTGCCGTTATACCCATTACTTGTATGCACTGAATGGTCACCTATAGGCAGCCCATAAAGAGTTGAAGAGCCATTATGAGGTGTTGAAACATGAGTTGGAACCCTTTATTTAAGTCTTATAATGTTAAGGGGAACATGTCAAACATATTAATAATGATAGGTTGGTAAATGGAGTTGAGGATCACTTCAAAAAATAAGATGACTATTTCAGGCCTTTTGTCTCTAAAGTTACAAAATAGAGGTCCAAGCCCATTTTTGAGGTTTCCCATACAAGTTTGTATTGAGTCCCAAGACCTCCAAGTATACTCATATTCAATATATCACATAGGTCTATCAACTTGCAAAAGAGGAGATGTTTTTGATTCAAAGAGAGTGGTTTTCTTAAGCCCTCAACTTGCTCCTCAAAACACTGAATTCCCATAGTGATGTCTACAACAAAATGAACTAACAACAGTTCTAGACCTATTAAGTGTATTGGATACTTAAAAATAGGTTTTATTATCTAATTGTACTAATAGATAATTTTTTTACATGTGAGAATAAAGGAAGAGCAAAAAAGGGTATTTTGCATTCACCAAGGTGGAAGCAGTTTGTACACAGGCCTAATGAGCATCTATAGCCTACCGAAGGCCCAAACTTGAGAGAATGTTTACATTGGAAGGTATAGGGTATAATGACATGATTAATATATTTAAAAAAGAGGTGATACTTTTTAAGGTTTCATAAATCCATAAGTATCAGAATATGACCAAACTTCAAATTGAATTGGCTTGTAAGGGCAGATCAACACCTGCAACCACTACTTCCTTCAAAATGTAACCCAATATTATAAGATTGGAACTTGTTTCTATGATTTTTATAGGTACTAATAGTTGAGGAGACCATTTGTGACTCAAAATATCATCTAGAGGAGATGATATGATATTATTTAACCTGACAATGCACCTATATATGCCTTTACAAATAGAAAGCACAACCTACTATTGACTGACTTAGACAGTGAGTGAAATTGGTAATTAAGAGTATGTAATGATAATAATGAAGCAAGTTTCATAATAATTTATGAATATAGGAATATATTTTAAGGGTTTAAATAGGCCACACTATTAATATAATTAACTGCAAGAAAATATAAGCACCCACAGGTAGGGGTTACTATTGAAGAATGGAACCATAGTCCAAAAGGCATACTATTTGAGAGGTTAAAGTGTATGTGAAAGGATGTAATGAATGAATAGAGTAAAAATGGTGTTTATAAATTCAAGGATACCCTAAAAAATCATTCCCAATGCCATAATTCATGGAAAGCACACCTTCAAGTATATTAAACAAGCAAACACAATTATAATTAAGGTAAGACCTAGTTTGATAGGGAGGTAGTGTTTGGAGTGTGATAAATGCATACAAGGTGAATAAAGTGTTTAAAAATTTATAAATTGTTCTCATGGTTCAATTAAGAGTCTCTCCATATCATGACCAAGTACAAATAAGCCAAATACACCTACAAATAGTGTTACAAGAGCAGTTATAGTCAAGCAGAACTCAGTCACTTAGATAGTTGTATGGGTGAGTAAAATAGAAGGTTTAAGTAAGGAGTAGATGATGGGAAACCTAAATAATAACCATGAGAGTATTTATAATCATTTATTATATAAATAAAACATATAAAATGGGTTCTCATGATGCATACTCAGTCGACTTGGGAAAGGCCTGCATATAATCCATCTTTTGCATGGTCTGTCTTAGTTTTCAAAGCTTTTGGGAGGTCAAATGGGATGATAAAAGGCTGAATTTTTATATATATAATAATTATGGGTTGGGTAAACCCATAAAAAAAAATTTTTGTCTAGGAAAATATGGGAAGTACCCTATATTTTGTCTCAGATAAAGGGCACTTCCCTTACTCATGAACTTGCAGTTTTTGAAGATAGAGATGACTAGGTGAGTTGGGAGCTATTTGGACCTTGAAATAAGATTTTTAAAGTTAAATTTCACTTGGTAAATCATGAATAACCTTTCACATAAGATAAAAAATCTATAGGGTGGCATAGACCCTCAAACCTGCAGTCAAACCTAAAGGGCAGGATTAGGCCTAGTGACCAAGTGTGAGACCATTTTCACTTGTAGCCCTAAATGAGATTTCCAATTGATTGTGAAATTTATATGGGATAATATTATAGGTTTTTGAGCTATTTTGAGACAAGGTAATTCATAAAATGTCATTTTGAGCTCTAAGGTGCAGTAAAGCTTACTAGGCATGGTGAAGCCTAGATTCCAAATGAGAGGCCATTTGCATTTATAACATGAGATATGCAATACAATATATTGAAACATGTTTATGGGGTAAAATAATATCTTTTCAAGATATTAAGATGCAAATAAAACCAAATAAATCCATTTATGGACCTTAAGACAACTCAGGTATGTAGGAAAGGAGAAAAAGAGCTCGATAAGAGAGGTTCAAATGCTCACATATATTTGGAGGGTTTTCATGGAGGAAAAAGGAGTTAAAGGATTTTGATGAAGGTCTTGAACTATGAATTTATGGAAATTATTGGCAACTTTAATGTCAGGTTTTTATGAACAAAGCTTAAGAGTGGAAATAGGCCTAAAACCCTTGTTAAACCCTTGCAAGGACCAGTTTGGAGAAATGGAGTTGGATAGTTGATCTAATGGAATAGTTTGAACATAAAACCTATTGGAAGTTGTGGATAACTCACTCAAGATCCATCCCATACTTTTTAGCTATACAGTATAAAACATGATTTTCTTGACATTTTTGTGTATTATTTAGGCTATAGGAGGAGTCTAAATATGAAACCAACTTTGGGATAGATATTAAACTTGTGATAAGTTAAAATTTTCATTTAATTCCTCAAAACAACTCTTAAGTGCCCCAATAGGAGCTCTTATCTTAGCTAGTCAAAACTGACATATTGGACAAGCTAGTGAGAATGGTGGAAAACTTCAAGTAAGATCATTTTAAAGTGTCTTTGATGATTATAAATACATTAAGGGTCTTGAAAGGTGTCATAAAATAATTCCCATTTATTTTCATGAGTAAATAATGTCTTTTTGTAATCCAAGTGTGTAGGGTGCATGAAGGAAGAGTTTTTTTAGATTATAAATGATGATAGCTCCATTCTAGTTGATTCTAGAAGACTAGGCATACAAAAAATGAATGGAGAGGAATTATTTAGATCCTTCCCCTAATTTATAATAATTATACCTGGTCCTAGTTATTTATGAGGTGTTCAAAGGAGGCTAATCATGAAGGCAGTGTTTTTGAGCCAGTTAAGAGAGTTTCATGCCACTTTGTAGGAGTTTGATGACTTGTATGGAAATTTGGACTTATTAGCCTTACATGGTTCATCCCATATCATATTATCATACACAAATAACTAATTTTATCATATTTACAAGTGTCTTTGTGACCCTTATAATTCTCTCTTCTCCTCTCTCTTTGAAGTTCTATAACAACTAGCCATTTTGGCCATTGTAATTTATGCTCCTCTTGAGTATGGAAAAACCCTACTCATTTGTATACCATTTGATCAATAATAATAATTATTTTTACCTCTTCCTTTCTATTCTTATTGTGTTTTACTTGAATGTTGGATCTTGATTAGTGAAGCTATGGATTCCTTAGAATGTAATCTCATTCTTGCATCTTATTTTAATTTGGAAAACTTCTTCTTGTAGGGCATGTGAAGTGTTATAATAAATGTCAAGGATTAAGTGAGTTAGTATATTCATTAGTACCCTCATATGATTATTATATAGTTATCCTAACTTTTCACATTCATCTATAACCTCATAATGTAATATTGATGTGAGACAATGTAGATTGGAGAAATGTATGCTTAGTTTGTTCCTTGATTTCATGTGTAACATGCTATTAGTAGGAAGTCATCATATGATTTAGTGTATCACCCCACTTTAGGATAGTTTTATTTTATTTATCTCTCTCCCTTTTTACCCCCAAAATTTTATTTGTAGTTTCAATCCAAAGTGGTACATCAAGGGAGCTATCCCTATCTAGAGATTCACCTCATCTTTAGGCTACCCACAAGCCTAAAGGTGTTTCCATTGTGCCACTTAGATGAGGAGATATTTTTAATCTCATAAAATGGTGAAAATCCAAGTGAAATTTTTTTTTGTCACTCTTGATGGGACTCTTGGTCCAATAAGTTGAGACAGTTTTGGTATTGTCTCTCAACAATCAGCCTGTGGAGGCATCTATCAAAACATCAATGGTGACTCTGAAGATACATCAGCTGATCAAGTATCCCAAGTTGCCTTTTAAAGATTTTTGGTAACATTTTTCTTTGTGTTCTTTCTTTCAATGAGGTTTCATGGCTAATTTTGGTGTTGAGATTTGTCTTATATAAGTTGGTAAGGCATTTAAAGCTTGTACCATTCCCTATCAATAAGAGCAAGTTCTTAGTCAACCTTGGTGTGATCCTTACCTTTATTTTTATGATCTATATCAAAGCCTACATGGCCATTATCAGTCTTATCATGATTATTATCAGTCCTATAGTCAGCCTCCTTAATGTCTTGCTCCCCCTCGTCAACCTAAACACTTCTCAACTCACTCCATTTCCACCTTCAAGTTATGAGAGGTACATGTTGGAGTTTGATACTATAAGGGGATGTGATGAAGAGTTTATTGTCAGGGAAACCCCAGAACAATAAACATACTCCAATCCCTACTCAGTCAGGATCTTGCTCTACCAATTAGAACACATGTGATTACTTCTTGTATTAACAACTAAACACGAAATTATACCAGAATCAATAAGTAACTAGAAATATGAAACAACACAGGAATTAAGAGACAATACACAATTGTATTATATACATAGAAGAATATACAATAAGGAAGATGCCACTTCTTCCTCCACCTCAGAGGTTCGCCACACCTCAAGATCTTCTTCCCTCTCTCTCTCGGTCCCAACAATCAACTCCAATATAGAATTGATGTTCACCTCTC
This sequence comes from Torreya grandis, assembly GCA_037957365.1. Lineage (NCBI taxonomy): Eukaryota > Viridiplantae > Streptophyta > Pinopsida > Cupressales > Taxaceae > Torreya > Torreya grandis. The sequence continues at coordinate 878,733 of JARHVA010005868.1, read as the reverse complement.
CAACCAGTCAGTAACACGCTGCCAGTTCACCAAGTACACAACTGTACTCCAAGTAGATCTCCTGCTCTCTGCTGCTACCTGCAAATCACTAGACCTTACTCACCATGTAGGCATCTCTACACCCCTGAAGAACCCTTGTCCTTGCCTCACCAAGTCCTTATGATTCTTCAACCAGTACTCCAGTGGATCAGCTCCTTGACCTTGCAGACCTTGCAACTCTCCCTGATCATACACACTCAACACCTCTTGGAACTAGGAGGAGCTACACTAGCTCTCTCTAAAAGCTCTATGGCTTTCTAGCACTATTTTTACAATACAATCATGAGTCCATATATAGATCTCATCCAAACAATAATTAGACAATAATACAATAATTAAATCCATAGCTCTCAGTCTAAGAATAGCTCTAAACATGCAAACACTTGGTTCATCAACCAACTGCCCGTAACATACTCGCAGCTCGAACCACAGGTGACCGACGTCGGTCCCTAGCTATCTGGGAATGTCGACGTCAGCCGATTCATGACCGACATCGGTTGCCTTCCTATCTCCCTCCTACCGTCATCGGTTGTTCAGACCGATGCCGGTGTCTGTGACACTTCGCAACACTTCCTGCAACCTCCATAACTTCTCCTGTTTGCATCCTGGTGAAGCTTTTAGCTCCACAACCTAACAATCTCCCACTTGGAGATAAATAGCTGCACCTGTACCTGTATCTGTAGCCTGTCTAATTTGTTTCCTAGTTTGTATCCCTCTTCAAGATGAATCCTGAAGACCATCCACCACACAACCTGTGATGCTATACCTGTCATTCAAGTAACCTGCCACATTCGAACCTACACATCCATGTAGTGAAGAACTAGACCCTGCATAACAAGAAACCCTGCTGCTAGTCCCACTGAACTGCCCTCCAGTACTCCTTCCCCGAATTGGCTCTATACTTTTCGACAACCCCCACTAAATTGGGAAAACTCAGATCTAAAATAGATCTCATGTGATTTCAAACCCTGTTTCAAGCTAAGCTTGAACTGTCCAGCTATTGGTGTGGTTTTTGATTCTGCATCCTGCATCATGAACTCCACCAACACTGTCTTCACACCAGCTCCCACTGGAGATAAAATCTCCATGTCTCTTATGCCAAAGAATTTTGCTGCTCCAAATTCTTCATGACACGCCTCTGAGTTAACCTTACCTTTTAGCTCAGCAAATCCCTGTATGTACAAAACCTGCTAGCAAACCATCCACATACAGTAACTGGATGATGTCGTGACTCATCATCCACCTGGTAAGAGTAAAAACCAACACAATAGTTACACTGACATCGACTGAAGCCATGCTTAGTCATCCACCTGTCAAACCCTGTACTACTGTCCTGCAGCTTCTTCAAGACCACATGCCTTGGCCTTCTGTCTCATGTATCCATCCACTCTCTTCTTTAAAATGGGAATCCATCTCTCTCAGTGCTTTCTTCCAGCTGACAACTCTACCAACAAATACCTGTTTGGTTCTTCTCCAAGGACTCACTCCTCATCCATGCCAAGCTCCCACTGTATCTGGACTCTACCTGCATTACTTCTTCACATCCTCCTAGTTCTTGACCATCAGTAAGCAATATAAAGAAGGTGAACAACGAATATGAGGTTCACTTACCCTTTCTAACCTCCACATGAGCGTTTGAGACTTGTTGTCCGCCCAATATCCGTTCCAATGACCGATCTAAGCCATCTCCCAGTCTGCTCCCGACCGATGTCGGTTCCCTGTACTGAACCTGACTGCCGACGTCATCTCCCTGGGTGACGCAGGTGTCCGTTCTACCGACATCGGTTCTATAAAGGCTGACGTCGGTCTTCCTGTTGCCGACGTCAGTTACTGTGTGACCGACGCCGGTACCTGTGTCCGTCTGTAAGTGACAAATTTTTACCCGCAAGCTCTCCATGGATCAAAGTCCTAATCAAATCAACCTTGCTCTGCTCAGAGTAAATCAGTTCTCTCACCTGATCTCTGTCTGTCATCTCCTCCATGAACACCAAGGCTTTCCAATTCTTTAGCTTGTTAAAAACATCTGTCTTCCACTTCAGAACCTGCATTCTCCTTCTACATATGTAACCAAGCCTACAAGGCCACATCTCTGTCATAGAAGGTGAATCAGTAATATAAGTAGATAGATAAAGGATACCTACTTTCTTACCACCATCTAATTCAAGTGTATCCACTGTGAGAGTTACAATATATCTCCCATCACCCAAATTTATTGAAGAAATTAGACTCATCTTCAAGACTGGTACCTGCATGACTTCCTTCAACCACTGTGTGTCGTCCATCTGCAATTTCAGCTTCACTTCCCCTTTGTCAATAATCTGACAAGGCTCTCCAGCTCCTAAACCTGGGGCTGCATGGAAAGAGGCAACATAATCTGTTATCCAAAATTCAACTTCATCCAAGAAACGTCCCAAAGCATCCTATGCAACAACACCTACAACATCTGCATCTTCAGTTCCTTCATGCTGATCTGCTACCAACCAACAATTTCTTTTTCTCTGCTCTTTCTTTCCATCAATCAGACCATTCATGCTATTTAGTTTCTCCATTCGTAGCTTACTTCCTTCTGCCATTGCTATACTCCCACTCAATCAAAAACACCTATGAGCAACCTGTAATCAACAAACACTACCAGATCTGAAACCACCTGTTAGTAACCCAACCTGATGCTCTGATACCACTTGTTGGTATCAGCTCTTGAACCTACAACCAAGGCTCTGATACCACGTGTCAGGGAAACCCCAGAACAATAAACATGCTCCAATCCCTACTCAGTCAGGATCTTGCTCTACCAATTAGAACACATGTGATTACTTCTTGTATTAGCAACTAAACACGGAATTATACTAGAATCAATAAGTAACTAGAAATATGAAACAACACGGGAATTAAGAGACAATACACAATTGTATTATATACATAGAAGAATATACAATAAGGAAGATGCCACTTCTTCCTCCACCTCAGAGGTTCGCCACACCTCAAGATCTTCTTCCCTCTCTCTCTCGGTCCCAACAATCAACTCCAATATAGAATTGATGTTCACCTCTCCAACCAGTCAGTAACACGCTGCCAGTTCACCAAGTACACAACCGTACTCCAAATAGATCTCCTGCTCTCTACTGCTACCTGCAAATCACTAGACCTTACTCACCATGTAGGCATCTCTACACCCCTGAAGAACCCTTATCCTTGCCTCGCCAAGTCCTTATGATTCTTCAACCAGTACTCCAGTGGATTAGCTCCTTGATCTTGCAGACCTTGCAACTCTCCCTGATCATACACACTCAGCACCTCTTGGAACTAGGAGGAGCTACACTAGCTCTCTCTAAAAGCTCTATGGCTTTCTAGCACTATTTTTACAATACAGTTATGAGTCCATATATAGATCTCATCCAAACAATAATTAGACAATAATACAATAATTAAATCCACAGCTCTCAGTCTAAGAATAGCTCTAAACATGCAAACACTTGGTTCGTCAACCAACTGCCCGTAACATACTCGCAGCTCGAACCACAGGTGACCGACGTCGGTCCCTGGCTATCTGGGAATGTCGACGTCAGCCGATTCATGACCGACATCGGTTGCCTTCCTGTCTCCCTCCTGCCGTTGTCGGTTGTTCAGACCGATGCCGGTGTCTGTGACACTTCGCAACACTTCTTGCAACCTCCATAACTTCTCCTGTTTGCATCCTGGTGAAGCTTTTAGCTCCACAACCTAACATTTATCATTAATCTTATTCATAGGGTGAGATGTGCATTAGATTTGGTTAAAAGAGAGTGGGTGCTTATATAGAGCCAATTGGCAGAAGCTCAAAAGTGAGATGCTTGATGTGAGTGGCCTAGTTTCTTCCTTAGAGGTTAGGCTAGGAGTTCATGAAAGGCAACCTCACAAAACCTATTAGCATTCATATCCACTTACCCAAGTTTCATATCAACCATATTTGATCCATACTCATGATCCCAATCAAGAATACCAAATTTATCCTTTTCCCAATGAGTTAGAGGAGAGATTTGAAAGGAAAAACCTTATGTTTGAAGCTTATCTTGATAGGCAGATTGAGTGGGATAATATGCATATGATGAATTTCATGTTGAAAAAAAGGAAGTGAAGTTAAAAACCTCATTTCCCTCTCATATTTCATCCCCACCACCTCAAAAAGAGACTTCTAATCCTAAAATTCTAAATTGGAATAAGATAATAGAGTCATGGGGAAAGAAAGAGGAGAAGAGTCTTGATAAAGAGTGTGAAGTTGAGAAGGAAATTAATCCTATACAAACCCCTCCCATCCTTCCTCAATAAAATACTTATAATCCCAACATCCTAAGCTATAGTAAGATAGTATAATCATGGTGAAATAAAAAATATAGAAGCATTGTTAAGGAGTGTGAAGTGGAGAATGGAGTTGATCATTTGTAAGTCCCTTCCACCCTTCTTCAAGAGGCTTATTATGTTCCATGTCAAACATATTATATTAATTATGATCATGATGATTATTATGAAATTCAAGAGAGAATTTTTCAATAGAACCTAGCAAATAAAATTGATTAGTTAGAGTTAAAGATGAGATTATTGAGTCAAGGTGTGATGGAAGGTTTAGACCCAAATGAAGATCCTATGCCTAAACACACCCCATACAACCTTCCTCAAGAGAGTCATCAAGCTAAATCAGATGTGAATGAGGTGTATGTAAAGTGGAAGGAATAAAATCAAGTGGTTTTATCCCAAGCTCTGCATTCCCTTCCTCAAGAGCTTCCAAAAAAATCCCCTACACTTCACTCTCAATCTGATTTTGAGTTCTATGTGCCACTTCCACCAAATAGTTCATCTAGTCCTCACCCCATCACCCTTTGCCTTGATGGAACTATGGTATGGGAAAATAAGGAGTAGTATTTTATTGACAAAAACTTATAAATCTTTCTTGAAGAGAGCCTAACTCCTTGGCAACCTCATTAGACTAAGTCACATGACTTCAAAATGCCTAGTCTTGGAATCACAAAGAAGGAGATAGAAATAGAGGATATTGTAGCCCCTGAGAACCAAAGTACTATTGTATAAGTTGAGATAAAATTGACAGACCCAAAAAGGTTATAAATGATGAATAAGGGGTGGTATCTTCTATTTAAATTTTTTATTGGGTTGATGAGGAAGATTGTTCTCCTTTTGCCAAAGAAGAAGAAATGATCCTTAGCTCTACCATCACTTTGAAAGATATCATGGATGGATAAGGAAAATATCCACACCAGCCTTTAGATGACTTGTTTGATATCATTGGAGCATGATATACTCCTCTTCAAGGAGGATATGATCTATTCAAAGATGGAGAAGGCAACTTTGGCACTCAAGTAAATATGCAAAGGAAAATCAATCTTTCAAATATATCCTTTCAAGAAGCATCTGCATTTGATGATGATATGTTTGAAGTTATCAAAATAGGATATCATAATCTCAATCATTTGGGAGAAACACATTATTTCTTAAAGGATGGAACAAGCTCCTATTGGCTTCAATCTTCTAAGGAACATGAAACTACTCCTCTTGAAGCCATGCCTACCAAGAAGATACTAGTTGACCATGAGATGAAGAGTGGGAAGTATAATGAAGTATATGAAAAATTTTAAGAGGAATATATCTACATTAGAGACCTATTTAAGGATGATCTACTTGAGATCAGATCAAGTGAAGTGCCAAGGAATAGGTCTAACCTACAAAACATTCAATCTAAGGGGAAACATGCTTGGCACTATGTTTCATCTCACCATGAAGATTATTTAAGGAGTTTTACTTTTGATACTAAAAATGAGGTATGTTTAGTTTCAAGTTGTGCATAATATTTTTTTCTCTAATTCCCCTGAGTGCTTTGATTACATGTGTGTGTGTGTGTGTGTGTGTGTGTGTGTGTGTGTGTGTGTGTGTGTGTGTGTCTTACTAGTTTGTTTCCTCATTTTATGTGGTTGGGGTAATTAGTGGTCTTGTCTTGATGGTCAATGGTAAAAGGTTTCCTTGTTTGTCTTATATTTCAAATGACTCCCTAATCTGAATGGATTGATAAGGCTACTACTCTAGTTAGTATATCAGGCATACTACCCCTATGAGTCACCAATTTATAGACCAAATTTGACTTTTAGGTCAAATTGGGGCACCCCTAGGTAAAAAATTGACTTTGAGGTTTTTTAGAGGTCTAATATAGATGTCAAAATGTGTTTTATAGGTTATTTAATGTCACTTAATTTTGTATTAGCCTTGGTCATTAGTTATTTTAGTGATTTTAGTCATTTTGGGTCATTTTGAGGTAAAAAAAGGTGCATTTAATGAGTTTTACATATTTATTGAGAAGTGTGAAGTTTTCAAAAGGTGATTTCATGTGACATGTATCATAGAAAGTCTTAATCAATTATTAGTAACTAAAAGTGGTAGGTTCATCAAAAGAAAAGGTAGTTTTCTTAGGAAAAGAGAAGAAAATGGCACTTGTATGGATCCTTAGGAAGTGTGCCACATGGGAAAGGATCATTTTATATATTTTCAGACTCCCCAAGCTCATTTAAATTCTTGAAATTTTTTTAAAGTGCCATTTTTATCCCAAAACCATTTTGCTCCTTTTTCAGTCTTCTTAGCAAGTAGAAGTGACCTTAAGGTTTGTGCTTAGTACATATAGCTCAAGAGGTTTCAGATTAAATGCCTTGGGGAGGTTAAATTAAACTTAGATAACTTAATTTAGATATAAGGATTTTGAATAATGGTGGCTTGTGATTCATGAACCATCCTCATGAAGTTGACTGTGTTTTTCTAGTTACAAATTTGTGTACCCTCTAGGTTACCTTGGTTTGAGAATTTTCATATAAATAAGCTAATGATATTGGTTTTATAGGATTTTGAATCTCCCATATAATTTTTTCCATGATTGGGTTTATATATCAAGGTTTTGTGATGGGCAAATCATCTTGGGTTCACAGACTAGTCTTATGTGGGATGATAGGCCTTTTTTCACCATTTCTAGATTTTCATGTTTTGAAAATGTATTTAGAGTGTTGTGATAGGTATATTTTAATGTTTTAAATTTTTTATTTTTCCCTTACTCCTTTCAACATTCATTCTTAATAAATCTTCATAGTTGCAATCATATGCAAGGAAAAATAGTCAGGCAGCCATGGCCACACATCTATAGGTGACATAAAGAAAGAGTCCATGTTGAAATGAAGGTGTTGACATTTGTTTCAAGTTTTTATAGTGTGAATTATGCATTTTAAACTATTTAGATAAGTTTAAAACTCATTTGAGGTCTAAATCAATGCATACTGCCCATGTTCTACCCATTACCTATGTGCACTGAATGGTCACCTATACGCAACCCATATAGAGTTGAAGAGCCATTATGAGGTGTTGAAAAATGAGTTTGAACCATTTATTGAATTCATATAATGTTAAGGGGAGCATGGTAGACATATTAATAATGATAGGTTGGCAAATAGAGTTGAGGATCACTTCAAAAAACAAGCTGACTGTTTCAGGCCTTTTATCTCTAAAATTGCAAAATAGAGGTCCAAGCCCATGTTTGAGGTTTCCCATACAAGTTTTTATTGATTCCAAATATGTATAAAATATACTAATCTTAAAAATCTCACATAATTATATCAAATTGAAAGAGAGGAGAGGTTTTTGAGTCAAAGAGAGTGGTTTTCTTATGCCCTCAACTTGCTCCTCAAAACACTAAATTCCCATAGTGATGTCAAACAAAATGAACTAACAATAGTTCTAGACATATTAAGTGGATTGGATTCTTAAAAATAGGTTGGATTGTCTAATTTAACTAATAGACACATTATTTTCATGGAAATCATCAAGGAAGATCATAAAAGGATATTTTACATTCACCAAGGTGGATGTAGTTTGTACATAGGCCTAATGAACATCAACAACCTACCTAAGGCCCAAACTTGAGAAAATGTTTACATTAAAAGGTATAGGGTATAATGAAATTATTAAGATATTTAAAAAATAGGTGATACTTCTTGAGGTTTCATAAAGCCTTAAGTATCATAATATGACCAAACTTCAAGTTAACTTGGCTTGCAAGGGCAAATCAACACCTAAAACCACTGCCTCCTTCAAAACCTAACCCAATATTGCAATACTAGAACTCATTTCCATGATTTGTATATGTCATTATATTTGAGGAGATAATTTATGACTCAAGAGATCATCTATAGGAAATGATATGCTATTATTTGACCCCATAATGCACCTACACATGCCTTTACAAACACAAAGCACAACCTACTATTGATTAACTTAGATAGTGAGTGAACTTGGTAATTGAGAGTGTGGAATGATAAGAATGAATAAATAGGGAAAAATCAAGTGTAATAATACTTTATTACTTTATGAATATATTTTATGGGTTTCAATAGGCCATAATACTAATATAAGTAACTCCAAGAAAATATAAGCACCTACAGGCAGGGGTTACTGTTGAAGAATGGAACCATAGTCCAAAATGCATACTATTTGAGAGGTTAAAGTGTATGTGAAAGGATGTAATGAATTAATAGAGTAAAAATGGTTTTTATAAATTCAATTAAACCCTCAAACACCATTATAAATTCCATAATTCATGACAAGTACACCTACAAGTATACTAAACAAGCAAACACAGTTACAGTCAAGGTAAGAACCAATTTGATAGGGAGGTAGTGTTTAGAGTGTGAGAAATGCATACAAGGTCATTAAAGTGTTTGATTAGTTATAAATTTTTCTCATTGTTCAATGGAGAGTCTCTCCATATCATAACCAAGTCCAAATGAGACAAATACACCTACAGATAGAGTTACAAGGATCAGTCATAGTCAAGACTTAGTCACTTAAACAGTTGTATGGGGGAGTAAAATGAAAGGTTGAAGTAAGGAGAAGATGATAGGACACATCCATAAGAAACATTAGAGTCTTTATAATCATTTATTATGTAAATAAAATAGATAAAATGGGTTCTCATGATGCATACTCAGTTGACTTGGGAAAGACCTGCATACAGTCCATCTTTTGCATAGTCTGTCTTAGTTTTAAAAGATTTTGGGAGGTCAAATGGGATGATAAAAGTCCAAATTTTTTTATATATAATAATTATGGGTTAGGGAAACCCATAAATTTTTTTATTTTAAAATAGGGGAAGTGCCCTCTTTTTTGTCTCAGACAGAGGGCACTTCCCTTACTCATGAACTTGTAGTTTTTGAAGATAGAGATGTCCAAGTGAGTTGGGAGCTATCTAGACCTTGAAATAAGATTTTTAAACTTGAATTTCACCTGGTAAAACATGGATAAACTTTCACATAAGATAAAATATATAAAATGTGTCCTATACCCTCAAAGGTACAATCAAACCTAAAGGGCAAGATTAGGCCTAATGACCAAGTGTTAGACCATTTTCACTTATAGTCATAAGTGAGATTTCTATTTGATTGTGACATGTATGTGGGATCATATTATAGGTTTTTAATCTATTTAGAGTCAATGAAAACCATAAAATGTCATTTTGAGCTCTAAGGTGCAATCAAGCTTACTAAGCATGGTGAAGCCTAGATTCCAAATGAGAGGTCATTTGTATTTATAACATGAGATATGCACTCAAACCTATTAAAACATGTTTATGGGGTAAAATAATATGTGTTTAAGTTGTTAGTATGAAATTAAAACCAAATAAATCCATTTTTGGACCTTAAGACAACTCATGCATGCATGAAAGGAGAAAAATATCTCTATGGGAGAGGTTCAAATGCTCACATATTTTTGGAGGGTTTTCATGGGGACAAAGGAGTTTAGGGGTGTTGATGAAGGTATTTAACTATGAATTTTTGAAATTGTTTGGCAACTTCAATGTCAGGTTTTCATGAATGAACATTAAGAGTGGAAACAGGCCTAAAACCCTTATTAAACCCTTGCAAGGACTAGTTTGGATAAATTTAGTTAGATAGATTATTTAATAGAATATTTTGACCATGAAACTTATTATAATCCATCTCATACTTTTTAACTGTATGGACTTGTATGAACATGGTATCCAATAGGATTTTATTGATAGTTTTATGCATTGTGTAGGATACAAGAAGATTATTAAGATGAAACTAACTTTGGGAGAAATATTAATATTGTGATAAATCCCCATGTTAATTTAATGCCTTAAAAAAACTCATAAGTGCCTCAATAAGATCTCTCATCTCAGCTAGTCAAAACTGGCATATTGGACAAGCTAGTGAGAAGGGTGGAAAACTTTGAGTGAGCTCATTTTAAGGTATCCTTGATGTTTATAAGGCCATGGAGTGTATTTAAAGGTGTCATCCACTCCTTCCCATGGATTTTAATAAAAAAATTATGTATTTTTGGAAGTCAAGTGTATAGGACGCATGAAGGAATAGTTTTTTTTGGACTACAAATAATCATAGATCCTTTCTAATTTATTCCAAAAGACTAGACCTAAAACCAATGCATGAAGAGGAATTCATAATACCCTTCCACTTATTTCAATTTATTGGACTTGGTCCTAGTTATTTATGAGGCATTCAAAGGAGGCCAATCATGAAGGGAGCTTTTTTGAGCTAGTTAAGAGAGTTTCATGCCACTTTGTAAGAGTTTGATGACTTGTATGGACACTTGTACTTCTTGGCATACATGGGTCATACCATATCCTCTTCTCATACAAAATTAAATAATTTTCTTAGCTTGACAAGTTTCCTTGTGACCCTTGGACTTCTCTTTTCTCCTCTCTCTCTCAAGTTCTATAAGAACTAACCATTTTGGCCATTGTAATTTATGCTCCTCTGAAATATGGTGAATCCCTACTAATTTACATACCATTTGATCAATAATAATACTTATTTTTACCTATTAATGACTATTATTATTGTATTTTACTTTAATGTTGGATCTTGCTTAGTGAAGACTATGGATTCCTTAGCATGTTGTCTTATTCTTGCATCTTATTTGTAGTTAGAAAGCTTCTTCTTGCAGGGCATGTGAAGTGGTCTAAGAAATGTCAAAGATTGAGTGAGTTTGTATATTCATTAGTGACCTCATAGTCCTCTTAGCTTTGCACATTCATCCATAACCTCATAATGTAACATTAATGTGAGAAGATGTAGATTGGTAAAGTGTATGTTTAATTTGTTCCTTGATTTCATGTTTAACATGCTGTTGGTAGGAATTCATCATATAGTTTGGTGTATCAACCCCTTTTAGGATAGTTTTATTTCAATTATCTCTCTCCCTTTTCACCCCCCAAAGTTTAGTTTTAGTTGTAATCCAAAGTGGTGCGTCAAGGGAGCTAGCCCTATCTAGAGATTCACCCCATCCTTAGGCTACTCACAAGCATAGAGGTGTTTCCATTGTGCCACTTAGATGAGGAAAGCTTTTTTCGTCTCCTCAAAGGGTGAAAATCCAGGTGACAATAATAATCAAAGCAAGCGAAAATGGAATAACTTAAAATTTAGGTCAACAAATTTAGAATAATGTTTTTGGCTCCAGATTTGATGTCTAAGCTATGATTTCATATGTGTTGGTGATTGGATATTACTATCTTCTATACAAGATCCATGGCATTAAGAATTTTAAATTTATTATTTTACAACAAAAAATGAGATTGATTTAGCAAAAGGACACATATTAGGCTGGGAATAGAAGGATGTTTTTGTATTCAAGGCATCCCATGGTCAAACTTGCATGAACAACTATTAAAATTATTGAAATGGATCATCATACAAATGATGAGATTTCAACAGAGGTATTGAAACAAATGGACCCAACACTGGTAGTGAGAAATGCAACAAATATAGGGAAAGTATCATGTTAATACATTAGTTAGTAAGCTTTACATTTTCATTTTTAATACAATAGTCATGTCATAAGAATATTATGTGAACTAGGAATTTGACTCAAAAGAGGATGGTTAGTTTAGTGTTAGTTCCAAAAATGAAAATAAAATTGAAATAAACATACTAGCATAACATCTCTACGCCTAGTTACTAGGGTGAGCTTAGTTAACAAAACATGAATGGAAAACACAACTAAAAAGAAAAATAAACCTTCCTTTCACCTTTATTGGATGCTCCAAAATGCTTTTTGTAGTGGCTTGCTCAAATTTGTGCTCATGAAGTCTGCATCAATAGAAGCTTACCTACCTCAATCTCTCCTTGGCACATTGTGTCTTTTGCTTGGTTTGGATCAATATTTGGACATTATAATGCTAATTTACATGAAGATTTGGAATTAATTCAACATTATAACTTTGGCATGTGAGAGCTTAAAATTTGTGCTTTGAGGCTTGCTATTTATAGACTTTTCGAATGGTTTAAGGATCAACCATGACCCTCCCTCTCAAGATGGAGATGTGTGGCCATGGATAAATCTAAATATTAAATTAATTTTACAAATATCCCCATTAATATTTTGGATAGAGGGGCATTGAATAGTCATGGAAGAGCTTTGATGAGGTATGGGATGGCTTGATTCATATATTTGTGACATTTATGACCTAGGGATGCCTTCCCAAGAAATGAGGTCACTTGATGATGAAATTATTAAATATTAATTTATAAAAACAAGTATTCAACAAGCTTCCATGGATTTATTAATTAGGATCTTTTGGTTAATTATCTCTTAAGCATGATTAAGCACTTTATGCACAAATTACTCAAATTGATTAGAATGCCTTGTTATTGGTCCGAAATTTGACTGGATTAGAATTGGAAATTGATGTTAGATGTGTTGGATCCATTATCCCATTTAGGATGTTGTCAACACAAAATAACAAAGGCACATGTCTCATGTAAGAGTTTTGATAGAAAAGAGCAATCCAAAGCACCCAAGTGTGAAATTGGCATTTTGACTTGAAATGATCTGATCAAAGTTAGCTGGCCCATAAAATGTATTATCTCATTTAATAACACCCTGGCCAAAATCAGCACTTGAATATATCAATTTCAACTTATTTAATGTGTTTGAGTGTTTTTAGGCTAAATTGTGCATTTTGGTAGAAATTGGTCAAAAGCCTGGTTGGAGGTTATCAATGGTCAGAATTAGGTGTCTACATATTCAACCCCTAATTGTTAAGTATGCAATAGAAAAGAGTCATTCATGACATATGGTGCATTATAATGAAATTATGGGGATCAATTATCACAATTCACAATAAAAACCTTGGAACAAGTGTTGTACCTAAAGACAAGGTTAAGGAGTTAGTCAAAATTGTTGGGACAACATGGTGCTTGTTGAAATAAGAATTCACTAAGGGTGAATATGAAGTAGCAATACTTCAAAGTCTAGTAAATGAAATCTTAAACATTTTTGTATAAAAAATAAGGGAAGCATATTTTCAAAGAAGTCTTTCATCAAAGATAGGTAATGAGTTCATAGATTCAACCACTAAGGGTAAGAAAAATAAATTGCATTACTATTTAAGATGTTGTGGACCAGCATCACATGGTGGGTATGAATAGGGGTAATAAGCACTATAACCCATCGTTCTTAGAGGATGTTGTTAAAAAATTTTGAACTATTTTATACCACATTTATAGACTTGCCTCTATAATTTTTGCAATGATAGGAGAAGGTTTCTTACCATAAAGATTATTACTCAACCAACAAACATTTTTGAGGATTTTGTATCAAATTTAAGATAGTTTCTAGCCACCACAACTCCAGTAGTGAGTAAAAAAATGCATGACATCAATCGCAGTGTAATAATATTTTCTTTTTCATGTATCATAATGTTAATACTTTCTTGAGACAACTATATTTTATAGAGCATGATGAAGTTATCAAGGACTAACATGTTGTATGAAAGAGGCCACTTGTTTGGAACACTAGAAATAAAAATTCCAACACCTTTAATGTTTTTTGGGAAGGGATTGAAAGCAATGATTAATGATCTAATACTTCCTAAGGAAAGGGTGAACACATTGGGGAAAACCATACTCCAAACCTTCCACTTAAAGGTTAATATCATCACCATTTCCATATATTGCATAAAAACATTTGTAGCCATACAAATGCTTTCAATCATAGGATATCATGCTTTTATATTTATTGTTGCTAATGAAGTATTCTACAATCATTGTTTGGTTATTTTTAGCTCCTATCTAACTAACATTGATGATTTTTACCAATTATTTTTCGTATTACAATTGTTATACCAATATTGTATTTTCGAGTTTTAGGATATCTAAGTTTGGATTATTTCCATCAATCACATATAATCAAGTATAACTCTCTTGTCTTTATAAAATATTGAATATATACTCAAATATCATAGATAAAACACCATTTTTTGACCTACAAAGGAGAAGCCTAATGAAATATGGTAGTAGCCATTGCTTATTCCTCAATAATATTAGAAGGGCATACCATCATGAAATTCATCACAAGTCTTCTCAATAGTCAAAACAATAGTACTACTATCATTCTTGAGCTCATTTGGGATAGGGCCACTCCAAAACATTGGACAAACTATTGTCAACAAAGATATGAAGAAAGCATGGTGTGATAACATCCTACCATCAAAGGGTAGAGGGAAGACCTTTGGGACAATAATGAGTCTAATTTTTAGTATTGATATCATCATCATTACCAGCCACCAAATTTATTCATTAATTCTCATACAGGTGGGTTTAAAAGAACCTTTAATCAAGGGAAGAAGTTATTTTTAGTTTGTGTCTACTCATAGAATATTTTCAGTCCTTGCATGGTTGTTCTCAACCTTTACATTATTCAAGTTGTTGATTATTTCAAAGAATTTTCAGTTGGGTATGTATTGTACCTTTTTCATGTTGCTAGTTATGAACATAATTGGTATAGGAAAAATGTTATCAGCTAAGGGTAGTTGTGATATTGCAAAAAATAAGGGAGAATTTTTGATGGAAGAAGTTGGAGGAAGGATTCAACTGAAGAAGATCTTCATGGTAGCCACTTGGGTACTTATTTGGATAAAATACAATTGGTTTGTGTCTATTATAATTCATCTCTAGCCCATCCACCATCTAATTTATATTAGATATGTGGAGGAATAACTCAGCAAATCATGGGAGGAGCCTTTGGAACCCAAGTGTCTAGTTTCCCAAAACTGTCTTTGTATTGGAGGATCCAAGTAGGACAAGAACAACACAAGGATGTGAGCATATGGTAGCCTTCAATATGGTATGATTTTACAAATATTTTCAGATATCTACAAAATTTTAAGGATCAAATTGAGGTATAATGGAATTCATTATCCAATTGGGATATATCACACTATGTTCTTTGGTAGGAGCTATTCCATTTGATAGGTACAAGGTCAAGTCTCTATGAGTAGTACAACATGATTTCATCACTTTATCATAGTGATACTTGAACATATGAGCTGGAATTTATTGAGAGCATGTAAATTTGGGAAGGGTAAACCAAAATGTCCCTTTTTCTATATTAAGATCACTAATAACATTATTTAAGTTGGGCCTGGTCATTTCTAATTTTTTGATAATTTAATAATAATATTTTTATTATAATAAAAAGTATTTTAAATACTTAAAATAATAAGATGAATAAGTTAGCCAAAAAATATATTATTGTTAGCTACTTAAGTTTAATTTCAAATTAAAGGAGGAATTTGGAGTTTGAATTGGGTAAAAGGTATAAAAGGAGATGGAGAGATTCATTTTTGGGCATCCATAATAATCTATCTATTGATTTATTTGATGTTAAGCACATTTGCTTATACATTTAGCTATTGTGGATGAAAAACATCATTGGATTTTAGTATTTGAGGATGAAAGCCCTCAATATTCAGTTGATGACTTCATTTAGGCATCATGTTTGGGCATAAATTCATGTTTTTAGGTACAAGGGTCACTTGTGAGGGTGGCGAATTAGTTTGGGTAGCTTTGAAAGTTGGAAAATCAATTTTTATAGGCTTGGGTGTTGTGTGAATTGGTTTGGAAGCCTTGGTTGAGACATTTATGATTGAAACATTTTTTATTTACCAAGTCATCGAAAAAAGAAGAAAAAATTGATACACACCCTATTTTTCCTTTAACAAACTAACTAGAATTGTATTCAAATTTTGATGTTGTTGGCCCCCAATTTTTATAAGTATAGATACACACCAATTTAATAGAGAAGGAATAAAACTATGGCTCACACACATTTTGAGGAAGAAAGTGCGATTAAACAAAACCTACAGAGAGAAGAAGACATTTTTTTCCAATTACAACACGAATATAGGAAACCAATGAATGGGGATGGATGTCATTGATGTACCTCAATACCTAAGAGTGTTCAATTTAATATGAACCAAGTCATGGGTTTTGCCTTGTATGACATACTGGTCAATAAAGAACAGTGAATACCAAGATTGGGGAGGTAGTTGCATATACCACTTAATGCAAAAGGGCTTGTAAATTAAATCAAAATAAATACATAAGAGGAATTATTAAGACAAAATTTTTGAGTGGATCTAGCACATAGTCATGTATATATAGGAAATAGTCTTTTTTAGGACATTAATTGTAAAAATTGTTAGGGTTACTATTTATGGAAGACTGTTGTGCATCTTTAGATACAAATATTAATTAATTGTAATAGAATATGGTGCTTGAATACTATAAAATCCAATCTTATTTTAGTGTATATAATGATAGATAATAGAAATAATTCCATTATGTTGTTGAAGTATTACATCAATAAAAATTAGGTAATCCTTTGATAGACAAGATTATATTTATTGTAACAAATGGAAGATAAGTATGAGTAGCTATCTAACCATGTACATGTTAATGAGATTATTATTTTTATATTAAACATCAATTTCATTTCAATTATGTAATGAAAAGTATTAGTAAATTAGTATTTTTTCTATTACCAAAGGAAATTAAGAATTTAATGGTCTATTGTGAAATTACAAATTTACCTATAGATAACTAATTTTATTTTATGCATGGGTTGCATGGATTGTAAAAGGTGAGGCATGGGCATAGTTCATATGTATTGATAGGAGACACATGTAACATGGAAAACCTAAATGACCATGAACTTAGTTGACACAGATACACTGAGGTATGGCAAAAGTCCACTACTGCCAAGGACCTAAGGGAGTGGGAAAAACTAGGTTTGAGAGTTCCTGTGAGGACATGTGAAAGATGCGGATGGTATATGGATGCACATTGAAAATTAATCATGTGACCATGAGTATTTAGACATTGGGGAGAAGGTTGTATATCTGTGAATCCCAAAAGTCATGCAAAACATTGTTAAGGAGGAGATTCCCACCCAATATCTATTAGAAGTACAAGCCCACATACCTATTGGAAAAACAAAATCCAGTAGATATTGGTGATAATTTATCTCAAATTGGAGAGTTTGTGCTGATAGAGTTAGAAATAAGTGTAATATAACAACTTATTCCTTATAAACCATTAGGACTTATCTTACAACCTGTGAAATAGAAAAGTAAAAAAATGTATGGGATGCCATAAACTGGGAGTGAAATTCATCTACAATACAAGTGGTAGTATTTCAATAGAAGCCATGGATATGGGTGGAACAACACTTATATCATAGTAAACTAATGATAAATCACATAAAACGTGATGTTAATATTACCATGGCATAAATAGGTATGGTGAGTGGTGGGGTTGGGCCCAAGCAGGAAGTAATGCACATAGCACAGTTGGAAATCCTAATTGAGGCCAAAGATCGAGCTCAAAATCCACATCAAGTACACCAATCATGTCCCAAAAATGATTCCCAAATGATTATTCTATGAAATGTCATTGATTCTACTCGAGTATAGAGGTGTGGAGAATGAGGTTGAGCACTTCCATAAGTGTGAGCTCATCTGGCATACTAAGGGCATTACTATTCGAGACTAGATGGCTAGTTAGTTTGTGACTAAATTTTTTGAGTGTGCACATATTTAGTATCATAATTTTGATCATAATTAGGTGGTTTTATATTATAACCAATCAAACAAGGTATTTTTTAGAGAGTTTGACATTCAAGAAGTTAAATAATAGAGCATTATTATGATAAAGGAGATTAATTAGGACTTAGCGAAGAACACGTGTGCATATGATGTGAGATTTAAAACCTTCATATAAAATTTTTCATTTAAAAATTCACCCTGATCAACACACGTAGTGGATTTTTATAGGGTTATTGGCTCCTTTTAGGCACACTCTTTCTATGAAGACATTTATAGAGCCTAGAGATGTACTTGAGGCTGCACTCAAATCTATATATGTAAGGAATGTGGATATTGGTAATAACCCATTTATGGAATAATTATTGTAGATATTAAATTTGAACACATGTTATAGATGTGGCTCTCTATAACATTATCAAAGAGATTGTCCAAAATTTATAATTTATGAATATTATTGTGGCAAGCATATGGTTGAAGAATGTATGGATCTGTATGTGAAGATAACACAAAATCAAAAGTCTGATAAATGGGTAGGTATGATACATGTTTTACAAATGTACCATTAGGTTTCTAAGGAGGGGAGTGATAAAACCAAAGGACCAAAGATAAATATCACTATATGCAGTGGTATTACAACTCAACCACAAGCACCACCCATGAAAAATGTTTGACTAAGTGTTGAATAGAATATGGATGAAAATGTGTATTGTTATAATCCATACATTAAAAATACTTTGATGGATAAAACCAAGAATAAATATTATATGATTCCATGCAAATGACAAGAAATTTACAAGGTGAGTTGTAGTTTACCCAGATTTAGAAAGTCAAGTGAAGGAGGCTCTCTAAAAAAAGGTAAATGATAAAAATGAGGATAAACATATATCTAAAATCCTAAGTTTATTTTGGGAAAGGTGAGTGATTACAATTATTAATATTTTTTTGAATCAACATGTGATAGAGGTTCCAATATAAGTACTTCCACCACATTTATCTAGATGGCACGAGGTCAGGACTGCACATAACATAGGCTATGACCAAGAGTTTCTCATTGATGAAACTATAGATGGAAGTTCAATATATTATATGCTTATCGATATGGGTATCGAGGTTAGAATTTTCACCAAGGAAGCCTAACACAAAGTGGGCATCTCAGAATCAAGACCTTCACCCCATGTCTTATTCATGAAAAACAAAACTCATGCACAACCATTAGGAATTTTTAAATATGTCTCTATTGATATCATGGGCATAAAAATCCATTCACATAATTAAATAATTTATTTATTCAAGGCTATAACTATCTAGCATTACTCCAAAAACACTAGGGTTATTCCAACAATGTGTATCTGTAATTTAATAAGCACTATATGAGTTTTGAGAGTGGAAAACAATGCATGATTATACCTCTTGAAGATGATCATAACCCACTTATTTTTTATCTTGATAAGGAAAATAATAACATATAAAACATCATGGCACAAGACATGTAGAACCTAAAACTAAATGATGATGGTAATCTTAGTTGGGTTGAAACACACTCTATTTTGACACTACCAGTGTCACATGTGATCGATGGGTGAAAGAGTACTATAAGGTGTCTTTAAAAAAGTGTAGTGAAGTGAAATTCAAATCAAATCTATGAACCACACAAGGGAATCCATGAAATAGAGTTAAAACTACAACCTCAAGTAAATAATTTGGGGTCCCACAAGCTATACAAGGTGTGAATCAAGTATTCATACTAAGCAAGGGCAATATAATTGTGATACCACAGTATGAGGGATCAAAAAATGTTAGCACATTTTTTTATAATTTGGATAATTGTATATGAAAGGATAAGGAGAGACTAAGTTCTCTCATATACACTTTGAAAATCACAACTTCACGTTGGTGTGAAAGCCAGAAGTTGAACTTATCCACATGAGACAAGATAAAGGAAGCCATTTACATAAGGTTTAAACACAAAAATCACAATCATGGGTTACCCACTTATTGGGGAGATAAAGACCCTGTGAAGCATGTGCAAGGCTGTGAAGAAGTTTGGGTGAAAGGCATACATATAATTCCATATGGTATGTGTGTCCATTCATTTTAATACACTTTGAAGGCTTGGGTTTGTGCATGATATATCATAGTTGAAATGTTCTAGGATACTATTGAGTGGGAAATTATGAAGTCTGATTTTATCCATACTTTGTCATTCTCCTCAGCAAATCAAAAACTTACTAAGCCCTTGTAGTATTTATGTTTTGTAATTCTAGTTGATGACACATTAATGGAAGATCATATACAAACAATGCATAGTGAAAAAGGACTAGGATTTCTAAATTTATTTGAGGAGTACAATGTGAATAGTGATTCTAGTGAAGATAATGAGGAAGTCAGGATCTTGCACAATTGGTGGTATAATACTAATAAAGAAAATATGGTGCTCTAAGTTGATGAGATACCCTATGAAGATACACTAGATCACTTGAAATCCAAGACCTCTTATGGAAAATGTGAGGTGGTGGATGAGAATGATGGCAATCACAATTACTATAGGAAGCCACTTAGAACTACCAAAATAAACATCGGTATAGGAGAGGAGACAAAATATGCCACTGTTGATAACTATTAGTATGATATAGTGTTGTCCTGCATTATTGAATTGTTTCACAAATACAAATGATTTTTTTACATGTAGCTATAAGGAGATGAAGCGCATACACCCATAACTTGGTAAAATTAAGATAAAGTTGAATGCAGGGACCAAATTAGTTAAGAAAAGACCATACCATATGAATCCCAACTTGTATGTTAAAGTAAAGGAAGAAATAGATAACATGTTCATTGTTGGAGTCATATACCTAGTTGAGGAATATTATTAGATAGTCCCCATGGTGATCAATATAAAAAAGGATAGGTGCACTCAGATATGCATTGTCTTCTAATTTCTTTGTGTTTCATGTGTCATTGATTTATCCCCACCTCCATTCACTAAGAAAATTATGGAATGTGAGATCTACACATTTAATGATGGAATCTATAGCTATCACCAAGTTCAAATTGAAGAGGATGATAAGCCTAAGTCCACATTTGTAATAGAAAAAGGATCATTTTCATATAATTTAATTCCTTTTGGACTAGAAAACATGTTATTTTTACTCTTGTACATTGTCATGGATACATTAAATGATTTCATTCACTTGTTCCTCCATGTCCAATTGGAATATTTGAAAATATATGGGTTGGTCAAGGATCACCATAGAAACTTACATGTCATGTTTAAATATTGAAAAAATCTCACTAAATTTAATGACGTGTGTTTTTGCAATGCTATTTCGAACCTTGCTCGACTATGTAATCTGTGAGGGACTTTTGATTGATCCAACTAAAGTAGCAATCATTATAAAACAATAAGCACCTACTATTTAGAGGTATGCACATGCATTTTTTGGGCACAAAGGTTACTACCAAAACTTTATAATAAACTGTGAAAATATTATAGGATCACTAAAGAGTTACTACACAAAGATGGATCGTTTGTATGGACAAACAGACAAAAAGAAGAATCTAATGAATTGAAAGAAAAGTTAGTAAGCATGTCAATCCTTAAATTTATAGAGTGGATCAATCCATTCCATGTTCACATTGATGCATTGTATACAACCATTAGTGCCATTATAGCATAGTCAGGAGATGATAAGGTGGACCATCCTATTTATTTTACTAATCACAAGTTTACTTTAGCTGAGTGCAATTATACCATAACTGAGCACAAAGCACTTGTCTATTTTTGGCTACTTATGTTTAATTTTAAAGTAAAGGGGGACTTTGGAGTTTAAATTGGGAAAAAGGTATAAAAGGAGAAGGAGAGATTCATTTTTGGGCATCCATGATCATTTATCTATTGATTTATTTGATGTTAAGTAAGTTCACTTGTACATTAAATTATTGGGGATGTAAACCCTCATTATCTTTCAATATTTAAGGATTAAAATAATCAATACTCAGCTGGTGACTTCATTCATGGGTCATGCTTGTGTATAAATTCATATTTGTAGGCACAAAGGTCACCTGTGAGGGTGAAAAATTAGTTTGGGCAGCTTTGAAGGTTGGTAAATCAGTTTTGATAGGCTTGGGTGTTGGGAAAATCATTTTGGAAGCCTTAGAAGGCTAGGTGTAGTAGTAAGGCATTATTTGGAGGGTGAACACAATAGATATACATGACTTGGAGAGTGGAAAATTGCTTAGAGGGTCTGTTATTTATTTTAGACATTGCTTCTAGAGGGTGGAAAATTTAGTTTCTTCCCTCATATATTCAATTTTATTTTTACAACTTTCAAGATTGCAATTTAGGCAAAAATCGGGCTTGTTGTGTCAAATAAATATATTAAAATTCCTTGAATTTTATAAGGGTTTGTAAGAGGTTTTGAATTTATTTTATTCTTAATTATCCCCTTTTATAATTCTATAATTTTTGGGTTAGGGTTTCAGTAAAAAATAAAAATTTGTATTTTCATTTTAAGGGTTTGTTACAAGTTCCAAAATTTTCTAATTTGGTATTAAAAGGGACATTGCAGTGGTATCAAAGTATTGGATCTTGCTAGCCTATGATTCAAAAGGAGAAGATAAAATTCTGGAAATTTTTTATGATGATTATGGGTTTGAGAGCTTTTCCCAAGGGTAAGAGAGATAGGCTAATATAATGGCACAACTGATCCACACCATGAAAAATACGAATGGTGAAGCAAGCTATTCAAGGGAAAACAATAATATTCAGCCACCAAGTAACATGAGTGATTCTTCATCTATGTCATTTTTGTATACTTTCCTTCTAAGAGAAGAAACCATTCCAGTGAGGGAAACTCAACCCTCCATAGTTGATGACATTTCTGCCAGTTACGTTGAACATATAACCCTTCCAATTGAGATCTGGGAAGAGATATCACTTACTATCTTCATGGGAAAAAATAAATATTGAGTTGGAATTAGAACAAAGTCTAAACCATGAGTTATACAAGGAGACTTGTAGTATGCATGGAGAAAGGAAAAGGAAAAGAATTTCCAAATTGTAGTGGTGGAACATGAAGAAAAATCAAGGCTACAAGTAATGGAGAGGGAACATCGCATGAAAGCATCAACCGTAGAAAAGGAAAGTGGAAAAATTGTTCCAGCCTAAGAGGAACCTTGTGATGAGGAAAGAGAAAGAAACTAGAAAACAAGAACAAAAGCAAAATAGTGAAGAGATCAAAACAAAAAGGGATTTAATTGTTGAATTCAAATAATTCAAAATGGATGAACATGCACCATCCTTCAAAATTCCAAAGGATTAACCATTAATTAATTTTTAGAATAACATTTTGGGGGGATATGTATTGGAAGAACATATTGAGAGTCATAAGGATAGAAGGGTTGGAGGTATCTCCATAATTCCCAATTCAACAAAGGAGGGTGAACCCCTTATTGGCAGTCTAACGTATGATAATGATGATCATATTTCAGATTTGTTACTTCCTCTTATATCACTACAATTTTTTTGTCATCACATATAACATGCTAAAAGGGGTGAAAAAGTGAAGAGGACAACCTATAATAAAGAGCACATAAATCCTTTTGATCAGATTCAAAATTATTTGAGCATAATAGTATAGGATCCCAGTGTCATTTTGAGACCCATAATGGGTAGGGTTTCTGATTTCACAATCATCACTACTGATAATGTCATCATCACATTTTCCTAGATAAAGAGAAGATTGAAATTCACCTTGGAGGAATGAAATACATATGTTGTGAACACTAGCCATATATGAAAATTTACTGGTTGCATCTCATGGGACAAATGCAAGGCCCAAAGACATGTCACCTCTCATCCAAAAGTGTACTCGAAGCAACCAGTAATGGAATAACTCTAAATTCATGTCAACAAATTTAGAATAATGTTATTGGATTCATATTTGATGTCCAAGCTATGATTTCATATGCTATGGCAATTGGATATGACTAAATTCTATACAAGATCCATGGCATTAAGAATTCTCAATTTCCTATTTTACAACAACAATTGACATTTATTCAGTAAAAGGACACATATTAGGATAGGAAAATAAGAAATATTTTATATTCAAGGCATCCCATGGTCAAACTTACATGGACAACTATTAAAAGCATTGAAATGGATCATCATGCAAATGATGAGCTTTGAATAGAGGTATTGAAACAAATGGAGCCAACACTAGTTGTAAGAAATGCAAAAAATAGAGGGAAAGTCTCATGGGTAGCACATTGGTTAGTAAGCTTTACATTTTCATTTTTAATACAAAATTCATGTCATTAGAATATTCAACCCCTAATTGTTAAGTATGCACTAGAAAAGAGTCATTGAGGACATATGGCGCATTCGAATGAAATTGTGGGGATCAATGCTCACAATTCACAAGACACTCCTTGGACCAAATGTTGTATACCTAAATACAAGGTTAAGGAGTTAGTTAAAATTGTTGGGATAACATGGTGCTTGTTGTTGAAAGAAGAATTCACTAAGGGTGAAGATGAAGTAGCAATACTTCAAAGTCTAGTAAATGGCATCTTAAAAATTGCTACAGAAAAAAGAAGGGAAGTCTATTTTCAAAGAAGTTTTTCATTGAAGATAGGTAGTGAGCTCATAGATTCAACCACTAAGGGTAAGCAAAACAAATATTTCCTTTCTATTTAAGATGTTATTGACCAACATGGCATGTTGGGTATGAATAGGGGTAATAAGCACTATAACCCATGGTTCTTAGAGGATGTTGTTACAATTTTTTGGACTACCATATATCACATTTCCATGCTTGCCTCTATAATTTTTGCAAGAGAAGAGATGGTTTTGTCACAAGAAAGATTCAAGCTCAACCCACAAACATTTTTGAGGTTTTTGTAACAAATTTAAGATGGTTTCTAGCCACCACAACTCCAATAGTGAGTAAAAAAATGCATGACATCAGTCGCAGTGCAATAATATTTTCTATTTCATGTATCATAGTTTTAAGACTTTCCTGGGACAACTCTAATTTGGAGAGTATGATGAAGTTCTCAAGGACTAACATGTTGTATGAAAGAGACCACTGGTTGAGAACACTAGAAATAAAAATTTCAACAACTTTAAGGCTATTTGGGAAGGGATTAAAAGTAAAGATTAATGATCTATTGCCTCCCAAGGAAAGGGAGAACACCTTGGGGACAACCGTGCTCCAAACCTTTCGTTTAAAGGCTAACATCATCACCATTTTCAGCTATTGCATAACAACATTTGTAGCCATATAAATTATTTCAATCATACGATTTCATGTTTTTCTATTTGTTGCTACTAATGAAGTATTTACAATCATTGTTTGGTTTCTTTTAGCTCCTAACTCACTAAAATTGATGATTTTTGATAAGTATTTTCCATATTACAATTATTGTATCAATATTATACTATTGAGTTCTGAGATTTCTAAATTCGGAATGCTTCCATCAAGCACATACAATCATAATACAACTCCCTTGTCTTTATAAAAGATTTAAGATATACTCAAATGTCACAAAGAAAGCACCATGTTTCAACCTATAGAGGAGAAGCCAAATGAAAGATGGTGGTAGCCATTATTTATTTCTCATCAAGATTGGAAGGGCATGATCATGAAATTCATCACAAGTCTTCTCAAGAGTAAAAAAAATAGTAATACTATCATTCATGAGCTCATTTGGAATAGGGCCACTCCAAAAAATTGCACAAAATATTGTTAACAAGATATGAAGAAAGCATGGTGTGATAACATCCTACCATCAAAGGTAGAGGGAACACCTTTGGGACAATAATGAGTCTGATTTTTAGTCTTGATATCATCACCATTACCAACCACCACATTACTTCATTAATTCTCATACATGTGGGTTTACAAGAACCTTTAATCAAGGGAAGGAGTTCTTTTCAATTTGTGGCTGCTCATAGGATGTTTTCAGTCCTTGCATGGTTATTCTTGGCCTTGACATTGCCTAAGTTGTTGATTATTTCAAAGAAGTTTCAATTGGGTACCTATTGTACCTTTTTCATGTTGTTGGTTATGAACATAATTGGTAAAGGACAACTATTATCAGCTAAGGGTAGCTGCAATATTGCACAAAATAAGGGAGAATTTTTTATGGAAGAAGTTGGAGGAATGGTTTAGCTGAAGAAGATCTTCATGGTAGCCACCTAGGTACCTAACTAGATAAAATACAAGTGTGTTGTGGCTGCTATAATTCATTTCCAACCCATACACCATCTGATTTTTATCATATATGTGGAAGAACAACTCACCAAATCATGGAAAGATCCTTTGGGACTTAATGGTCTAGTTTCCCAAAATCATCTTTGTATTGGAGGAGCCAAGTAGGACAATAACAACACAAGGATGTGAACATATGGTAGCCTTTAATATGGTGGGAGTTTACAGATATTTCCAGATATCTACAACTTTTTGAGGATCAACTTGAGGTAGAATAGAATTCATTATCTATTTGGGATATATCACACTATGTTCTTTTGTAGGAGCTATCCCTTTTAAAAGATACAAAGTCCAGGCTCTACGAGCACTAACACATGATTCATCACTTTATCATAGTGATACTTGAACATATGAGCTGGCATTTATTGAGGATATACAAATCTGGGTAGGGCAAACTGAAATGTTCCCTTTTCTAGATTAAGTAGATGATTAAGTTAACCAAAAATTAAATTATTGTTGGCTACTTATGTTTAATTTTAAAGTAAAGTGAGAATTTTGAGTTTAAATTGAGAAAAAGGTATAAAAGGAGATGAAGAGATGCATTTTTGAGCATCCATGATCATCTATCTATTGATTTCTTTGATGTTAAGCACATTTGCTTATACATTCAACTAATAGGGACAAAAACCGTCATTGGATTTTAGTATTTAAGGATGAAAACCTTCAATACTCAATTGATAACTTCATTCAGGGGTCATGTTGGGGCATAAAATCATGTTTTTGGGTAGAAGGGTCCCCTATGAGGGTGGAGAATCAGTTTGTGCAGCTTTGAAAGTTGGTAAATCAGTTTTGATAGCCTTAGGTGTTGGGTGAATTGGTTTGGATGTCTTAGAAGGCTAGGTGCAACAATAGGGCAACATTTGGAGGGTGAACAGAATAATTATAGGCCACTTGGAGTGGAGCGACTTGAATAGAGGGGCTGTCATTAATTTTGGGCATTGTTTAGTGGGTGGAAAATTCAGTTTCTTCCCTCATATATTTAGTAATATTTTTTTCAATTTTTAAGATTGCAATTCATGCAAAAATCAGACTTCTTGTGTCAAATAAATATTTTGAAGTTCCTTAAATTTTATGAAGGTTTCTAAGAAGTTTAGATTTTATTTTATGCTTAATTAGTCCCTTCAGAATTCTATAATTTTTGCATTAGAGTTTCAGTAGAATCATAATTTTGTATTTATTTAAGTATTTGCCACAAATTCCAGAATTGTCTAATTTGGTCCTAAAAAAACGTGACCACTTTTTCCTTTGGGAGCCCTGTGCAGGATTATTAAAGGTATGAAAAATATTTTAAAATAATAAAAGACCTGATCAAGCCTTACATCCCCGATATACATTGTGTGTAACCATCCAAAGAACTCCAGACCTAATCAGGATTCATTCCAATTAGCATAGCAGATCATAGACAATCATTATTGTAATCGGGTAATGAATTCTGGTTTACGTTTTGGTGTTTGCCAAGGACTCCCACTGACCTATTCAAGATTTTCACTTGGAATAAAATTGCATGAAAACTTAAATACCCACCGACCTAGAGAGGCTTTGGGCCTCGACCATCACAGGCATCTCCATTCAAAAACTTCCATGACCTAATCAGTAATCAAGGTTCTGATTAACACTAGCAAGCCCTATCGAGTGGTCTGTTAACCCAATTGATAAATGATTCCGATTAACACTGAACGGTGCCAAGATTTTGTCGAGTCTCCAACTCTGCACACAACTGCGAAAAACCAAAAAACTTCACACTGACAAAGTTGGGGATGAAAACCTGACTAACACTGAATGCCTTGATAGAATTCCATGGGACGTAATTAGGTATTAAGTCCCGATTTCCACTACATTCAAATAATGAGGTCTCGTTCGATCTAAACATATTTTATGGTGTGATTATCAAAGAAACACCACCTGAGATCCGCACAAGATCTAATCAGAAGTGAAAGTCTGATTAACAATAACAACGATGCTCGATGTCTGTATAGACCTAATCGGGGATTACACTCTCGATTACAACTGTAATGTTGGTTTGAATTTGACTAGACCAAATCGAACATTCGAAGCTCGATTGTAACTGCAAAACTTAGAATGAGTTTCCAAAGACCTAATTGGGGATTAGGACCCTGATTACAATTATTGAGTGTGGCAACTTTTGAAGATCAAATCAAGAGTTTGGTCTTCACGAATTGACCAAATACCGTGTGTTTATAGACAAAATTGATCATACTAACTTTGTCAATCCATCTGTGCGAAAATGAGAAGGAATTGAGGAATTTGAGATTTAAGCCCAACAACCACCTCCATGGCGAAAAGATGAACAAACAAAGAAAACTCACCATTATGTTTGTGATTGATGCAAGATTTCCAAAATCTTGGATGCTCCTACATCTCTTTTGCATGACTCCAAGTTTAAACATTCAGGGAAACTCAAAATTAGTTGGATGGGTCCTTATGTTATCCATGTAATTTAGACACGGGTATTTAAATTGATCTTGTTTGATGAGGAGCTACTTCTTAGAAATATCAATGGAAGTAGTCTATAGCCCTAGTGGATGTAATTTATCCATTAAGTGTCTCCATAATAAGGCATTTTCCATCACTGTAATTTCTTGCTATTTTTGTTTTTATTAGTATACGTTCCTTTTAGTTAATAAGCACATCTTGTTATGCACCTTTAGAGTTAGTAAGATGCTCAAAACCTCATAAGGTTAGACAGTGGAGTCGAGTAGGAGTTTTCTTTAAGATATTTATATTATACATCTTAGTATTCCTGAGGGAGTGTTTTTGCATCAATTATGTACATCTTAAAATATATTATTCAAATATGTTAAGTTCTATTTATATGATCTGAGCAATATTTCATATGACAATTCAGGGGACGGTTCTACCTCAATTGGTGGCAGAATTTTCGAGAGCCATAACTTTTACACCAGAGCTCCATTTGACTCCCCGTTTGAATCGTTAGAAAGATAAGAATGAGGGGAACATCGTGAGATGGCACCGAGCTCCGTTCTATGGGTTTTGGCTCCCGAAAATCAAATAGAAGTGCCCCAAATTTTAATTTTAGTAGTGTAGTTTAAAAATAGTAAATTTATAAAAATAATAATTCCTTGGATTTTGTATTGTTTTTAATCATGGAATTCAAATCATTTAATCTCCCTCGAGATTTGTGACCTTCCACATCCTCCTCCTACGTTAAAAATGTGTATAAATAAAGATGTAACCCGAAATGGAAATCAGACTTCTCTTTCTAAAAATAGGCATATGTTGTATCTAGAATTTTGAGCAATAAGACATCTCTTCCTAAAGATAGGATTATTACAACTGTGTTGTTCTTATTTCTTGAATTATCTTTCAACCCCATTGGAGCATATGATTTCATAGAAGTTACCTGGGATGATTTCATAGAAGCTATAAAGGAAGAATACTACCCCATTGGAGCATATGATGATCTGTATATAGAGTGATAACAACTTCACCAAGGTAAGGAATAGTTTGTTCAAGATTACACTAACATTTTTCATTCTCTATCTGTGAGTTTAGGCATCCAAGAAAGTGAAAAAGACAAGGTTCTCAAATATCATGGTGGACTATAATGGTATATACGGGGGGAGATGAAACTCTTCAATTTAGAAACCCTCGATGAGGCGTACAAGTTCAAAATGATGATTGAGTAGAAGTATGGAAGAATGAATACGAAGAGTCAACCTTTAAAGTAGAAAAGTGACAAAGAAGGTCAAACATGAGGCTAATATTGGAAGCAAAAGGAAGGGAAGACTAGGAAATGGTGTGATTATCACAAATCTAGAATGCACTTCAAAGAAGAATGTTGATCTATCAACATCTACTGCTCTACCTCATACACACCCTACAGTGGAAGAGGATGAAGAAGAGATTGCAGATGCTGAGCTTGATGCCATCGTTGCTTCATCATAGACCCATGAGGAGAGGCCAAACAACAAAGAAAGGTTGTTTCACTCTAAGTTATGGGTGAAAGGTAAGCCTCTGCATTTCATTCTTGATAGTGGGAGTCAAAAGAATTTAATCTCTGCTAATGTTATGAAAAACCTAAATTTATCCATGAAGCCTCACCCAAATCCATACAGTATTAGATGGTTGAGTCCAGGGAGAAACCTTCGTGTCACCCACCAATGTCTTCTGTCATATGCAATAATTTTTTTTCAAGATGAGGTCTTATGTGATGTAGTCAATCTAGATGTTTGTGATGTACTCTTTGGTTAGCCATTCATATATGATCGTCATGACATCTATGAATCAAGAACTTGAAGGATCACTCTCACTTTTGGAACACGGTGATACAGGGTACCATAGGTACCACCTTCTACATTTGTCTTCCTGATTAGTGCCAAGAAATTTATTCTCATGATGGTCAAGCCATAGGAATCCAAAAGGGCCGATGTTGCAGCCTTGACTACACAAACAACACAACAAAAAAATTAAATAGATACCAAGCTGAAGAAGTTCATGGCCTTCCATCCATAGATTGATGGTTAGATAGAAAAGGTGATTAATCAAGCCCTACACAGCTCCACAAAGTACAGCTCTACAAAACACAGTCCATCACAAGTATGCATTAAGAATCAAATCAAAATATAAATTATATATTTGATGATAAATATTGATGAAATGGGGACCATTACTTCTCAAGGAGGGATGAATGATCTGAGCAATATTTCAAGTGATAATTCAGGTGACGGTTCTATCCCAATTGGTAGTAGAACTTCTGAGTGCCATAATTTTTGCACCATAGCTCTGTTTGACTCCCCGTTTAAACTGTTGGAAAGCTAAGAATGAGGAGAACATATTGAGATGACACCAAGATATACTTGGTAGGTTTTGACCTATAAAAATTAAATAAAAGTGCCAAAAATTTCAATTTTAGTAGTGTAGTCTAAAAATAGTAAGTTTCTAAAAATAGCAATTTCTTAAATTCTTTATTGTTATAAATCATGAAAGTCAAATCACTTAATATCTCTTGATATTTTTAACCTTCTAAATCCTCCTCCTACCTTAATAATGTGTATAAATGAAGATGTAACCCAAAATGGAAATCATACATCTCTTCTCAGAGATAGGCATGTGTTGTATTTACAATTTTGAGCAATAAAATATCTCTTCTCAGAGATAGCATTATTATAATTATGTTGTTCTTATTTCTTGAATTATCTTTCAACCAAAGCTTCTAAGTTTTGGATCATTATATGTCAAAATATACAAGGTTCCTTCTACTATTTTTTTCATGCTAATGACTTAATACATGAATTCATTTTATGCACAACTATGCCTAAACATTGTAATAGGGAATAATAGTCTCAAAATGTTTGTACAAATACACACACATTTTTTTACACTGTATTAGAGGACCATGCACAAATTTCAGTGTGTCAAAGGAAAAGGCTCAAATCAGATAAGGTAGGTGGATGCACACTAAGGAAATTGATAAAGTATTTAGATATGATAGATATGTGGGGTGGGGAACATAATGGAAAATGATATGTGTCATGCCCAATGATGTAGGAAAAGGGAAGAAGGCATAAATCACACTTAAATGGGATCAAACAAGGTGATGTTACCATTAATTAATAGTCCTTTAGTGGGTGTTCCAGTTTTTATGCACTCACAATAAATGTGATTATGCAAAAATGATGTTAACGACTACCTAAATATACAACTTACGCTATTAAAAAATTTAAAAGGATGATATGCATTATAAATTAATCTCTAAAAATCATTTTCAACATTTTCACTTTCAAGATATTTGAGACACCACACAATACATAGCTAGCACAAGAACTCAAGCAAGCAAATTCAGGATTTTTTTGGAAATATTATGATATTTTGAGTGCAAAAATTTGGAATACAAAGGATTGCAAAGAATTTCCAAGAATAATTTGAGAAAAAGTAGTGAAAAGCCATAATAAAAAAATTATAGGTTGCAGGAAGCCTAAGTCACCATTAAAAACACATTGAAGCTCAGAGCTGATTTGGGAAATTGGGTTTACAACTAGTGGACTTCTCACATAAAGACAAAATTAGGGGTTTCAAAAGAATTAATCCCCCAAGGGTTTGCAAGAAGGGGTTTAAAACCATAATACCGAAGAAGAGAAAATCCAAGGAGGCTACATAAGGGAAAAAAGTGGAGGAGGTCACAAACATGTGCAAGTAGCAAGCCCACCTAACACTGACTCATTGTCAATTAATGAAGCAAACCTAGAATAAATAGAAAGAAAAGTTGAAGAAGTGTCATTTGATATTACATAAATGAAATATTTAGAGACTTTATTGCACCTGGAGATTTAGGAATCAAAGGTCTTGCAATGTAAGGTTAAATATTATAACCACTGAGGGGGAACAAGTGAAACTAACTTAAAGAATTATTACATAGTAGAAAGTGGAAAGGTGGCTGCTGATGACACTATTCTATTTGATGTGAGTGTCAAGTTAGCATTGGAGAAAAATTTAGTACCATTTTTATAGCTACTATATTTTGTAAAACTAGTAATATTGGTATGATTTCTATTATTCTATGTTGTTAAAATAAATTCTACTTCACTAGACACATAATGAAGCTATACCCAAGATGTATTAGTAAGTCGATGGGATTGTTGTGCTTTGGTGAGGATATCAAAGTTGCCTTGGTAAACATAGAAAAATTAGAAAGGGTTGTGTAATTTTTAAAATGTAGAAAAGAGAAGCTTTCCTTTCATATAGAGAAGATCAAAAATCGCACAACTCAATTAGTTGTAAGATTAATTAGTACCAAATTAGGATGAGTTGGAAGGTGGAATACCATTTATAAGCAATTCTTATACATCACACATAGAATGAGTGTAAGTGGAGTTCAATTTAATATTTCTAATTTTTTTTTTTGATTCAATTATAGAAACAGTAGAATAGTTCCATCACATTGGTGAGACGTTTAGATGGGGCATGAT
The DNA here is from genome assembly GCA_037957365.1 of Torreya grandis. Taxonomy (NCBI): domain Eukaryota; kingdom Viridiplantae; phylum Streptophyta; class Pinopsida; order Cupressales; family Taxaceae; genus Torreya; species Torreya grandis. The sequence goes on along the minus strand of JARHVA010005868.1, from coordinate 845,530 downwards.
ATTACTCTTGTTAGTACTAGATGAAATTGGAATCCTTGATGGTTATGTTGAGACTAATTGGTTTTTACCACTAGGATATAAGTTTACTGCCAAAAGGTACCATGATAATTTGTGTTTTGGGCCATACAATAAAATTTAAAGGTTCAAAATGGATAGATGGTTAGATAATATGACTATTGCATTTGGGGACAAACAACACATCATAAGGGATATGCTAAAGGTCTACTAAATATACATGAAGTTTATGGTCATGCGACACCATTCCATTGCAAATATTTGACTCTTGTATTGAAACATGTTTGGGTGGCTCAGGTTTCCATATATGCATTTTTTGCACATTATTTTTTAGACATTATTGAGAGGGTACCAAATGCATTAAAATTCAAAGTAAAAAATACTCATATTAATGGGGACATGTTACTTTTAAGAACAATGCATACTTACCTAGGGGAGACCACATTGAAGGATGAGAATGAGTCCAATGATTACTCCACCATAGTTGATCCCAAAATAATGCAATCAATAGTAGGATTTATATGTAAAATATATAATGAGTTAAATCCCTACTTGAAGAATAGTAAGGATGAACATGGGAAAGTGGAACAAGTTTTTTCAATAAACATAATTATGGGAGATCCTTAGGTCGAATAAAAATAGAAAGTGAAAGTCTCATCTAGTATAATGGAAAAAATGATAAATAATAGGAAAAACATAACATTAAAATCCATTGAATAGGAATCCAAGTGCACATACTCGGATGAGGAAGATAATGTGCCACTTTTAAAGAAGTAGTTGTAAATAAACTTACAAAGGTCATCCCATCAAAAGAGACCTTCATGACTCGAACTATTTAAGCCAACCATTCTTCCCATGCCACCCTAAACTCCATCTAGATATCGTTTACCTCCACTTTCACCTCAAAAGGAGGCAACACCAATTTCATCAATGCTAGAGATTCCAAAGCCTCTATTAGTTGAGAATAACCCTGAGGCAACCAAAGAAAAAGAACCCAAGTGCAACCCTAAAAAATATGTTGCATATAAGAAGGTTGGATAAGAAGACACTAGGGTTGATACGATAAATGTGAAAGTTGTGGGAAAAGTATTGGATGTAGTTATTAGGGATACCTTAGAGTTACATAATGAAATGGAAATAATATTTTCTAAGTAAGGTGAGAATAATGAGGAAAGGGAAAAAAGAAAGGAAGAAAGACTCAACATGAGAAATTAACAAAACAAATAGAATAAGATGAAACACAAGTAAATAAAGAACATGAAGTCGTTTCCATTAGAAAAATGGATGAATAAGGACCCAAGGGAAACATAGAGAAAATTTGTGAGTTCTAAAGTGTACCTTCCACTTACCACTTATAAAACTATGAATCTTCCACTAAAGAGAGATCAGATGATGAATACATGATAATCTAGGAGAATATTCAAAGGAAACCAGAGAAAAATATCTCTACTTATGGATTGTGATGAAGGGAGATAACTCAACTATACAAACTTAAAGGCATACATCATTAATGTTTGATAAGCATTTGGATGAGCCTATGTTCAAAATCCTTGTTGGATCCATCCAAAAACAAGATATAAATGCTATCAAAGATGAGTGTGAAATAGTATATATTGATCCAACTAAGATTAAATAAGTTGGAGCTCAGCGTGTGCTATTGAAAAATAGTAGTTGAGTTAACTTGACAGAATATTATGAATGTCACCACCATTTTAAGTAAAAATAAACACTTGGAAGATGCAGAGAACAAATGCCCACAAGTAGATCAAAAAATGACCATAATATAAATAAAAAATCATAAAGCTTTGTTAGTGTATCATGAAATATGACCCAAACCTGATAGATGGGGATAATTTGGATGGGGTCAAATAAATTGATAAGTTAATTCTCATGCACTACTAAAAATAGAAAAGAGCAGAAGAAATCAAGAAGGTCAATACAAAAAAGGCACAATTTATATTCACTGAATAACTTCAAGGTAATGAACTAGTCAATGACATCACTAACATGACAGCAAAGGACAAAAAACATATTTATAACATTAGAAATAAATAATCAACATGTGCCTATTTGTGGAATAAAAAAATCAAGATGAATTAGTGATGCAAGTGTATCAAAAGAAATAAAAGTTTGAGCGAACACAACTCCTTCAATAAATTGAAGAAATTGGGACGTAAATAGGAGAAAAGTGAAAAGGGGTGGAGGAGAAATTCAAGATTATACAACACCAAACAATCGAGGAGGAAATCGAATCAGAGGAATAAATTAAGAAAAATAATGCAAAGATAGATTCAATAAAACTAAAGGCCATAGATATATAAGGGAAACCTCCTATACTCAAGGGTTTAACCACATAAGTGGTTATAATAACATAATAGATTTAAGCAACTCTATCAAGATGGTACAATTTCAAGGATGAAGTAAAAAGGGATGGACCTAAATTTTTTGTCATTAAAATTTAAATTGAAGGGTTTCCCTAAGGCATACAACTATTTTAGTATGGGGTAATGTTGGCCCCCAATTTTGATAAGTATATCCATGCACCAATTTAATAGAGAAGGTAGGAAACATGTGCATTTTTAGGAAGAAATCACAAATATAGAAAATATAAATTATGAAGACGATAGTTTTGTTCAATAAAAATTTGAATATATGGAAGTGTGCACAATGATGAGTGGTTCTATTGTATCTAAATACATGGGAATGTTTAATCATATATTGACTAGTCATTGGTTCTACCTTGTATGATGTACTGGTTGGCACATAATAAAAAATGGTAGGACTAAAGAAGAAATTGTGTAGACCAAAAAATGCAAAAGGAGAAGTTTAAAATTAAATTAGAGTGATTCCATGGGAGGAATTATTAAGACAATATCTTTGAGTAGATATAACACATCATGACAAACTAGTTTTCACAAAACGTTAAATGTTAGTACCAGGGAAGAAGTTAGATAGACCACAAAGTGTTAAATAAGGAGTTAAAAATGAAATTGGAGAGATTCCATAGGAGGAATTATTAAGATAACAACTTTAAGCAGATATAATGCACAATGGCATAGATCTAGGAAATAGTCCATTTCAATACATTAATTATAAAAACTGTTAGGGTTACTATATATGGAAAATTGTTGTATATATTTAAGAGTGTATATTAACTATTGTAACATAAAAAATGGTACTTGAATACTATAAAACCCATCTTATTTTAGTGTATAAGATGATAGAGAATAAATCTAATTCCATTATATTGTTTAAATATTACGTCAAGAGTAATTAGGTACTCATATAATAGAAAAGCTTATGTTGGTTGTAAAACATGGAAGATAAGTAAGACTAGATATGTAAAAAAACATAAGTTAATGAATAATTCAAGTTTACTATTAAATATCAATTTTAATTTACTTATGTAATGACAAGTATTAGTTGAAATTATTATTCAATGTTTGTTTGATAATGTAATACTTTGTTATGAAGCTATATGATGTTTACTCATCAATTCCTTTCTTCAAAGTAATGAGATACACTTTGCCATATAATAAATGGTTATTTGTTCTCCATGTAACTAGCTTGATTAAAACTTGGTATACTCTCCCTATGCCTCAGGCGAGTCCACAAAATCTACATGATATGTAAGTGTGGCTAGAGTTAGGTGTTGGGTATGCATTAGTGGCACATAAGTTATCATATGGGTAGAGGTAAAAAAATTCCCAATATATGTTTGTGAGACTTGGAAGGTATTCTCATCACCTTATGAGTATGATTACAGTTGAAGGAAAAATTAAATTGGATATACCAATTAGGGTTATATTTATTCTAATGAATTCCACATATTTACATCCACCTATTTTGGGACTTATTTTAGTTTGACATTCATAATATAACTACTAAGGTGAAGAAATTGGATAGTAGGGCATTATATGAGACAAAATTGCAATATAGAGCAAATTTTTTTAGGAGGGTTGAAAACTTTATCTATATGAACACTAAATCTTTTGTCATCCAAATCTTTAAATTGCATCATGTCTCTATTAGACACATTTATACATGTTACCTTTACAATAAAATTTCTATTACATGACCATAAATGGTTCAAATTGGTTGTAACTCCTCTAAAATTCAAATTGTACTTTACACTATATAGTGAGAATGAACATTCCAATTGATCAATACCTCTACCTTGTAGTGTAATCCATTTTTTGAGATCCACCAATTTTGTTATCATCCAAACCATTTTTTTGGGGGTTTTAGGGTGGTTGAGAAATTACTACAAGAATTATTTACCTTTTTGATAAATAAAAAAAACCTCATGGGTCCGCATTTCTATCCAAAATTTTCATGGTCTTGTTATACAAGAGATATAAATTCTTCGGCCATGTCATCCACACTGGCAAAAAAGTTATGTCTAGGAACTATATAAATTATAATAAACTTAAATCTATACTTAGGACCCATATTTTTGGTGCATTCATAGTCATCATTGAATCCCTCTTACATAATAATATAATCTTTTGAGCCACTAGCTAGGGTGGAATGCATATAATCAACACCATTAGTTGGTACAAAAAAATATAAATTATTGAAAATATCCTTCTCTTCAAATGGGATACAATATACCTTATTATCAATGTCTTCCAATTTTTTAAGTCATCAAATAAATAAGGTAATTTGAGTTTTCCATCAAACACAATACTAACACTTATAAATATCCATCAATGATAGCCTAATGGTGAGTGAGCTGAGTGATAGAAGTGGGAGGTCTTAGGGTCCATTCCTTGGGATGACCACTCTCTAGCATCATTCCCACACTAAGCTATAATGGGTTATTCATGAAAAGTATCTAATAAAATGAAATACCAACATGGTGTTCAAAACAATGGGGGTTAACATGTGGCTTGAAACCTATGTTCAATATGACAAGGCAAGTCCATAACCCATGGCTTGTGATACGATTCACGATTAGTTTGGGAATTTCAATTATAAAAATGTCTTTACCCAAAATTTTAAGAAAAATGGAGAGTACAAGTGCATAGCCCATAATTCAGTGCTAAGATTTTTTAGTTTATGATAGATCAATGATGGCGATGATTTTAAATGGAGGAGCACTAAGTAGGTTGAATGCCATGCCATTTCGACTGGAGTATGGATTCATAATGATGTCAAAGGATAAAATATGTTGATGAAATAGGGGAAGGCAAAAGCCCAGTAGTCAAAAGCTATTCAAGACACTCTGATTTGAATGGGGGAGGCAGATTCTTTAATGTGGAAGAACATGGAAGGATTGTGTTGCCACTAGGTGATGGGTTGAAACTAGGAGTGATTTCAAGGGAGGTTACTAGGAATATCTCTTATGAAATTACCTTCTTAGTGGGGGGAAAGAGAGGATTAAAAATTATGATCCAATCCCTTTCCAAAAACTCATTGATTTTGGGTAGAAGAGAAAGATTTAGGGGTGGATCTAAAACTAATTTTAGAGCTTTTATTTGGTTTGTCAATGGATTATTTTTATTTGGTATATGAAGGTGAAGTCCTATAGGATTTTATTCCATTGTAAATGTATAATATAGGTATAGATTCAATCATTGTAATGGATTTTAGACTGTAGGGAGGTGTGGAAGGCCATCAAAAAGTGTCCCCTTACAAACCATCCAAATTGATGACTTTCATGGATACGGTTAGAAATGTTGCATCTAATCAAACTCTAAATAGTATCTTCCTTCTCTTCAAGCTTACATTATGGATCAAGCTTCATAAGTTCCTTATGTAGATGTTTTCACTTAGGATGTTTTGGATTATCAACATGCCCTTTTAGAAGATGCAATAATTTATAAATTCAATGGTTGATGGCCTAAAACTAAAAAATTATATCAATGGGTTTTTGAAACATGGAAAAAAATATATGAGATAGCACTTTGTTTGAAAGGATTTTTTATTGTGCATTTTTGTGATCAATAAGACTACATGAGAAGCCTTACAGATGGTCCTTGGTTCTAGGGGAATGATGGTCTATTTATCACTCCATGGTTTTGAGGGTTTGATTTGATTTCACTTTTAGTCATAAAGATGTTTGTTTGGGTTAGGCTTTCAAATATTCCCCTAAATTTTTGGATAGTAGTGAAGGTGATTGTAGATGATCTAGGCACTTTCGTAAAAAATAATCATGAAACATTTACCATGGGTTTATACACATATGATCACATATGTGTGGAGTTAGATCTTATCCAAGGAATCCCAAATAAAATTATCTTAAAATATGGAAAACATTTTCATGCTCAAACTCTTGATTATGAAAATAAAACATTTAGGTATTGTAACTATATATTTCCCAGGCATCTTCAGGCCTCTTATCCTCGAGGTCATTCTCAAGTATCAAAGAAAAAAAGGGTGAATCCAAAATTAAGCAGTTGGAGTGCTCTTGATCTAGAGATAGTGGCTGAAGATGTTTTTTAGGGTATTAAAAGTCCAAAAAAATTAGAGGTGAAGTAGAAAGAGAGTGGTGATAAAAAATTTGGTAATTAAGGGGTGCCTACTGAAGGGTATGTTCTAAAAAATTTGAGTTCAATTTTGAAAATTAAAACTTGAGGTCATAAGAGAGGTCATGAATCTGAGAGTTTAGGTTCAAATAAAGAGTCACCTTCAAAGGCATTCTTTGACTCCCATAATCTAGATGAGCAATTAGTTATGATAGGTACTAACCATTGTCTATGGTAGGAGGTAAAAAAGAATAAACGCAAGAAAGGCAAGATGGCTAATATTTTGGATTATTTCCCCTCTCACTAAAATTTTCTATCTTTTGGGAATGATTCTGTGGTCATATAGGTATTCTGTCTCTTTGTGGGTGGGTATTTGGTAGTTTGGGTTGTTACTGGGCTTTAGGCTATTGGTTTATGGTTATTTATTTATTCTTGGTGTTTTAGCCAAATTTTATTGTATTCTTATTTTTTTGAATGGATGGGAAAGGGTCCCAATAAACCTAGTACCTATCTAAAAAAACACTAACACTGATAATGAACAAACCTCTTCCCATGTCTCTTAAATGTAATGTAGGCATGATTGGATACACTCTACCTTTTACAACTTTGGTTCCCTTTAAAAATAAGTCAACATGCTTACCTTCTCCAAATATAATAGACATGCTCACTTATAAATGTATAATGTCATAGAATAAAATTTAAAATGTTAGAAATGAAATGTAATGTAAAACTCCCATTTTTTGAATTTTAAATAGTTTGGTCAAAATGTTATAATTGGAAATTAGTATGATTGAAACAAAAATACAACTTAGGTGTTTTATGTATTTTTTTGACCTTTATTTTTTTATACCATTCAAATTTTAAATAACCAATATGTAATATATATTTTTTGATAGATATTCACTTTTGGCTGAAGCTAGAACCAGTTTGGGACATAATAAGAGTCCCATATCCCCAAGTGATTATCTATCACATATACTAGATGTACCAATAATAGCCATAAATGGCCTAAAAATTCTAACAATGACCACCATTGGCCTCGAGAAATACCAACCATTAATGGCCTTGAGAATATAAACCACAACCACAACCGACCCCATATGCCTTTCTAGAGATTTGAACTTAGGTGGGACTTGAAACAACCAAGCCACTTAACCAACTCACCCACATCTCATTGGTAGTAATATGTAATATTTGATGCTATACATATGTTTTATTAAAAATATGATGAGGAATGATAAGAGGTACAATAACCATATAGCCAAAGTAAATAGAATATATTTAAGTGATATAATTTTGAATTGTAATATGCTATTATGGAATGAAATCAATATCCAAGCAAAAAGATTAATAATTACTTCCATAAATTATTACTATGTCAATCCTTTATTATAAAGGATTGAATGAATTTCAAATGTTAGACACCAAGACTTAATAAATAATAATAATATTGTCTTAGAAGGTGTGTCAAGACAAAACTTAATAATAATGTCATAGATGTATTTCTAATTAATATCACAAGATAAATTAATTGAAAAATATAGGTCAATGTTTTTAAAGTTGGAATTATTTATTTAAAAAATCATAAATCAATTGTCAATAAGCTATTCTATTGAATACAATATCATAGCTCGATCAAGTTTATGCAAATATTAATATACTTTAATTTTTTTTGTAGAAGCATACACCATTTATTATGTGTCTCATAGAATGGAACATAGAGATTAAGTTCACAAACAAATACTAGATTGCAAAATAATACAATTTTTTTCCATATGAAATCAAAAATAAATTAATGAGAAAAAATAATCATATATCTTCCATAAACAACACCTCACCGAATATAATTAATATTTTTTTTATCATAAGTAATTTAGGGTTGCGGGGGTTCCTTACATTTTAATTTAATTTAAAAAGAACAAAAATTGACTAAAATAAAATAATTGAGCCATAAACACTGAATTTAAGAAGAGAAAATGAAACACATAACATCCTAAGTGAACCAAATAATCTATTTTAACTTATACATTAAACACACAAAAAATGTCTTCAACATCCAATACATCCTTAACAACTAGTACCAAACACTCTCCATACTCAATGAGAAATAAGATCCTCCATATCCCCTTATGTGTCCCCATTGATGGAATTCAAATCATACAGTTTTAGTATTTATTCTTCCATATTTCTTCATCTACATTTGGGGCTCCATAGTTTGCTTTAGTTAACAATGATTTTGTCTTTGAGATGGTGAATACCTCTATAGAATATAAATGATCATTTTCATCTTGTTGAGAAGAGATTTCCTCCAAATCTTGATATGAATACATGTTTTGTTACTCTAGTGACATAGTTACCCAAATATCCATTTCCCTTATTGAAATTAGCTCCCTTAGTGACTCATCCCTCTGTGACACACCACCACATTTGTTTGGAGGTGGATAAATTTGATCTAGACAAATCCAAGGCCTCTTTGTTTGCCTAGATATTTCAATAGGATTGAAATATATTACTAGGGTAGGCTAATGATAAATAAGAATAGGCCAAATCAATTTATTATGTTACATTAATCCATTTTTGGGATTGAGCATTTGAATTCCCAACCATCTTTAGAGATGGACAAACAAACAATTTTTTTGTGTCCAATATTATTGCATCTAAAGAATTTGAAAGATAACCCTTCAAAATACACATGTTGTGACCAAAAATCAAGTTTAAAATAAAATTTAATGGCATGTGCATTCTGTTAGGTTGTGGAGCTAAAAGCTTCACTGTATGTAGACATGGAGGAGGTTGCTAAGGTGCAAAGCAACTGACATCAGTCAGGCCAACCGACGTCGGTCATATCCAGTGCACAGAGCTACCGACATCGGTCATGGATCGGCTGACGTCAGTCATCTCCAGACAGATAGTGACTGACATCAGTTGCCTATGTAGTTCCAAAACTATCAGTTTCATGAACAGTTTGTTAACGAATCAGTTGTTTGCATGTTAAAGACTAATTTCAGTCTTGAACTGTGGTTTCTAATTATTGTAATTGGATGTCTAATTATTTTTTGGCATGGGATCTATATAATAGACTCATGGGCTGTATTGTAAAGTGTGCTTGATAGAGAGAGCAAGGTTAGCTCCTTCAAAGGGAAGAGAACAAGGTTATCTCCTCATAGTGCCATAGTGCCAAGTGTGTATGATCAGGTAGATCTACGGGAGAGCAAGATTTGGTATAAGATCCACAGGGGTGTTGGTTTGGAGAATCAGAAGGGTTCTTCATGTGTGTAAGATCTTGGTCGATAGGTGTGCAAAGCCAGGTTGATCTGTGGTATAGCAAGATTAGGGGAGATCTACATGTGTAAGTAAGATCAATTTAATTTACAAGTTGTTACAAGTTCATGGGAGATCTACTTGGAGTGCATTGTGTACTCAGTTGAGTATGTGTGTATACTCGGTGTATTGGCAGTATTATTATTGACTAGTTGGAGGTGAACAACAAATCTGTGTTTGAGTTGTTTGTTGTGACTGTGATTGAGAGAGATAACTCTTGAAGATATTTACTATTTGTATGCCCTAGAGGTGTGGGAGCCCTAGAGGAGTGTGAAGAAGATTATGGCATCTTCTTTGTTGTATTTCCTTCTGGAAGAGTATTAATACAATTGGGTATTGTCTCTCATATTCTGTGCTATTTTTGATTTCTAGTTACTTGTACTTCTGGTTTAATTCCATGTTTAGTTGCATACAAAAGTAATCAATTGTGCTCCTAGATCTTGACAAAGTGGTATCAGAGCAGTTTGCTATTCTAGATTCCTGACAAGTGGTATTAGAGTGAGGTTGCAGGGAGCAGGTTTGTGTTTGATTACAGGTCACTCTTAGGGGTTTTTGATTGAGTGGGAGTATAGCAATGGTAGAAGAAAGTACACTAAGAATGGAGGAATTCAAAAGCAAGAATGATCAATTACGGTGTTATGGAAAGAAAGATCAGGTAAAGAAAGATTGCTAGTTGGTTGAAGATCAGCATGAAGGAAATAAAGTAGCATGTGTTGCAGGTATTATTGCATTGGTTGCTCTTGTATGTTCCTTGGATAAAGTAGAATCTTGGTTTATAGATTCTGTTGCCTCTTTCCATGCAGCCCCAAATAGAGTATTTTTCCATGTTAAGGTCCATGGAGACTTTGGAAAGATTTATTTAGGGGTTGGTGAGCCTTGTCAAACTATTGGCAAAGGGGAAGTGCGGCTGAAATTACAGATGGCCAACACATGGGTGTTGATGGATGTCATGCAGGTCCCAGTCTTGAAGAGGAGTCTAATTACTTCAAGAAAGTTGGGTGATGAGAGATGCATAGGAAGTCTCACAGTGGATGCACTTGAATTAGTATGTGGTAAGAAAGTAGGTACTCTTTATCTACCTACTTGTATTACTGATTCTTCTTCTGTTGTGAAGATGTGGCTTTGTAGGCTTGGTCACATGAGCAAAAAGGAGATGCATGTTCTTAAGAGGAAGTTAGATGTCTTTAAAAAACTTAAGAATTGAAAAGCCTTGGTGTTTATGGAGGAGATGATAGATAGAGATCAGTGGAAGGGACTGAATAACTCTGAGTAGGGCAGTTTGGATAGGGTTTTGATTCAAAGTGAGCTCATGGGTAAAAAGTCATTACTCATAGGAAAACATAAGTACTGACATCGGTCAGGGGTAATCGACATCAAATAGGTAGCCACCGATGTCGGTCATGTGCAGACTGAAGAAGTCAGTGGTGTCGGGTAGGTGGCAACCGACGTTGGTCAGAGAACTGGCATCGGTGACTAGGTGGACACCAACGTTAGTCAGAGAACTAGCGTTAGCAGTCAGGTCAGTCGCATGGAATTGATATTAGTCAGATGCAGACTGGGTGGTGATCGACATCGGTCACTGGAATAGATTTTGGGCAAACAACAAGCTATCAAGGAGTCTCAAACACCCATGTGAAAGACTGAAAGGGTAATTAAGCCTCAACTTCATTATTCCCCTTCTTTATACTTATTTCTCACTGGAGAGCAGGTAGGATCCAGGAAACAATGGGAGAATGGCATGAATTCTTTGGAGAAGAACCAAATGGGAGATTTGGTAGAGTTACCAGCTAGTATGAAAGCACTGAGAGATGAATAGATTCTTTGGTTAAAGAAGAGAGGGAATGGACATGTGAGATGGAAGGCCAGGGTATATGGTCTTGAGGAAGCTACAGGACAGTGGTACAGGTTTGACAGATGTATGACAAAGCATGGCTTTAGTCAATGTCATTGTAACCATTGTGTTTACTTTACCATGTTAGATGATAATTGCAACATTATCCTGTTACTGTATGTTGTGTGTATGCTTGTTGTAGGGTCACACATGTAGGGTTATGCTGAGCTAAAGGTAAAGTTAGTTCAGTGGTATGTCATGAAGAATTTGGAAGCAGCAAAATTCTTTGGCATGAGTTTTTCTAGAGACATGGAAGGTCACAGGTTGATTTTGTCTCCAGATGATTGTGTGAATAAGGTAGTGGCGAGGTTCAAGACGCGGGATATAGAACTAGTTTGCACACCTATGGATGGACAATTCACAGAATAGGGTCCCAATTCACATGATGAGGTTAAGTACATGTGTACTAGACCTATTTTTGCCCCAGTAATGGGTGTTGTCAACAAGTTCATAGCCAATTCAGGAAAGAAGCACTGGAGAGTAGTTCAGTGGGTTCTCAGGCATCTGAGAGGGACCAATAGTAGGTTAACATGCTATGCAGGGTCAAGGACTTCTCTACATGGGTATTTAGATTCAGATGTGGCAGGTTACTTAGATGACATGTAGTGCACCATAGGATGTGTGGTGGTTCATCTTCAGGATTGATCTTGAAGAGGGATACAAGTCAGGAAACAAATTAGACAATGTATAGGTACAGGTACAGGTGCAGCTATTTATCTCCAAGTGGGAGATTGTTAGGTTGTGGAGCTAAAAGCTTCACTATATGTAGACATGGAGGAGGTTGCTAAGGTGTAGAGCAACCAACATCAGTTAGGCCAATTGACATCAGTCATATCCAGTGCACAGAGCTGATGACATCAGTCATGGATTAGCCGACGTCAGTCATCTCCATACAGACAGCGACTGACATTGATTGCCTATGCGGTTCTAAAACTATTAGTTTCATGAACAGTTTGTTAACGAATTGGTTATTTACATGTTAAAGACTAATTTTAGTCTTGAGCTACAGTTTCTAATTATTTTAATTGGATGGCTAATTATTGTTTGGCATGGGATCTATAAAATAGACTCATGGGTTGTATTGTAAAGTGTGCTAGATAGAGAGAGCAAGGTTAGCTCCTTTAGAGGGAAGAGAGCAAGGTTAGCTCCTCATAGTGCCACAATGCCAAGTGTGTATGATCAGGTAGATCTGTGGGAGAGCAAGATCTGGTATAAGATCCACAAGGGTGCTGATTTGGAGAATCAGAAGGGTTCTTCATGTGTGTAAGATCTCGATTGGTAGGTGTGTAACGCCACGTTGATCTGCGGTATAGCAAGATCAGGGGAGATCTACATGTGTAAGTATGATCGATTTAATTTGCAGGTTGTTGCAAGTTCATGGGAGATCTACTTGGAGTGTGTTGTGTACTCGATTGAGTATGTGTGTATACTCAATGTACTGGCAGTATTGTTATTGAATGGTTGGAGGTGAACAACAACTCTGTGTTTGAGTTATTTGTTGTGACCGTGATTGAAAGAGAGAACTCTTGAAGAGATTTACTGTTTGTACGCCCTAGAGGAGTGTGAAGAAGATTGTGGCATCTTCTTTGTTGTATTTCCTTTTGGAAGAGTATTAATACAATTTGGTATTGTCTCTCATATTCTGTGCTATTTTTGATTTCTAGTTACTTGTACTTCTAGTTTAATTCTGTGTTTAGTTACATACAAAAGTAATCAATTATGCTCTTAGATCCTGACAAAGTGGTATCAGAGCAGTTTGCTATTCTAGATTCCTGACACATTGAATTTTGATCCATCCACCAAGACGTGGACCCTAGTGTAAGATGGTTGTGATCCATTTTTTTAATATAAATATTCACAAAAACTTTGAATTTTACTACTAGCAACTTGATATTTTTTGAAGATTTGAAACCCAAAGGAAGGTTGTAAAAAATAATCCAAATGGGGTTAAATTCGATGGATTCCACCATTGGATAAAAAAAAATGTTTTTGATCACAAAGACATAGACCCATCATTATGAAAAACCAAGGGCCCTTCTTCTATACATGGTCATAATCCTACAAAGAAAGAAATTTGATGAGAAAGAATACCTTAGCAAGGAAGGCTAGGAAGGGCATGCGATATATTTTGAAATGGAATCCATCCATCTTGAAATCTATCAAATGTAAACCTTTTCCACATAAACCTTCCCACCAAAGAACTACCCTTCCTTTCTTACACATATTCATCTTCCTTCTCCTCTAATAAACATAGATCTACTAGCTCCTCTTCTAGATGAACATGGATATATTCTATAATGACACTCTCTAAGGATATAAAAAACCTAATTTTATGTGAATAGTTTATTCAAACCTAAAAATTTATAAATTCAATTGATGATCCTCTACCTTATTCAGAAATACCCCCAATCACCTAAGAGATTACCCTGGGTGATAATAAATGGATGGCCTACCATGTTGCCTGATTGTTATTCAATATAGGGACATTATTGAAATTATATTTGGCCTCCAAAAAAGTAGGGTGTGGATTTAATATAGGAGAAATAAAATTCATTACATCAGTGTTAAGGGTTTGCCACATTTTTTCAAGCTCACAATAAGTATCATCCACTAATGGTATATTAATTCTTATTTTGACCACTAGGGTCAATCTAGTGAAAGTTACTAATTTTCCTAGGCTACTTGTGAACTATATCCACCTATTTCCCTCAAAATTTTGATCACCATCAATTTTACCATTATCGATCTTCCCTTCCCATTTAAAATTCTAGTAGTCATCAAACTATTCTACTTCCATCATGACCTAATTTAAATTATTTATATTTCCATTATTTATTATTGTTCACCAAATACTATTGATGATGTCTTAGAGGTTTTAATTTTAATATATTTTATTAGTGTAATCATCTTAAAACATGTTAGTGATGTCATTGCTAGAATTTGACTTAAATTTATTTCATTTAGCTTACAAGGATGTCATTGTCACTAATGTGCACTTTAATTTTGATACACCTCACCTCACCATGCATTTTAACTTTGCTACACCTTATCTCACACTATGTTTCAACTATGAAACACCTCACTGTGTGTTTTATATTTTCTGCACATAATAATAGTTAATATTTGAGATTGGAATGCATGTCGAAGTATATTTCAACCACTCACATTACCCTAATTTTTATAGATTTGAGATTTTGGAAATTCTATATGGAAAAAATATATGGAATGTTGGATACTAACCGTGCATTTTATATATGCTAAACATCACCTTTTATTTTTGTATAAGACACATATGATGCCCTCAAATCTATTGAAGAGCTATTACATTATTTATATTTTTGATATTTAATCTCCTGGTTATCAAAATAAATCTGTGGAGATGTCGCATAGCTACGACGAGAGGTTGAAGTGGTTAGTGATTTTTTGTGTTTTTTATACCACAATGAAATTTAATTTTCACAAGGTATATACATTATGATTATTAATAAAATCTATGTTTTTTCAAAATATTTGTTACAAGCCTCGCTTCATAATATTTTCATATATAAATATCAAACTATGAATTAAGTACTTAGTGGAATATTTATCTTGGTTTTTTGATTGTCTTATTGATTCTATTTGGTTTCTTCCCACCTTATTCTTCTAATATTCTACTTTACTTGTCATATTACAAAAACTAGTTTCTACTTTAAAATTTCATTTCTAGTTTCTATACACAAAAACTTTGTTACCTTTAAAAGGTTTTATACTTTTCATCTTAGGGTTTTAAATCTGAATTTTGATTTCCATACATAGAAAACATTTTCACCTTTAGCCTTAGTCTCTCCATACTTGTTTGCTTATCTAAATTAAGCCTTTTTGATATTGAAATATATTTTTTAAAGCCAAATAAATCAAACATGGGGAATTAATTAGAAGCCCTTAATGACTCTCATCTTGTTGACTTCTTATTATTCATAAAATTTGTCCCTTATGTATATGATACTGAATAGACTAATAGCCAAACATGTGTGACTAATAATGCTAGTTATATAGATGAAGAATATGCTTTTTATGATTATAATTATGATTATGGGTATAAAAAATTGAAATCTATAATCTCGCTATAAAATTTATAATTATGATTATGATTATAGTTATGTGGAATTCCTTCTCCCTCTTTACAAATGACAAAGAAAATTGAAATTTATTGTCTCTAGAAATGGCAAAAGAAATTGAAATCCCTTCTCTCTCTATGAATGGCAAAAGAAAATAAAATAAATTCTCTCTAGAAATGGCAAAAGAGTGTGACACTTCTCTCTATAAATAATAAAAGAATGTGAAATTCCTTATATCACTCTAGAAATGGAAAAGAATGTGAAATTATTTATATCTCTATAGAAATACAAAATGATATAAATACATGTGATGATTATTTATATTCTCTTGGAATATAATGCCAAAATATCTCTTCAAATGAGTATTCTATTGAAATAAAATGTGATGAACATCCATGTAATGACAATTTAGTTATACACAAAAACGTCTTCAAAATGTGAATCTATGGAAGATAATGTTACACAAGTGTGATGACTCTTCTCAACCTATGCCTAGTACCAGAAATATTACACATATACCTCCTTCACCCATTTGTAATAATTCACCTATGGCAACTTTAAATAATAATATTTAACCATTGAATGAACTTGTTGTGACCAACATGCCCCATTTTAAAAAAATCAAATAGTGACCCATTTACCCTAGAAAATCCTATAGTTGGTCCTTATTGAGACATAAATTGACCCTATAAATGTTTTCATACTTAAGCCTAAAATGATTTCATTTTCTTTTATTTCATAATTTTTGGCTTAAAATCTAAATATCAATTTGGTTTGGTATTTATTTCTATATTATTTGAATGATCAAACTAATCACTATTTGGCAAGTTTATCAATTATGTACTTCATAGGTCAATGTATTAATAAATGTTAGCATTTGTTCACCCAAGTTACATGAAATATTAATAATATTTAAGTTATTAAGTCTTGGGTATCTTGACTCAATGATATATGGTTATGTGTCATGACCTAGACATATCTAAGATAGCTTAATATTACAAGTTCAAAAGACCAAGAACTAGATGAATACATAAGATCATACTAGGTGTCATAATCTCATTTGATTATAGGTTTTAGGTAGAAAAAAGTTTAAAAGTATAGTTACCACCCGATCAAGAGATATCATGCCACATATATTCATCTTGATGCATCACGCCTCTTGGGTCAAATGTATAAATCGAAAGAATCAATAACCAACTGAATGAGCAAGATCATGCTAAATATCACAATAGCATTTAATCACTAGATTTGAGATAAAGGGGTAAATCCATAAAACAAACAACAAACCAACTGATTGAGATCATGTCATGTGTCAACATCTTGCTATATATAATTTAACATATGAGAGATGTGGTACATTCAAGTGATTTAATGATAGAGTGCCATATGACCCTCTTATAAAACCAACTCCCATATGTCATAATATGATTGATCCATGTCACCATTATCATAGATCAATTTACATGTGTCATCAAATCATGGCTCCATATATTGATAGACACAAAGACTTGGAAACAAAAAAAATAAAACAATGAAGCTTGAAGAGGGCATGTGTTTCATAAGGACACAAATAGAAAAGGTAAAGGGCCATGAATCAGTGACAGAGTGACAAGTGAAAAAGAGAGAATGTATATGTAAAAGTTAAAACAAAATAGCTAAGTAGTTAAAGATAATGATAACATGTTGTGTGTCAAGTAAACCTATGAATGTTGATGACATCAAATTGAATTCAAATTTTATGGATGGATGACAATAACCATTATTATGAAATTAATTCTCACGCATGGAGGATTCAAGTAATGAATTCACAAGGTAAGTAAATAGATTATATGCTACATCCCTAGGTCAAATAAAATTACATTTACTAGTTTCTATCTGCGAATGGTTGTCCAGAGCTCTATAGCTAATCAAAAACCCTAAATTTAAAGTTTGATAAAGAGCTCATTTTTTTTCAACAATGGAGGTGAAAAAATAAGAACCTTCTCCTTCAATGTTATACTTTAAAACTAAACAATAATATAATGGTAAATAATTTGATAAGGCCACCTTACTTGGAGTTTTTAAACATTACACAATGATCTACATAGAATTTGAGATTGCCTACCTTTATAAAGATGAAGATAACTTGACTTTGGTTGAGAGGGATTACATAGATGACTTGATAGAAATCAAAGAAGTTGGAATCCACAAGGCAACAACAAAACTAGATATATTTCCTTCTATTGACCTAGTTTATAATTTATTCATAGAGTGCACTTGTACAAGGGATATATTTCAAAAAAAAAATAGTGCCCACAATGTAGCTTATGTATTAGGGTTAGCTTTTCAAAAATTCTATAGTATGCCACCACTAACCACATCATATAACCAAATAGTAGTCAATAAATATTTAAAAACCAATAACATTATAATTAAGCTACTAGAATGGGATCAGAACCTAAATAAATTTGTCACAAAAAAAAGATCCCAATTTAGTCCTAGTGTTAGAATTACTATGGCATTACTAAATAGACTACATGGGTATCCATCAATAAATCATGTGGATGAGGTTTAGGTCCCACCCTCATCTATGATTTTAGAGGATAAGAGAATTCCCCAACTGGGAGAGATTATAATATTCAACCTAAAAACCAAGAGAGAACATATGCATGACCAAATATATGCTCATTTTTACATGATTTCCTACCTGGTGGATGCTATCTGTGGAACTATTGCTCTAATCAATGTTCTACCCTAGGACCCAAAAGGGTCAAAGAGGATATGTGATGATTTTTACCATATTCAATTATATAAATACAAATATTATATGTAAGTAATTATAGATAATTTATACCCAATGGTTTATAAATCCATTAATGGAAAACCTATGCTTAGGTTGTCAGACCAGATCAAAATATCACTCAAAACATTGAGAGATTATTGGTTGTATCTAGATCACACTATAATTATAGTTGAGGGAACTTTAGTAGATCATTCATTTGTAACAAGAATCATACCAAAAAAAATATATGAGTAACATATATCTTACCAACTATCTAACATTATGGATGATAATTTAAAGAAGGCCAGATTAGCCAAGTACCAAAAGACACCTCTCAGTATTAGAAGGCAACAATTTCAAAACTAATAACAACTAGCTAAGGCTTCAAAAAAATGTGGATAAATTGAGTTTATATTGGTTGATCATAAATGGTGGGATCCCAAGAAAGTGATAAAACAATAGATAGATAAATTCTCTAGGTAATTCCAACAAGGTTATGGCCATTAGGAATATGAGCATGATTTGATATTTATCAACCTTAAGGATGATTCAAAACTTTATAAAAGAATGATAAAATTTCAAATGCCTATTAGTATTTCAAAAAAGATTAAATATTACCCAACCATAACAAGATAAGATGTTATCAGGATAGTATAAGAAGAGACAGATTCTGAGCAAGCTGGGCAAGGACCAAAATAAATAGAAAAAATATAAGAGGAAACTGATGAGCAATTAAGTGTAAGAATTATCAAGAACATCCAAAATCGACAAGAAGTGAAGAAATAAGTTATATATAGGTGAACCTACAAATATTATACTTGCATTCACTCCATTGACTAAAATAATATTGCCACCTCAAGCTCCAACAATAAGTTAGTCTCTTTCTCCTCTTCTATCACAGGTCATAACTACTCCTTCCATGATGACTTATGTAAGAAGATCTCTTCCTCCTTCATTGAAAACCCTTTATAGGACAAAACAACAGGAGGCACATGCGTGTTTATATGAATATGAATAAGATGAAGTTTTTTCAATAATCTATGGTCAGAATCCAGGGCCAAACACACCATTAATTTTTTTTTAGAAGGTGCCCTTACAAAGTATTTATAGGATTGCAAGTCCCACTCATTCCCAAACATAGGACATTAAATTTGGCCAAGGTAAAGAAGTAGAGAAATAAAATACAACAACTAATACTATAATGGGTTATTCAAATACTTTGGTTATCCTACCTATGGTCACTTCACAAACTTTTTTATAAGGGTTAACCCAAGTCATTGTTTCTCATATCTCTGTAGTAGTTCCTCTAACTGTGACAAATCCTATGGATTCATTTGGTATAATAAGGACCATAAAATTTTATTATTTTACTAACATTTTCCATTTTACTAGTTCTATATCTATTGTACATAGTTATATTAATTAATTCATGAAGAGTCTAACTCAATCTACCATTACAAAACATACTATCCCCTCACCTAATCAAGGCACTATAAAAACTATCCCACATTTTTAAGACCTTGTGTTATAAATGATTTTTTACACATAGTCCCTATAGACTCATCTTCTCACCCAAATAAGCATTTCCATTACTTAGGGTCTCTATTATACTCCATATTTATTTTAGTTGAATAATTTTTTGACCTCACTAAATATGTCTTTAAGACACCCCCTCAGATAAATATCTCCAAGGAGAGGTTGCTCATTCCACCTTTCCCCACATTACCTATACCTCTTTGATCTTTATGCCATCTCCATAGATTCCTCCATCTCATTCCATACTCATGCCACTTCTATAGAGTTATCCATATCCTTCCATCCTCATTCCACCTTCATAGACCACTTTATCCACTATCTATTAAACATCTCCCTAATATCTCCTAGAGACTCCTACATGGATACAAAATATGTAATTAGAGCAGCTAGCTAGGCAAGATCTATTGAAGTTACTTAAATTTATTATATAATTTGATTTAACATTAAACAAACTCAAAAGGGTGAGACAAAGGACTATTACTATTTGTGGCAAACCTACAGAGTATGTGAGAGAGGAGAAACTCTTATCCTTTACAAAGAAGAAGAAAACTAAGACTAGGGATGAAGATAAAATTTAAGAAGACCCCATATCCATTATAAATGCTACTAGGGGAGTGTTTAAATAGATGTTTTATGGTCTCTAATATATAAGAAAAATATGGGAGGCACAAATCATAATAGAGCATCCAAAAGACATAATAGACAATGTACATGTTTGACTAAAATCCTCTATGACAATACATTATTTGATGGTCTACTGGAAAACCACAACCACAATGGAATAATGTGGTGTTTTTTTGAAATAGTTAAGAATTTGGATGCCAAATTACATTTCATTGAAAATGTAGTGAGTAAAAATCAATACCAATGCCTCAATTTTACATAGCTCCCAGATATTGATTTGGCTCATAATTTTGTGACATGTAAAAGAACTTAGCTCATGAAGTGAAAAAAGTAGATGTAAGAACTAGTTGAGTAACTGATTAGTCAAGAACAAAAGTCACTCTATATTCTTGGTGATATTTACATTAATGGTATATATGACATAAGGGTAAGTAGTCACCTAACCATTTTTTATAGGTTGTTGAGAGCTACTAATAATAATTTCAAAATAGAGGTTAAGAGCATAATTTTTGAGAGTAGTGACTATGTAATTTAGTTTATCATCTTTGATAAGGATAAGGTGTCATAGATAGAAGGTTTAAGTAATTATTTTAGTGTACTCAATTAATTTACATAGGAATTTGATGGATACAAATTTAATATTATTCAAAAGGTCTGTCATTGATTTTAAATCTATTGAGATATAATTTTCAATGTGTATGACCAAATATGACAAGTTAAAATAACAAAGATGGTCAAACAGTTAGGTAGGAGCTTCAACTTCACAAGATCAAGTTTATACAACCAAGTCTCCTTTTACCAAGTACACTATGGTCTACACTCTAATAGGGCCAGTGATTCTGACCTTACCTTCTGCTACCAATCCTTTGCATGCACATATAAGATTAATTGTAGTAACAACTACAATAAAGCCTTCATGGAATTTAGTCATAATGATAATTCAAGGAGTTACATATCAACACCCCCTATTTATAGTATATCTCGTTCATCAGCTTTAAACATAGTTTAGTCCAGTTCTAATATAGTTCTAACTAGTAGTGCCAGTTATAATATGTGATTGACTATTTAAGTTATTTTGATTGTGCTATTTATGTATTTATGCATGAGCAAAAGTGATAAAATAATGATTTTATTTATAATTAATTGTAAAACATGCAAATTATACATGATTAGATAGTCTTATTTTAAAATTTAGACAAGTTTCATGGATAAGTTGATCCCATCTAAAAGTTATATAAACATGCTTTGTATCTATTTTTTAGGAGATTTTGGCAATTAATGCAACCAAATAAAGTTTTATGACTATTCTGTGAGTTTGTGTGAATATATTTTTTATTCCAATTTTTTGATTCTTTGAATAATCTCCATTAATTTGATATAATATGTGATAGTCTAAGTGCATGTTTTATATAGAGATAAGATTGAACAATTTGTTAGTCGTGTCAATTATTTGGTTATAGATCATATTTACAGCCTACTAATGATATAGCATATGATTAAAAATCTAGTAATAACAACATATTTGATTATGATGATTGAATATAAATATAATTATTTCCTTAGAATATTCATTGTGTTCGTTTATATATTGTGATTTTAGCTAATCCACAAAAAACATTGGTTCATGACATATGTTTGTCCTAGTATAGTGAGTCAACTTGGAAGGGTTTAAAATACAATTATATAATATATTACCTTCTTTTCTACCTTACCCTTCCCTCTATTTTTATATTTTCTGGGATAGATTCACCTTATGTTAGATCCATCCATCCATATCAAGTAGAATCCAGACACTTGTCATATATGAACCATCCATAGTTAATAAGCAATCTACTCATATCTAATCCATCATGTGGTTATTTATAAAACCAAGACTTGAAATTCATTCCTTGGAGTGAATTTTTCATAGATCCTAAAATGTTAGGTATTGTTGGTGTCCAAGATTGCACCCTAGCTAAGTAAGAAGATTGTTTAGATCTTCCTACTCAAATCTAGTCCAACATGGGAATGACATTAGGCTGTGGGTATCCTAAATTTGGGTCAAACCTCTAGAGAAGCCTGTATTACTTCTGGATATATCACCTAAACTAGACCTAATCTAACACTTGATTGGAAAATAAATAAACATATACAACAATATATGAAAGCATATAAATGGGGTGATGCACCAGTAATTAGAACACTTATACTTTGCACAAGACACACTATGATACACATTCACGACCAAAGGAGATCATTCACAAATGAGTATTTCATAATAAGGCATGAATCAATTATCTAACTAACATGAGAAGTCAAATAACTACTTTCAAGCTAAAAAATAAACTGTAAATAACACTTATAATGACTTGTGAGAATTACCAAGAATTTCATGAAGGTGAGAAAACTTAGACATAGATAAGGAACATGCATTAACTTAACTAAAATACATGAATTTGTAGGACACACTTCAATCTTAGATTGAAAAATGATAGAATTCAATATTTATTGCATCAAAAGGTGTTATAGTACAAAATTTGGCATAGCCTAAGCAAATCGAACCATAAGAGTCTATTTATCTAAAAATGTCAGAGATTTCTTTCTAAAAACTTTCAAAGAGAGCTTCATGTGGCATAAGTTGGAACATATATAGAGAAAAGAAAGAAAGAGAGGGAACTGTGATGTATTAGCATAAGTTCAAGGATGCTGACTCATGACCTTATCAATAAGGAACAAATTATGTAAAATAACTAAATTTTCATTATCCTTATCCATCCACTCAGTGTCCTTCTTGTAACTCCATGTCATTATCTATCTAATATACTAATGAATTATGCCACTTATGCTTTGGGTGGCCATAGGTACCTGCTTATAAAAATGTGACCATGTTAATATAAGAGACAAATCTCTACGATCACATTTACTTATTTATTTGGTCCAAATTCAAACATAGGTCCATTATAGGTGAAAACCAATCCAATTATTGGTTTTCACATAGTCACAATATCCATGAAAACCTATAAACTATTTGACCTTACTTTACAATCACTAGTCCATCTTCAATCTCTGTATTTGGTCCAAAAGAACTATTTTACCTCAAGAACCTTGAGAGAGTTGAGAAGCTACTATACACAATGATCCTCTATCTAAAATCAATGAACATGTTAATAGAATGACCTTGTAACAAGGTCAATAGGTTCCAAGATATCAACTAAAGGTCTTATTTAAACTTCAATGGCAATAGAGCCTCATTATTGATAATCTTTACTATATGAATATGTATGCTATTGACTAAGCTCTAATGGTGATATGGATCCTTAATATTTTGTTCACTTGGGTAAAAAAACTCATTCATTGATCTTTAATGGACGATCTTTAGATTTTCCCTTTGTTTAGTGGTTATCGATTGCTAACTCAGACCATTTACCTTATACCCAACTATCTTTATTCCTATTGGTTCCATAGATATGTTGAATTATTAACTCTACTCACACCTTTAGATTTTAATGTACAAATGCACATGAGTCCTTGATTTCCTACTAGCCAATATCCTTTGACATGTTGACTTGATTACACATCATCAGATCAAGATGTATGAAACAACACGAGCTTTTGATCTAAACGGACCCAATTTTCTATCAGTTCCCATGCACCATTTGATCATTAGTACAAATAAATGCTAATAATTGATCTAGCTTAGTCCCACCCTATTATCAGTAAACATGTGCCATTAGATCTCTGCTCGATGAATCTGCACCGTTAGATCTTGATCAACTTGCAACATTTTAAGGGCTTTAACCTGAGGACCTTTTGACTCATTTGACTCCAACGTGAACCGTAAGAGATCACATGTCAATATGTGATATCACACGAACCATTATATCTTGATCAAATTTAAACCTTTTAAGGATCTTTTGAACCAAAATGGTTATTTCATGGATCTTAAACTTGATACTTGCTTGAATGTCTTATATTATAGGTCCATCTTTTAATTCTCATAACTTGAGATAGAAAGGTCACAGGGACATGAAATTTATAGATCATGTTCTTGGCATAAGGGGCTTCATGACATTGTAACTATTTGGCTCACAAGAGTTCCTAAGGTCCATTTATAAAATTATCAAATAGGCTGCTCCATTCATTTATGGAAGATGTCCTAGCGATGGTCTAGTTATTTAAACTTAAACATTTCATCTTTTAATCATTCTTTCAAGGTTCTAAAGATCTTCTAAGAATTGTACAACCTGGTTCATGCTCTTGAATATTTTGGACATCATGAAATCCTACTTGGACCCTTGAAAGACCAATTAGATTAGACTTTAAGCTTGCTTAAAGTATTTCAAAAGATTTTTCAAAAGCTATATGATCTCCACTTGAGGTATGTATTCTCATTGTGTTATTGGGTCACTCTTCAATCAGGATCTTGCTTGGATTCTAGACTCTTGGACTAGGTACATTTTGGTACGTAGACCAAATTTGGTTAACATCTTTGGCAACTTGGGTGGGAAGCATGCCTGTTATGCTTGAGAACTCAGACCATCTATATAACTCTTGGATCATATACATGATACATGGACCATTTATATGACTATAAGATAACCTCTTGACTTGTAAAATAAAGAATTTAAACAATAGGGAAAGAAACAAACTTGAAAGGGAAATTAACCTAATAAATTAAAGGCAACTAACGTATCAAAAAACTATGTAACAAAGAATTTATTTGGGACAAAACATAATAAAACTAATATGTTGTAAAACACTTAGATAGAATAAAAAACAACTAATTATGTATAGGGGACTTAACTTCCTTAATAGTGGTGCTTTAGATGTATCCCATTGACTGGGATAGAAAGTTCTTCACCATTCATCCTTGTGAGTTAGAAAGCATTGTGAGATTTGTAACTGGAGACTATGTATGGACCACCCTAGATAGAATCAAATTTTTGTGTGCCTTCCTAGCTTAGCTCTATTCTCATCCCACTTGATGACTAAATTTCCTTGGAAACTCCTTGAAGAAGCTCCTTTTTCAAGTGATATCTTTACTATTGCTTGATGGGCCTCTATATCTAACATGGACTGATGCCTTATCTCATCTATCACCATGAGCTTAGCATATATTATTTCCATTGTCTCATTCTCTAAAATCTCAAGTTGATGCATTAATTCCAAAGTAGGGAATTCAAGAGAAATAGGCATTCTTGCTTCGTTACCATATACTTGTTTGTATGGAGAATTGGCTATTAACCTTTTATAGGTGATTCTACTAGCCCACAAATCTGACTTCAATTTGAGATTCCATGACCTCTAATTATCTTCAATTGTTCTCCTAATGTTCTTCAATAAATTCTTATTAGTGAACTCAACAAGGCCATTGCGTTGTGGGTAATAGTTTTATGATGTACTGAGAAAAACACTATGTTGAATTGTCCATTGGCTAATCTTAGACCCTAAAAAATCCATAGCATTATCAAAAATAATAGTTGAAGGGACTCTAAATATGGTAAGAAAACCTTCATATAAGTCTAGAACATTGGTCTCATTGGCCTCTTTTAATGCTACTACCTCTGTCCATCTAGTAAAATAAGCTATGGAAGTGAGGATCCACTTATGACTTGAGATTGAATGGGGATTAATGAGACCAATAAAGTCCAATCCCCATTGGACAAAGGGTTTATTTACTAAAATTGGTTGGAGAGGTAAGGTTGCAAGTTCCACCTTTCCAACAAACATGGCACATTGTCTGTAATTTCTGACCCATGTATGATAGTCACTAAATATACTTGGATAGTAATAACCACCTCTCTTTATCTTGTGGGATATGATCCTTGATGAATAATGTCCTCCAACATGTCCATCATGAAATTACTCAAGCAATCTTTGTGTTTGACCTGGATCTATGCACCTTAGCAACATGCCATTGATATCATTTTTGAAAAAAAAATTATCAACAAGAAGAAAATAAATTGATTGAAATCTAAAATATATCCTATTTAAAGGGATTATATGAGAAGGATAAATACTATCTTGTATCTTACCATATCTTGGAACTAGATAGAAGGTGAGGTGTGACCATTTGTAACTTCTTCATCATTTGACACCATAACTAGTTCATTGGCCTCTTTCAAGTCTTGGGCTAGATGTTCACAAATTTATTTGACTCTAATAAAATTTATGACCTTGATATCAACATCATATTCCATGACCTTGGTTATCCAACTAGTTCTCTTATCATTTATATCCTTGTTCAAGATGAAATCCTTGACACTTAGATGTGTAACCATAAAATGTATCTTATTGTTGGATAACAAGTACCTAAAGTTTTTAAGAGGACCTTATAACTAAAAGTACATGCTTCTCAACAAAATAATGCCTTGATTCATATTATTGTAAGACTTGAATGAATAAGTCTATTGGATGCTCTAAAGTCTCTTTATTCCACTGCATGAGAATACCTAAAATTGTGTCAATGTTAGCATAGTTGTATAAGAAGAAATCCTTTGTAAAATCAGGGTTCAAGAGTTTAGGAGCACTAGCTATAACTTTATTTATCTCTTCAAAACTTCTTACTCCTTCTTTATACCAGCTAAAACTCTAACCCTTATTTAGCACAACTGTGAGTGGCCTAGCTAAATTATCAAAATTTAAAATGTATCTTCTTATGAAATTGATATTGCTTAAAAATATTTACAAGGATTTCTTGTGTTTAGGAAAGGAAAATACAAGAATTGAGTTTATCCTATTAGGATCTATGCTTGTACCATCTTTTGAAATTACATGTGCAAGAATCCTACCTTCATGAACAGAGAAAAAACACTTTTTTGGATTCAAATATATTCTAAATTTCTTACACCTTTAAAACACTTGTTTGAGGTGAACCATATGCTCATCTACATTCTCATAAATAATATTATATCATCTAAATAAACATGCATAAATTTTTTAAGGAGACCCTAAAATGCCATATCCATAGCTTTTTAGAAATTTACTCTAGCATTGGATAAGCCAAAAGGCATTTTTCTGTATGAAAATATCCCTCACTTTGTGGTGAAGGCTGTTTTGAATTGGTATTCCTCTTTGACCAAAATTTGGTTATAACCACTATATCCATCCGACAAGGAGAACCTTTCTGAAACTACAACCAAATGTAAAATTTGTTCCATTGATGGAAGTGGATAGTGGTCTTTAAGAGAGGCCTTGTTCAAGTCATGAAAGTCAACATATAGTATTATTTCAACATTATTTTTCTATACTGGAATAAGGTTTGCCATCCAAGTTGAGTGATTAATTGGAAATATTATAGCTAACTTAATGAGCTTATATAGCTAAACTCTCATCAAAAGTTTAAGATTTGGGTTATAGGACTTTGTTTTTATCTAACTGGCCTAGTCTCATCCTCTAACTCATTGGTATATTGAGATAGATTTAGATCAAATCCTTTAAGGTCACTGTACTTCCATGTAAAGACATATACAAAATTTGAACATAACTCTATAAAAATTTCCTTCTCTAAAGATGTGCAAACTTTTTGCAACTTTAAGCTCTTACCAATTGTAATCTCCACATTTGCATAGTGTTCCTTGATTGATAAATAAAACTTTTCTTTTCTCAATTCATCATCTCTAATGAATATTTTTTCAAGGGTGACCAACCCTTTAGCCAAATTATTTGTCTTTAGATACATAATCTGGTCATCATACTATTGTAATTGTTTATCTTGGTTCCTTGAGGAGAATTTAGCTTCCTATTTTAAAAACCTGACAATATGACTATCATTTTTAAATACTTTCCAATTATCATGGTTGTCTAGGATAGAAGGCCTTATAACCACCTTGATGTGTGATTGAATTTTTTCATTTTTTATATCATCTAGGATATTAAATTGTAACCTAATGGCAACCAACCTATCTGCATACTTGTTCTTATTTCTTGATATGGCCTGAATATTGAAAGATTGAAAGTCTTCAAGCAAGTACCAAAATCTATTCTTATAGGACATCAGTAGTGGGTTATTTCATATATTAAGTCCTCTTACTTGGTGAACTACCAGTTCACTATCACCAAAGTATTGTAAGGCATTGACCTTCATCTTTCTTGCCCATTGTAAACCATGCACTAGTGCTTTATATTTAGTAACATTATTGGAATAACCAAACTAAAAATTGAAAGAAGAGAAATACCTTTGATTGGTTGGAGAAATTAACATCATTCCATCCCTAATGCCATGTTTTTTCTTGGATCCATGAAAGTATAGTTGCCATGATCCATTACTAGGCTGATCATATTTCATCAATGCCAAAATTGGTGTATCAATTTCATGATGGTAATAGACACCAATTCCTTATTCTTTAATTAAATTATATGGATCATGCTTATGAAAATTAGAGGCCCATTAATCAAGGAAAAGGTTTGGAACTCCATCTAGAGGTGACTTAATTTCCACCTTACTATTTTCTAGTACTTTGTTTGAGATAACACAATTAGTGTTCACCATACTTGGCATATATGGCTCCAAATGAAATATTGTAATAGGATTAGAACGTATTCTTACCTTATCACCATACTTGGTCCTGAATAAAAAATATGTCCAATCAGTTGATAAATATCCTCCAATCTTTGAAGTAAAGTCCCTTAAAGACACATAGAAAAATAGGGAGGAAAGTCCACTACAACTACATCTTGTTGAATGGTAACATTGGGACAAGCGTGCAATGTCAATTTTAGATCCTTGATTATGCCTACTTTCTTTGTTGGTGACCCATCTAATTATAATACTCCTTTAGTATTTAGCTTATAAACAAGACCAATCTTGTCTATAATTTTTTGGGCATGACAATGCTACTAGCTCCACTATCTACCATATAATTATGGACTAAGTAGTCACCAAATATTAAAGAGAGATAAAAGGGAAGGGTTTCATTTGATTTGACATTATTTTTGTCTACCTTTGTCACATTATGTACCTAATGATTAGGTCTCTTGGTAGGTTGGTCAAAATTAGACAAAACAACTCCTCATTTCTCAACTGTTGCTTTAGAAACTTTGAGAGCTAAAATCTCTTAGATGAGCATTATTTTTACCCTAGAATAGAAAGATAATTCCACATGATAATGTTAACATTTGATTTCTTAATTTGATCTGTTATGTTGAATGATGCTCCACTAACCTTTGGATGTACCTTTATAACCACTGGTTGTTCTCAAATTAGAGGCATTTGGGGAACCTTCACTACTTTTTCATTCTAAATATTTTGTGCTATAGGAGAAAAAAATTGATCCTTGACACTCTTGGAAGCAAAATTAGAACACTAAAATCATTACTCACATCTTGAGCTTCTTCAATTACACTTTTCTTATCTCTAGTAAGGGCTACAACTTGACCATTTATGTTACAATTTTTACCAATTTGATTGAATGTAATATGATCATCCAATTTCCAACTCATATTGATGGAATTAGGCTACCCTTAAACTTGTTGAGCTTCTCCTTGGGATGCCATATTCATGTCTTGATATTCCCTGATTGAAGAGAGAACTTTTCTTGTGTCATTTATGGCATAGTAATATCTTGTGATATTAAGGTTTAGTTTTGAGTGTTATTTAGATTAAATAGATACCAACCTGAATCTTGCATCAAGTTATTTTTAGGAACAATAAATTTTGAACTATAAGGTACATTAAGATCAAGGGTTACAATGGCTTAGTTTGGGTTATGGTTCCTTGATTTTGGTAAGGTTGCCTATTATCTTTGAAACCTTGATAAGGAGGATTTTTATTATTTAAGGATTAATAAGTGTTATAATTTTACTATTGATAAGCTCTACCCTAGTATTGCTATCTCTTGAATTAAACAATCTCATTTCCTAAAGCTTGTAACATACTTTTCAATTTTTTTGATCTCACTAGCTTGATTAGAAGGGGCTACAACTTGTGTGTTTGGAGATGGAATAGGAGATATAGATGGTATTTGAGGAACTTGAGGAGGAATAGGTTATAATTCTAGGAATATGGGTATTAAAGGCCTTGGAACAAGCTTAACATTTTGTATCAAGCAATTTTTTGCTCTTATTGCAAGTTCATAGGCATTTGGTAAAGTATTACCACCCATAGATTGTATCATGACACTTATATCATAATTAAGGTACTTAAGATAGTAAAAAAATGAATATTATAAACATGGTCTAACCAATATAGGGATTTTAGTCCATGTTTTTTTGAATCTAAGGTTAAAATCAGACATGAACTCATGGGGGTACCTTTATATGCTAGTCAGTTGTTCAACTAAAGATAACTGATCAGACTTATCTTAAAATTACCTAACTAAGGCTGTACCTAACTAATCCCAAGTATTAATGGAGGTGAAAGGAAGATTCCTATACCATTTCAATGATTTTTATTTGAAGGAAGTAGTAAGTAGTTTGATAGCCACATTATCTTGAATAATATTATAAACAGATCAAAGGTTGGAAACATCTTGAATATGCTCAATAGCAGTAGTTTTATTCCATTCCCTTGATAAGAAAGGGATACTATATAAGGCATATACAAGAATATCATCATATTGGGCCAAATTCAAAGGATTACCTCTATTAAATAGAATGAACACTTGATTCTTGATAACCATTTGGGTAATGGGGATAATAAATTAGACTAAAATAATAGGATAATTAGGAGATGAATGCTTATTTTGAGGATAAGGATTTGTCCTATTAAATCCTAATTTTTTATAAAAATTAGAAGATAATTTAATTTGTTCAAAAGGAATACCTTTACTTGATGATCTTGTAGTAACCTTTAGCATGAAAACACTGTCTAAAATATGCTATGAACTTTGTAAATTGAAGGATCTTCAACTTTTGATGATGGTAGATATATCCTCCTTTTGTAATTTCTTCTTCTTAATCTTTAAACTTCAATTATGCCAAATAAACTTAGTCCCATCGAGCATGCCAAAACTATTGGTGTCCTAGATTGCACCCTAGTTGAGTAAGGGGATTGTTCAGATCTTCCTACTCAAATCTAGTCGAACATGGGAATGACACTAGACTATGGGTATCTTAAATTTGGGTCAAAAATTTAATAAGGTTGGATTATTTATAGATTTATCACCTAAACTAGACCTAATCTAACACTTGCTTGGAAAAGAGATAGAGAGATATAAAAACATATGAAAGCATGTAAATGGGGTGATGCACTAGTAATTGGAATGATTATACTTTTCATAAGACACACTATGAGACACATTCAAGACCAAAGGAGATCAGTCCCACATGAGTATTTCAAAATAAGACATGAATCAATTATCAAACTAGCATGAGAGGGTAGATAACCACTTTCAAAATAAACAATAAATTGTAAACAACACTTATAATGACCTGTGAGAGCTACCAAGAATTCCATGAAGGTGAGAAAAATTAGACACAGACAAGGAACATGCATTCACTTAACTACAGTAAATAAATTCCTAGGACACACTTCACTCTTAGCTTGCAAAATGATGGAATTAAATCTTTATTGCATCAAAAGGTATTATAGTACAAAATTTGGCATAGACTAAGTAAGCCAAAATAGAAGAGTCTATTTATGTAAAAATTTTAGAGATTTATTTCTAAAATTTTTTAGAGAGAGATTCATGTGGTATAAGTCGGAAAATATATAGAGAAAAGAAAGAAAGAGAAGGAGCTATGATGCATTAGCACACGTTTGAGGATGCTGACTCATGACCTTATCAATAAAGAATAAATTATATAAAATAATTGAATGCTCATTATCATTATACATCCTTGCAATGTATTTATTTGAAATCCATGTCATTATATATCTAATTTGATGATGAAGACCATTCTTAAAAATGACAGAATTATGCCACATCTACTTTGGGTGGCCATAGGTACCTGCTTATTAAAAATGTAACCATGTTGATAGAAGAGAATTTTTTTTAGGATCATATTTACATCTGTATTTGGTTCAAATTTAAACACATATCCATTCTAGGTGAAAATCAATCTAGTTATTTGTTTTCACATGGTCACAATATCCATGGATACTTGCAAACTACTTGACCTTGATTTATAATCACTAGTCCATTTTCGATCTTTATATTTAGTCCAAAAGACTAATTTTACTTCAATAACCCTGTGAGAGATGAGAAGCTATTATACACAAGGATACTCTATCTAAAATCAATTAACATGTTAATGGAATGACCTTGCAATAGGGTTGATAGGTTCCAAGCTATCGACCATAGGTCCTATTTAAACTTCATTTGCGATGGAGCCTCATTATTGAGCATCCTACTTATATGACTACTTGTACTATTGATTGATATATAATGGTGGTATGGATCCTTAATGTTTTATTTGAATAGGTCAAAAAACTAGTTTATCAACTTTTAATAGAAGCTCTTTAGATTTTCCCTTTGTTTATTAGTTATCGATTGCCAACTCATACCATTTACCTTATGCATAATTGTCTTTATTCTTAAATCTTCCATAGCTACACTAACTTATTAACTCTACTCATATCATTAGATATAAATGTATGAATGGACATAAGTCCTTGATTTCCTACTAGCCAAGATCCTTTGACATTTTGACTTGATCATGCACCATCAAATCAAGATGTATGAAGTAATGTGAACCTTTGATCTAGCTGGACCCAATTTTTTATCAGTTCTCATGCACCTTCAGATCATTAGTACAAATGAAATTTGATCATTGTTATATATCATACCCACCCTATTTTTAGTAAATGTACACTATTGGATCTCTGCTTGATGAATATGCATCATTAGATCTTGATCAACTTGTATCTTTTTATGGGCTTTAACCTAGGGACCTTTTGATTCACTTGATTCAAGTGCAAATTGTTAGATCTCATGTGTCAGTATGAGAGATCACATAGAATTTTAGATCTTGATCAAAATTAAACCTTTTAAGGACCTTTTGAACCCAAATGGTTATTTCATGGATCTTAAACTTGACACTTATGTGAACATCTTATGCTACAGGTCCATCTTTGAATGCTTATAACTTGAGCAAGAAAGCTCACACAGACATGAAATTTATAGAACATATTCTTAGCATAAGGGAGTTCATGGTGCTAAAATTATTTATTTCATGAGAGTTATTGAGGTGCATTTATAATATGCTCAAACAAGATGCTATGTTTGTTTTTGAAAGCCATCTTGGTGACGATCTGGGTCTTTAAACTTGCACAGTTCATCTTTTGATCATTATTTCAAGGTTATGAAGATCTTATAAGACTTA
This sequence comes from Torreya grandis, assembly GCA_037957365.1. NCBI lineage: Eukaryota > Viridiplantae > Streptophyta > Pinopsida > Cupressales > Taxaceae > Torreya > Torreya grandis. Next base: position 811,573 of record JARHVA010005868.1, on the reverse strand, counting down.
TGAAACTTGCTTCATGATATTGAATTATTTTAAAACCATGAAAATACTCTTGGACCCTTAAAATACCAATTATATCACACTTTAAGCTTGCTTAAAGTGTTTTATAAGATTTTACAAAAGCTATATGCTCTCCACTTAAGTTCTATCTACTCCTTATGTCATTGGGTCACTCTTTAATCAAGATCATACTTGGCTTCTAAACTCTTGGAATAGACACATTTTGGTATGTAGAAAAAATTTGGTCAACAGGTACCTTATCATAAGAACCATTGGTGTGCATAAAAAATATCAATAGGTTTCTCTTAGTGCTAAAAGGAGGACCCATAGTCTTTGATTGTTAAGACTCACTTGAGTTTTATATACTAGTTGTACGAATAAGATTAACAAGGGCCAAAATTTAATTATGGTACACTATTATTATAACCTTTACAAGTTCATCTAAGACCTAAAATAAATAAAGGTATCCATAGGAGAGCTGTCACCTAGCCAAATTCACTAACCAATGGAAACCAATGCCAATGTGTTATGATGACTTAGTTAACTAGTTTAACCATCACCATAGCTAGTGTTGTCCATGTTTTTCATAGGAATATAGAGAAGTACCTTCCATCGTTCTCTCCTTTTGGGGGTTAAACTAGAGAAGACATATGAAATCCTAAAAAATTAATCTAATATTGCTTAATTTAGTTCATGAACATGTTATATGTAGACTATTTCACTTCACATTGTAAGATGCTATCTATGAATGATTCCTTAATCTTCCAAATAATTTGATTACATCATAAAACTAATGGCATGAAACATTTATGGCATAATTTAGACAAATTACAAGTCCCAGTGTAATATACAAATATTTTTATAATATGAGAAGGGAATCCAATGAACATATTAGAGACTTCAATGTAAGATTTTTAAAAATGTATAGTCTTATGGCTACTACATACAGGCATGCTTCTACCTTAGCCCTAGAAATGTATAAAAACACATTAGATTCTATGATTACAATATTATCGTACAAAGCCCAAATATTAATAATTTAATTTTTGGAAGCAAAATTATTGAGAGGGGGTTGATTTAGTCTTCAAGAAAATTTCTTATCAATTTCACTTAAGTAATCATGAAACATTCAAACAAGTAAATAGATCTTAATAGGCATAAATACCTATCCACATAAGCATGAAACACAAGAACACATCATGTATGTAGGAAAAACTCAATGGGGAAGAAAACCAACTGATATATGCAAATGTAATATAGGTATATAAGACAAACATCAAATTTTGTGAAGCACCCACTTGATATGGAGTACCAACCTAAACTAGCTAAGCACCAACTCAGTTAGGATTTAATAAAAACCAACTTACAAGGAAGCACTAACACCTAGATGACTCAAAACCAACTCAACCTCCTAAATTATTTGAATCACCTTATAGAAACTTTGTTACTTAACCAATTGATGATGATCACCCCTTCATCTCTTCACACTCTTAGCCCTCTCAAACTACCTTCTAGTTGTCTTCACTGAAATAGGTCTCTTCATTACTGATTAGGTCATATGAACTTGATTATAATACACATAATATATATAAAATATTCATCACATATCATTTATGCTCTTATTATTGTCTAAAATACCTCCTTATACTCTACAATATGTTATTTTATTTGCTTGCACTCTACACACACCAATAGGCCTAAAACTGCATTGTATTTATATAAGCCTCTTGCTCATATCCTTCTGGGTCAACCAAACACACTTAACCTCTTAGGTAAGAAATGGAATTTATCTTAAGACATATAATAAAAATTAATCAAATGTGATTTGAGTCCTTTTAGGACTGAAATATCTCAATTAGGCCTTATTTCATCTTTAGGTCTCATGGAGACCTAATTTCATTAGGTCTACTTTAGGACATGTTACACTTTTCCTCCATTGGAACACTTTATAACTCAAAACATGGAATAAAAATATAATATGACACTCAAATATACCTAAAATAATCTCATCTTAGGTCCATGACACATTTTAACTCCAACCACCACTTGAAGCACGTCATTAGTAATGTTCACAATTAGGCTTATGCATACGCAAACAATCTATCTTGAACTACTGAAGATAAAACACCAATTTATTAAATATAAATGGAAAAAAATCACATATTTATAAGCCTCATGAATTTAGGGTCATCAAAAACTTAATTATATACTTCCATCAGAGTATACAGGATCAAACTTTTTTCTACAAAATACTCACTTTGAATTGCCAACTAACCTCAAAACACAGTCATGGAAAATTGAACTTATGACACATAAAATAACACAGTAAAAGAATTAAAATTCATGAAAATTATCATAAAAAATCCTTAGAAAAACCTCCAACAAAATATCATAATCTCTAATGGAAATTATTGGTCTTGCATACCAATTTGTTGACCTTCTCTCTCATAGGCCTCACTCAACCAGTCAAGCCAATTTGGCTTCAATTTTTTCACTAATTTCACTAAAAACTATACCAAGGCATAGAGTCTCAAACTCATCAGTACAACTTGCTTACCCAAGACTGCTAGTTTATCTTAAAACACAATCATGTTTATAATGAAATTAAATCACTTATATGACCATTTATAGAGACAAGGATTTTCTTAAAGGGTTCACTCACTCATCTAAATCTCCAAGAAACAAGGATTTTCTTAAAGGGTTCACTCACTCACCTAAAGACTCAATCACACATGGAGATGCCTAGGATAGTTGAATATAACCTATAATCACTAAAATATCCATACCAATCCATTATAATCACTTTATAAAAACTTATTTCATATTAGGTCATTATTAGGGTTCTTTGAGGGTTTAAACCATATTCTATTGTTAGCAATAATTAATAAAGCTTAGCCCCTTATTCTAAAAACTAATGCCTAGAATTTTGAGGTAGGAACATTATACATATACCATGAATATATTAGGTTACCATGTAGATGTTACACATACCAATGAACACTTAAAAGTCCTTCTCGAGTTGAGAACCCTTTATTCTATACACTCGAGAGACCTTAAAACACTTTTTCAAGCCTAAACCTTCAAAATTTGACCTCAAGATTGGTAAAAACACCTAATAAAATCTATCACACCATTTAAAATTATCACTTGTTCATTATTATCTTAAAATTTGAATCTCATACCTCATTTAGTCACCATCTCTCTCTTTGCTTGCTTTGACCTTAACCTGTAAACCACATTAGGCCTTGAAAATGAAATTCATGATTCTTTCAATATTATCTACACATCATATACATTCCATAAAACATATTATCATGCTCAAACACTAACATACACACTTCATATGCCTTGATAAAACCTCATGACACCTCATTAGGTCAAGTAGGGTTTAGAACTAGTCTAGTTGTAGACTTGGACTTAAGGTCTTACCCATGTAGGCTCACCTTAAAACTATATTGAGTGATACAATGCCTCATATTCCTGCTAAATCAAACTTAGACATATTTTTATGCCTTTGTGTATCCATCTCACCAAGACACCATGCTCATAACTTCTCATTAAGACTTTACAAGTTATTACTAGTGTATTGACTAGGATTCTCAAGTACTTGAAGCTTAACAACTGATCTTGAAACACTATTTGATGCTTCTACACCTTTTTCACATAAATTATATTTAAACAATTTCATACCTCTGTACATACCTATCATGCTCAACATGCACATGCTCATGATATGACTATACTTATACTCAAAGACTAATCCTCAAAAAATTCTTACCTCAATGATTCTATCAAAAAATAATATTCATTAGATAACAATATTAAACCATTGAAGCACCCTTGAAAACAACCAATATAATAATCATTAGATTGAATTTAAATTATCTCTAAAAAAAAGACATTAGGTTGCCTTCTTGTCATAGGGCTTCCTTGTCATATCAAGCACACAAGCTCATGTCTCATAGACCATTCAACATGCATATTCACCAAATTCACCTTGACATAGATGGACATCAACCTTAAAATCAAATGACATCAACCTTGACATCAATGACAACACTTCTCAACATTAATAGATGCCTCTGCTTAGGCTATCATTATTGATAGATAATTGAATCCTTAATTACAGGCTTTGGTAATTCCCAACATTAATAAAAAATTCATATACTTGAATCCCATTGTAAATGTTAACCAAAATTTCATGGTTAATAATTATAACTAGGTTTTCACTCAATTTCCTCTATTTCAAATGACACCAAATAAGATTCTAAGATTTATAAATAATCCCACTCAAGTTTATAATCAACATAATTAGAATCAATATTTAGTCCCAATTAACTCTTATAACACAAATGGGACAACTTAAAATTCTACTAAAACCTAATTATATGCCATCCAATGCAAGACACAAAAACTTAGCAATGAGTTTCTAAGCATGTAAAATTGTTGGAGAAATAGTATAAGAGAATCAACCAGTATAGATTTTACATTTAAGAGATATAATGAACTATTCAATAGGTTAGGAAATACTTCAAATCCTCAACCTAACATTGTTCTTGAGATTAATATTTATGAGTAAACCTTACCTAATTAGTGTAGAGTCCATAGTAATGCCACCATGGTGAATTATATTACATAGAATTATGTCTACCTTTAAAATATTTCAAAAGGATATGGAAAGATACAAGGTAGTCCCAAATCAACTTGATTCATCTACATTTGGTTCTCCTAATACTTATAGACAACATAAATGAGATCCATGTTTTTGTATCAATTTAAAATAAATAAATATAATATGAGAAATAAGAATCAGTAGTATGCCATGACTTCCACACCTCCTAATAATAATGCAGTCACTTCTCTTGATTTGAATGATAATAATAACCCACCCACTCCTAAAGGAAATGATCATAAAAAATAGGCTAATATACATAATAAGAGTGGATATAACATAGTGGAAGATATGAATAACATTAAGGAAAACATTAACCTTCATGAGATAGCTCAGATTATAGAATAGAGAGATTTTTTCACAAAGCTTTGACTAGTAAGCCATCTATTGTTAAATCAAGAGCTGCACATGCAAATATGGTTGTGTATAAAGATAAACCCAAGATCCCACATTTCTTATTAACTATTAGAATCTTTGAGAAGAATGTGTATAATTGATTATTTGATTTAGGCTCTTTAGCCAATGTAATTCCCACTAAAATATTTAAAATACTAGGGTTGACTCTAAATAGGTCCAAAATTGTAGTCTTATAGTTAGACACATATGCAGTCCTAGTTATGGGATAATTGCTAAATTTCCAAATGAAGCTCACTTATGAATCATGTTTCTAGAAATACATTGACATCCTTGTATGTGAAATTCCTAAAGCTTATATTTTACTTTTGAGTTAAGATTGGTCAAAAACATTGAATAGATATATGGTCACTAAATTTTCACACAAGTGGTTACCTTGAAAGGGAGTGGCTAATCAAATCATAGTTGATAGAGAGATGAAAATGAAACATGTACTCACAAAATAAAATGACAAAAATGAAATAAGGAATTTTTAATCATCACATGTAGGGGTTTACACTTTCAAAACAAAGCCTAAGAACCATTAATGGAAATTTGAAGGTCCTTTGCAATTATGGACCTTTTATTTTGATGGTGATTGATCCAAACAAGGTTATGGTGTTGGCATAACATGACTGATCCTGATGGGATGAAGTACCTTGCTACTTTTTGATTACAAATTACATGCAATAACAATCATGCATAACACAAAGCCTTAATTTTTGGGTCTCTAATTCACACTAAAACATTTTTTAAAATAATTTCTAATACTTGGAGATTAAGAATTGGTTGTTAACCTAATCAAGAGTCGATGTTAGTGAAAGTTGTCATATCTAAATAAATATAAGTGTAGATCATGGGATTTGATAGAATCATTTAAAGTTTTTAATATAAATTCAATCCCAAGAGATAATAACTAGAAAAATAATTCCTTAGCTACTTCTGTAGAAAATTTAGCCCCATTGTAGGAATAAAAAATGTATTTTTTTTTTGTGGAATTAGTTCCATGTCCTTCAATTTTTGATAATGTTAACTAATTTCATGTATTTAATGATTATAAAAATATTATAAGTTAATGGGAAACTTCAGTACCTTTGAGTCACAAATCATTGATGAAATATATTTTGATCTAATGAATGAATAAAAAAATAAAATGATGGTGTCCTTGAATTAAAATAAAAAAAGATACCCAAAGGGATGGTCTTGTTGGAATGGGTCTTCGACATGGATCACCATGACAAAAGAACAAAAATAGTCTAATACCAACAAATATAATTTCACCAAGGTAAATTTAGGGACAAATAAAAATCACTTGATAGCTAACATTGGATTGAGTTATATATAACAAGAGAAGCAAAGGCTGAGGGAATTATTAACTAAATGTAATGATGTGATTGCTTTGAATTATAATACTTAAATTATTTTGATCCTAGATTTGTCACACACAATATATCACTAAATTAAGATCACAAAAATTTTAGGTAGAGACAAAGACTAATTATTCCCTTTATGGAGCCTTTCATTTAGAAAGAAGTCCATAAATTTTTAGACGCTAAAATTATATTTATTTTCAAAAATTCTACTTGGGTAGCCAATTTATTCCTTGTATGAAATAAATATGGTGAAATCAAATTATGTGTGGATTTTAGGAGCCTTAACCAAGCTTGAAAAAAGGACAATTATACTTTGCCTTCTGTATACAAAGTAATTCAAATAGTTAGTGGGTAAGAGATGATGTCCTTTCTAGATAGTTTTTCAAGATACAGTCAAGTACTAATAAAAATGATAATCATTTGATTGTTTTCACTACTAAATGGGGAGCTACTACATATAAGATAATGCATTTTGGACTAATTAATGTAGGTGATACATCCAACGTGCCATGGATTTTAATTTTTAAGAACTTATTGGTAAGTGCATCATTATATACATGGATGACTTAACTATCTTTTATAAAAATAGAACATATCATAAAACCCACTTGCAAAGAATATATGACAAATTTAGATGGTATGAGATTTCCCTAAACCTAAAGAAGAATTTTTTTTGGGTCATTCAGGGTAAATTATTGGGCCATGTTATCACCAAGAAATAACTTTAAATTGAACATGAAAGAGTTCAAGCTATCTCAAATTATTTGTATCCTTATAGAAAAAAGGAGATTAAGTCCTTTGGTAGGATAAATTTTGTTCATAAATTCATTTTAGAATTTGTGGAGATTGTGAAACCATTGAATACTTTACTAAAACAATATGAAAAATATAATGGAGAGTAAAGGAAAATAAATAATTTTAGGACATTAAAATTACCATTGCTCAAGCTCCAGTTTTGATAACTTTGATTTCGTCAAGGACTTCTTATATTCATTTACGTTGGAGCATAATATCATGGCAATACTCATTGAGAAGGTTGAAGATAGTGAAAATCCTATTGAATTTATGATTACTAATTTAAAAGATGTAGAACTAAAGTATTCCATGATAGACAAATAAATATATACTTTGGTCAAATTGGTGAATAAATTAAGACATTATATTATGCATAATAAGACATATTCCATTGTTCCAAACCTAATAGTCAATATTACACTTGGTTAGAATGAGCTAGGTGAAAGAAAGGGAAAGTGATGGCCAAGATACATTAATTTTATAATGAAATTAGAGCTACCAAGATGGTGTGAGGATAAAGAATTATTCAGCTACTGATAGAGACTAATACACACATATCTATCAAGCAAAGTAAAGATTCTTAGGTAACTAGAGGTGATTATCATTCCCAAATCATTTACTACCTACTTATAGGTACATGCACTCATAAATTAAAAAAGAGAACAATAGAGATCATATAAGATTAAGTCAACACACTACATTATAAAGAAAGGGGTGTTATACCAAGATAACTATGAAGGTATTTATTTGAGATACATTTTTAGAGATTAAACTAAAATCATTATAAATAACCTTCACTAGAAGATTGGTATTGGATACCCTTCATAGAACACTAAAACATAAATTTTTTTGAGGATGGGTTATTATTGGCCTACCATTTTCAAATATGCCCACAACCATGTCATAAATTATCACCAATGCTAAGTATTTGGAAAAATAGAAATCCATGATGTAATGCCTCTATAGCCTATGATTTAAGGATGGCCTTTTTCAAAGTGGGGTCTATATTATATAGGAGTTATTAACCCAAAATTATTAGTTAGATAAAAGTTCATGCTGATTGTGACAAATTATTACATAAGATGGATTGAAACTATTGATACAAAAAATTCTCGAGCACAAGATGTGATTAAATTACTTGAGGAAAACATTTTCATCAGATTTGGAACTCCTATCTACTTAGTCTATGATAATGGTCCTATGTTTTAATCCATAGAGTTTATAGAATGGAATTATGATAATCAAATTAATATCTAAATTTCTTCAAACTATTACTACCAAGAGAATGGAGTTGTAAATATATACTAATAAAAATTTGAGAGATGCCATAAAGAAATCAATATAAATAAAAATAGGATAGTGATACATACTATTAAAGTATACACTATGGGTAGTTAGAAGCAGACACAAACAAGCCCTAAAAACTTCACCTTTTCTATTGGTGTATGGATAACAACCAATATTTTTCATTACTCTCAAACTTCCAATGTATCAATTCATGTAAGAGTATATGGAAGATGATGACAAATATTCAATCTAGGTTATTATAAATAATTCAAATAAAATATGCATAGATAAAATATTTTTATAACTTCATTAAGCATCAAGATGTTTTTAAGAGATGGTTTGAAAAAAGATTAAAGATCAAAATTTTCATGATTTTAGATATAGTCCTCCTACGGGATAAAACACATAAAAAGAAAGCATAATAAGATAAGTTCACTCCATTATGGATTAGGCCATATCAAATATTTAAATTTTGGTTAACACTAATTTTCATTTAAAATATTTACAAGGTAATGACTTGACATTTCTAGTTAATGGAAAATTATTGAAATATTATTTCATGGCTGCTCAAATTGGGAACATCTCCCAAATGATTATGAGTTATGATTTAGTAGTAGGATCAGGTTATCTTTTCTAGATGGGTATGTGCATGGAATTTGGGGATAATTCTATGGACATTTCCCATAACATGATCATGTTATTAAATAATACAATTGCATTATTGACATAATGTGATCACATTATTTAAATTATGGCTCAGTAATTATTGAACCATAATGTGATTATGTTAATAGCTAATATGATCACGTTAATTGATAATGTGATCGAATTAATATTGTAATTAATTTATTATAAAATTAATAAGGTGATCATGTTCCTATTGTTTTGCATATGAAATCATGGGAACATGTACATGGAACAAATCATAATTAATTGATAATACGATCATGTTATTATACAAATAATAAAATGATTGCATTACTGATGTTTTACACATAAAATCATGTGGAGATGCACATGAAGCCAATATTGATGAGAAGTATAAGTTTACATTTATATTGTTACATTTATTTCCCTACACTTTAAATTTATTTTAGTAAATATAATAAATTAGGGTTACTCTACATTTGATAGAGTTGGTCTCATAGTGACATGCCTTATGATGTGGAAAATAGTTTTTCAAAATATAATATGGTCAGTACTTAGGCATTTTCAACATCTAAGTATTAAACCTAGGGATTTTAGGGCATAATTTTTACAATTGATGTCCATTTTTGGTAAATATATAGTCATTTTAAAGGTTTTTATGCCCTCCAGATTGATTCCTAACATTTTTAGGAGTCCCAATTTTGTCAAAATTGAAGTTTTCAAACCAATAACTTTTAACTTGTTGTAAAGTGGTGTGATTTGGATGTCATAACTCACATTAATGACTTTCACACATCAAGCAACCACTTTGTGTTAATTTCACTTGTTCATCATCCCTCCCTCATCCCTAGTCACTTCTTACTCATCCATCATCACCCCTAATCACTCTCTCATCATTATTAATTATCCCTATTCACTCCCTTATTGACCTTCATTGTCCTTAGTCATTTATAATCACTCCCTCATCATCCTTGATTACTCCCTTATTGACCTTCACTATCCCACATCATCCCTAATTACTCATTCCTCATCCCTCATCATCCCTAATGACTTATTCATTGACCTTCACCATTTATAATCATATTTAATCATTCCTTCATCATCTATAATCAATCATTCATACACTCTCACCATCCCTTATCATACCTAATCACTCCCTCATTGTACCTAATTATTGATTCATCATCCCTAATCACTCCCTCCTCATCCCTCATCATCCCTAATCACTCCCTTATTGACCCTCACCATTATTAATCATTTATAATCCCTAATTCATCATCCTTAATCATTCCCTAATTAACCCTCACCATACCTCATCATCCCTAATCACTGATTCATCATTACTCATCATCTCTAATAACTCTTTCCTCATCCCTCATTAACCCTCACCATCCCTCATCATCCCTAATCACTCCATAATTGACCTTCACCATCCCTCATCATCCTTAATTACTCACTCATCATCTCTACTTAATTCCTCCTCATCCATCTTCCTCCTTAATCAATCTGTACAATACTTGGATGTTGTTATTTTGTTTGGGTTTAACAATGCTAGTAGATACAAGTGGAGAGTTGAGCGATAGCATAAAATATAATACATAGTGATCAAAATGATGTGGAGGAAAATTTTAAACATAAATATTTATCACCTATGAAAAAATATGGGCCTATTAGAAATGATGTAATTCACAATTGAAGATCCGCCAAAAAAAGAGAATCAAGTAAAACCATCATAGCACCAAAAATGGGTAGTAAATATGAGGATCACCAAGCTATGTGATTTCCTAAAACTAATCAATTAATTTCCATATGAGGACATTTTATGATCCAAATAACTAAATTCAAAGCCTTATATTTGTATTTATATTGATTGAGTCATCATACCAGAGAGTGGAAAATAATTTTTAAATGATTAGAACAAGTAGTCCAAGATTGGAAAGTGGTTCTTAATTCATAAATTCAATATTAAATCAAATGAAGAGTGTCATACTATGAGATATCTACTTGCACATATGGATAAGTGGGTAAAAGTTATTTATCACTATAAAAAAGTAAGTAGATAATAGATTATGAACCCAATGATATGGTTGGTACTAAAAATATCTCTACTTCCCCCCAAAAAAAATTATATGAATTAGAAATATTATTTAACCAACAAATGTAGATCAATGGTGAACTAATAAACTTCATCATTTCTAATGAAATTTAGATGAATTTAATTTATCGTAAAGAATATTTTTAAAAATTGAACTTGAAATTGACACATCATCCATAACCATATGCTAGTGTATGGTCTAGTATAGGCCTTGATAAATGGATCACCTAGTACTGTCACTTGGTGCACAAAATCAAAATTTTTAAGGATCTGATCCTTTATGACATCTAACCATTAGAGGTGTGTGATGTTTTACATGTGGTCAACTATATATTTACCATTAACATGTAGTATATGAAGTAAATACTTGAAATGTTGTGATAGATTGTCATGAACTAAAATACCATATATCATAGTTAGTTCATAAGATTTCAGTCATTAGTGCCAATAAGTGAAATAATCTTATCAATTATAGTAAGAAGTATACTCTTGATAGTAATAATTAAATGTAATAAAATAATTATGGAACTATATCATAGTGTGGTTTATCCAACAATAACAAAGACACAATAATTGAACCATAAACTAGATGAATACAAGGATATCCTTCAGTCACCTAAATAAGTTCCTACATATTATACACTAAATAATACTATTGATTTTATCCATCAATTACCTCTACCTCAAACCTCTTTATACAACATATAATTATATAGAACTAATATATCAAGTGGTATATCCATGAAATCATGGATAATGGACACATCATGCCCAAATCATTGCCTTGTAGAAGTCCAATTGTGCTTGTGCCAAAGAAGGATGGGACATGAGGTTGTGAATCAATTAAAAAAATATTAACAAGATTAAAGTGAATAAATATTATCCTCATCTAAATATTAAGTATTTTTTATGCCATATCTATGGTGTATATGTCTTTTCCAAAATTGATCTTAAGTTTTGGTATCATCATATTCATGTTGAACCTCTAGATATTTGGAATATAATCTCAAAAACAAAGGAAGTATTGATTTAATAGTTAGTTATGCCTTTTAGGTTAACCCATGTAGAAAATTCATTCATTGAGATGTTGAAAGACATCCTTAGACCCTTTACCTATGTAATTTTTTTAATCTACCTTGATGATATACTAATCTTTACAAAACATGGGATGAACATCTACACCATGATGAACTAGTGTTTCACATTTTCTAGAAACACATTTTTATGATAACATGATTAAATGTTCATTTGAAATCCAAAATATAAAATATTTGGGATACATCACACATAGAAGGACATGTGTGAATCTAACCAAGATTCAAGTCATATAAGAATGGGAAACACCAAATAATTTGGAATTTGATTCAAATATTCTTAGAATTAGAAAATTATATAACAGATTTGTGTTTGATTTTTATCCTTTAAACCAAACTATCAAAGGCGGAATTGAATAAAGTTATATCTAGTCATCTATACAACAAAGATAATTTGATGAACTAAAATTCAGACTCTATTTTGTGTTTATACTTATATTACTTGACTATACATTTGTAAGATCATCCAATTCATTTGGTAATAAATTTAATTATCACAAATGGGTATTGCCAACATGACAAGACCTAAAAAAGAGTTAATTTTTATTATAATAGATTAAACAACATATGATTAGAATCAAATATACATTTAGAATATATATTTACATTAGATGATGAGAGAGTGATTAGGGATGATGAGGGATGGTGAGGGTTAATGATGGAGTGATGAAGGATGGTGAGGGATGATGAGGGTCAATGAGGGAGTGATTAGTGATGATAAGGGATGAAAAAAGAGTGATTAGGTATTATGATGGATGAGTTATTAAGGATGATGAGGGATGGTGAAATTTGATGGAGTGATTATGAATGATAATATTGAGTGATTAGAGATGATAAGGGAAAATAAAGGTAAATGAGAGAGTGATTAGGGATGAGGAGGAATGGGGAGGGAGTGAATAGGGATAATTATAGATGATGATGATGATGATGATGATGATGATGATGATGATGAAATGATTAAGGATGAGAAAAGAGTGATTAGGGATGATGAAGGATAAGGATGGAGTGATTAGGGATGATAAAGGATAGTGAGGGTAAATGGAAGAGTTATTATGGATGATAAGGGAGTGATTATATATGACTAGGGGCAATGAGGGTAAATGAGGGAGTGATTAGGGATAATGAGGAATGATGAAAAAGTGATTAGAGGTAATGAGGGATGAGTAGGAAGTGATCAGGGATGAGGGAGAGATATGAATAAATGAAATTAATAAAAAGTGGTTTTTTGATGTATGGATATCATTAATGTGACCTACACTACCCCAATCATACCACTTTGGATTAATTTCAAAGTGATTAGTTTTAAAATTTTAATTTTGACAAACTTAGGACTCTTAGAAATGCTAAGAATCAATCTAGAAGGCATAAAAACCTAAAAAATGACTATATGTTTACCAACAATGGATATCAATTACAAAAGTTATGTAATAAAATACCTAGGTTTAATAATTAGAACATGAAAATGATTAAGTACTGACTAGATTAGATTTTGAAAAACTATTTTCCACATCGTAAGGTGTGCCATTATGAGACCAATTCTATCAGATGTAGAGTGACCTTAATTTCTTATTTTAACTAAAATAAATTTAATGTATAAGTTTACATTTATAATATAAGTTTAAATTTATATTGTTACATTTTTTTCCTTATACTTAATATTTAGAGTAGTAAATATAAGCTTCTAGTCAAGATTGGATTTATGTGTGTCTTCACATGCTTTTATGTGTAAAATAGTAGTAATGCGATCGCATTGTTGCATTTATAATAATGTGATAAAATTATATATTAACCAAGATTCAATCCATGTACATGTTTTCATGCTTTCATATGCAAAACAATAGGAATGCAATCACATTATTGCTTTTACAATAATACAATCACATTATCTATTAACATGATCACATTATCTATAAATGCGATCACATTGTCTATTGATGTGATCAAGGGAGGGATGATGAATAAATAAAATTAACACAAATTGGTTATTTGATGTGTGAAAGTCATTAATGTGACCTATGTTACCCTAATCACACCACTTTACATCAAGTTCAAAGTGAGTGGTTTTAAAACTTTAATTTTGACAAACCTAAGACTCCTAGAAATGTTAGATATCAATCTAAAAGGCATAAAAACCTTAAAAATGACTATATATTTACCAATAATGGACATAAATTGTAAAAGTTATGCCTTGAAATCCCTAGGTTTGATACTTAAACCCTAAAAATGCCTATGTACTGACTAAATTAGATTTTGAAAAACAATTTTCCACATCGTAAGGTGTGCATCTGTGAGACCAACTCTATCAGATGCAGAGTGACTCTAATTTCTTATATTTACTAAAATAAATTCAAAGTATAAGGAAATAAATGTATTTGGAGTAGTAAATATAAGATTCTAGTCAAGATTGGCTTCATGTGTATCTCCACATGCTTTTATGTACAAAATAATAGTAATGCAATCACATTATTGCTTTTATAATAACATGATCACATTATCTATTAAGCAAGATTTGCTCCATGTACATGTTCACATGATTTCATATGCACAACAATAAGAACATGATCATGTTATTGATTTTATAATAACGCGATCATGTTATCTACTAAAATGATCATATTATCTATTAACATGATCACATTATTAATGTGATTGTATTACTAATGCATTCATGTTACTAATGAAATCACATTATTAACACAATCACATTATTAATGTGATCGTGCTATTTGAATTTAAATTCAAAAACCATGCTTTTTGGCTTGAAAATGACTTGGATTCCTGAGCCAAAGGCTTGGACTTATTAATCTATAATCGAGTCTAAGAGTTATGATAAAAAATAATAAAAATAAATCAACTTTGATCACCAAATACACAAAAAATTTCAAAGGAAAAATTCAAAAACTTAATCCCATTGTGATGAGCATGCTCTTCTCTTTCCATAACTATAATTTGTACATTTTTTGGGCTATTTTAAGGTTTCAAATTATGTTGATTTCTAACTATACCTTTTTTAGGTTACTACATGCCCCAAATATACATGCCTATACATGTTCATGTAATTTTTTTTGTTGATCCAAGTGAATTTTTTTTTATATGATCACAAAATAGGCCTAATTATACAAACATTAAAAAAAAAACTAATTATCATTATTTTTTGAGGTTGTTAGGTGCACTGCACGGATGACTACCCATGTTTTTGTTAGTATTCCAAATCTATTTAATTGTAAAATTCATAAAAAAGTATTCATTGAAAAAAGATAAAACAATATAGGTCACAAATTAGAATATCTTATATAAATGTTCTTCAAAGGGTTTCAAAGAATATTAAATGCTACTCAAAAAATGGTGTGTCGCA
This sequence comes from Torreya grandis, assembly GCA_037957365.1. Classification (NCBI taxonomy): domain Eukaryota; kingdom Viridiplantae; phylum Streptophyta; class Pinopsida; order Cupressales; family Taxaceae; genus Torreya; species Torreya grandis. The sequence goes on along the minus strand of JARHVA010005868.1, from coordinate 795,864 downwards.
CGACCATCTATCTACTCTTTTTTCTTAAGAAAAAATATGAGTTCCTTTTTAAATTTTAGATGTTTGACCTAGTTATACTTAAGCATTTTAAAAAACTTTAGTGTTTTAGAAACTAAACTCAAAATTTTACATTTCATGTTATTACACCATCTTCAAATTTGGTGTGTAGATATCTCAAATTATCTACATAAGTTCATATTTCTAAAATCTAAGGAAAATCATGTCCATGGGTAGGCCCCTTTTTGTTCCCCAACTTTGTGCACTTACCTAGATTAGATTTCCAGCTTTCTAGATTAGATTTTTTGCTTTAGTAGGTTAATAAATAAGGTCATTCAGACCACTTAAAAACACATTACCAGGATCTTCAAAAGGAGGTTAGTCACATCCAAGGGTATTCATAGGCTTACTTATGATGTATTTAGATATTCAAATTAAGGTATGTATCATTTTTTAATGGAAAATTTATCTAGATGGAATAAATGTATTAGATTGTTGAAAGTTTTTTTAATATTTTCATGCAAATTTTAGAAAAACTTCTTGTATTAAAAGATCAATTGCACATTTAACATGCTTAAAAATTATTTGAGAGATATTAAACATTGAAAAAAATAAAATATGAATGAAATATCGAATTTACAATGAATTTTATTCGTATACACCCAACCAATGGTGGTTCCCAACTCTTCTTCCAAAAAAGTTCAAAAAATAAAAAATAGAAGAGGGGTGATTCAAGTAATATTTATCAAGGCTATATATGCCTAGCTGATAATATAACAATGCTTAAAGTGAAATCAAAGCTATCTTTTTCAAGGCTATGGATTCTTGGTTAGAAGCAGAGTAATACGTGACTTCTCGTACACGTGTTTAAAATTTATAATAAGGCAAAGATACCTCAAATAATATCTAATAATTGTTAAAACTCCCATAAAAAGGGGAAATAACCTTCACATAATCATACATAATCTAAAATTTAAAAAGGATTAGTATGTTCCATGATTATGTTGGAGTCTCTTTCAGTTCTCTGGTATATTTATTTTATCCTTATAAAATTTAAACTTTTGCACAATGATCAAACTATAAATTATAGGTTTTTAAATAATGGGGATTATTTATCCATTTAGTCTCCATTTTTTGTGACCAACATGCCCCATTTAAAAAAAATCAAATAGGGAACTATTTGTTATTTGGTCCTTATTGAGACATAAATTGACTCTAAAAATGTTTTAATTTTTAAGCCTAAAATACTTTCAATCACTTTTATTTCACAAATTTTGGCATAAAATCAAAATATTAATTAGGTTTGGTGTTTATTAATAAATTATTTGACTAACCAAACTAATCGCTATTTGGAAATTTTTTTGATTATTCATTTCAAAAGTAAGCATATTACTAATAACTATCATTTATTCACCCAAGTTACATGAACTATCAAGAATATTTGTCACGAACTGACCTTGTAGCTCCTTTAGATTCTAGACTATAACATGCTTAGCATGTTTTGATATCACTTTGATTATAGATAGTTGATGTTGGTTCTAATTTCATATGGTTGTGATGTAGGTAGCTTGGATAGCCAATGTGACATGTGATGTCATAGTTGATATCTGCATTGGATTATGTATATCCTATTATGCGTATTACCTACATCAAATTCATTTTATCCTATTTACATATATGTTAATTCATCTATTTAAATTAATATATGTCATTAATATATCATGTCTTATTGATGTGGATTGACTTGATGACTTTTGCAGTTATGGATCATGTTCATAGGGCATACTCAGGGTCATGGTTACCAGGATTAGCTCTTACCATTTTTAGCTATAGATGTTTATACTGATGTATTAATCATGATTGATAATTCATTTTGATTTATTATTATTATATCAACATCGTTTAGGTATTGATAATGTTTTGTTTAGTGGATGTAGGCATTAGGCCATGATCTAGGCTCGGTGTTGGGTTTGGACATTCTAGGTATATCCATGGGTAATCGAGCAGTCAAGATGTCACTCTGATAGGTATAACATGTATTATTTAATATTGATCCACCATAATTATATGCCTTGTGTTATTACTTCTTTCCATTATTGGTCTCACCTTGTTTTATGCATAAGGGTTATGTTCTTATTCCCTGTTTGAGATTATCGAGTTTTGGCATCAATGTCTCCTCTTGCCTATCTTGTGTGCTCAGGGTTGTTACCATATTGGATTATTCTCCTTTAATGTCATGAACACTTAATTTTGAGTCGTATGAGTAGCTTGTCTCATTAGCTTGTTTGGTTGAGTCCCTAAGACTAGATTGGGTCTCCTGACCTTGAAGAACATCTTGGTAACTTATTGATGTTGGTAATTTCTAGTCTATTAATGATCATGATGATTAATATTATACAATCAATTTGTACCTTATTAATTTTTAATTTTTTTAATTTTTTAATTTTTTATTATTATATTGGCTTAATGATATTCGCTAAGTTATTACTTATGATTTTATTATCAATATTTATCTAAATATCTTATTTTTATTACTATTTTCATTTCCTAGTTATATTTATATTTTTATTATTTATTTATCAATTTTATTATTTTGTTAGTATTTAATTAATGGATTTTATTATTTTAATTATGAGCTTATTGATTGATTATTTTAATGATTTTATTTTCATTATTATTGACTTAATTGAAGATTATATTATTGTATTTAGGGGATTATTATTATTTTACACTATATATTATTTTAGATATCTATATATTTATATATTCATTATTGCATATTATTTTATTTGTATATGTATATGTATATGTATATATATGTTTACACACACACACACACACACACACACACACACACACACACACACACACACACACACACACACACACACACACACACACACACACACACACACACACACACACACACACACACACACACAAACACACACACATTTGAGTTGTCATGAAGGGAGATATATAATTATATATTTAGGGTAAGTGCACAAAGTTGGGGGACAAAAAGTGGCCTACCTGTGGACATGATTTTTTTTAAATTTCAAAAATTTGAACTTCTATAGATAGTTTGAGATATCTACACTCCAAATTTGAAGATGGTGTAAAAACATGAAATGTATTATTTTGAGTCTAGTTTCCAAAACAATATTTTTTTAAGAAAATGGTTAAGTATAACTAGGTCAAATATCTAAAATTTGAAGAGGAACTCAAGTTTTTCAGAAAACATAGTAGATCGACGACCGTGATATGCACCATTTTTTGAGAAGTGTTTAATATTATTTGAAACCCTTTGGGGAAAATTTAGATAAAATGTTGTATCATGTCACATATATTTTGTTTTTGTATTTTTTCAATGAATACTTTTTTTTTATGAATTTTTCAAGTAACTAGATCCTAAAAACTGATAAAGAAATAAATAGTCATCCATGAGTTAGGCCTAACTACCTCAAAAAAAATGAGAATCAAATTTTTTTAATGTGTGTATGGATTGGTGGTTAGCTAAGGTAATATAAGATTTTTTCCCTTCACTTTCTTATGTTTGTTCATGAGATGTAACTACTATAGGTAATTCATCAATTTCATGTGACGTGTATTCTCAAGATTGATTTGTGCCTGCATGAACTAAAGTGGCTTATGAATAGAATGAATAATTGTTTCTTTCCCTAGAATCTAATGATGCTATTTATTTATTACTTGAAAAATATCATATAGTTCCTTTTCATGGGTGGATTAATTTTTCATCATATCTCTAAATGCCTCTGAGTGGTATGCAAACATACTTACATGTTATGTGAATACTAAACCAAGTGCATAGTCAGATAGATCAACATGAAGCTTGAATGAGTGTGAAATGTTAGGGATTATGATAATAGGCACTACATAGAGCCATTGTTTTAGTACCTAAAAGTCACATTTTTGTGAATTAGTCTAGTCAAACTTAGATTTTACATATTTTATCTTGCTAAGAGGCCAAGAGATATGCAAGAAACCCAGGATAAACCTACAATAGAAGTTAGTAAGCAAAAAAAAAAATCATAATTTTATGAGATTATATGGAATATGACACTCTTGGATCACTTTTATATTATTTGGATTTTACACAGATTTATGTGTAGTCAATGATGTAGTTCAGCTACTAAATCTTCGTAACATTGAATGTATACATTTATAAGTTAGTTTAGAACTTGTGTTGATGAAACATGTTTAGGATGTGTGAGATGTGGTCTATATGATACTCCAAAGTCTTATTAAGATGATAATGTCATCCAAGTATATGATGATGGAGTTGAGAAAAGGAATGAGTAAATCATCCATTAAGTGCATGAATGTGGTTAGTGTATTGGTTATGACGAACTACATGACAAACCATTTGTACAATACTTCAATGTCTTGAAGTTAGTTTTCCAAACATTTTTAGGATGGATTAGTGCTTGATGGTAACCTAATTTCAAGTTGATATGGTGAAGTATTTTGCACCTTGAAGAAGATCTTGAAGGTCATAAATGTATGGAAATGGGAACTGATTCTTCACAATTATTTTGTTGAGTGTGTGATAGTAAATGCAAAGACTCTAGGACCCATATTTCATGGTGAAAGAACTATTAGAAGCTTTCAAGGAAAATATCTAGGATTAGTATTTCCTAGATTGAAGAGTTCTTATATTTGACACTGAAATTCATCATTTTCCCAAACTGATATGTGATGTAGTGGGTGATTCAGAAGAGGGGATCTAAGAACCAAATCAATGTAGTGATTTAATTCAAAATGTGTTGGAAGGCCTTTAGGAACTATGGATACTTTGATACACTTTTATAGTAATTGTTGAGTTATTGTTGTTTTGATGTTATACAAGTGTTGCATATTAATAGAGTGTGATTTGTATTCTGCATAGGTGTATCAGGGCAAACCATGAATAACATGAATTTTTTTACATGTAACATGAGTTTTTGAGAATACTTAGTAGAGATAAATGTGATTTTGGTCATGGGTGTTAACTCAAAGAGGTTTTAGAAGCAATCTTGCACATGAATAGTCCAAAGGTGTGTCTTAGATTGATATGTAACTTCATGGACTTACAAATGCAATCCTCCTAGAAATATTTCATAGACCTCCAAAGATGTAATGTCATAAGTGATGTTGTCCTCCATATGCTTGGCATTTTTACTATAAAGTGCATTATCTCTAGAATTGTATATCCATCCCTTGTTGAATACATCCAAGTGAATATGGTTTGGTATATACAATAGTCGAAAGGCCAAGGTACTATATTATGGATTTTGAAATGATGTTACTATGGATACCATTATTAATGATAGTATTAATATGATGACCCTTTACTCATAAATTGGTTCAAATATATGTTCTCACTCTTTAAAGATGTCAATTATAGTGGTTCCTGTGTTTATATAAAAGGAATTTAGGTCACTTTTATCCATTGATGAAGGTCATGATACTGACTATGAGATTAAGAATTACTAAACATGATAATTATAGTTATTGTGAGTGGATAAGTGATGGTTATAACACCACTTATCATCAAACTTATTATGTCATTTATCTGAGGTATAAGGTGTGGGAGCCTTCAAGTTTTATGTAGTCTGATTTGGATACTCTCCTTTATGAGAAGTACTTTGCTTATGTGTAGAAGGATACAATGAGGAATTATGAGAGGGATGGTCCTTGTGTTTAATGCTAGATTAAGAGGTGAGATTCTAATTCATCTTCACCTTGGATTAGATTCTGGTAGCATTACAATAGGATTTCCATAGAGTGTCAGAATTCAATAACTCTATCTTCACATGGATATAAGGTGAGAGTATGATGATGTACTTAAAAACCTTATGTTTTTAATTCAAGTTATCTCATATATGTGTATATTAGTCATGGAATGTGTTGGTGTAGTCTTATAATGACTTATCCTTGTGTTGGTGTAGTTGTTGGAACTTGATGTACTCATCTTCAAAGTCAGGGAGAGGGTAGTATTCCTCCTTCAATGTGTTGACAAAGGTATTCAAAGAATTTATTATAAAAAAATATTTTGTATGTTATACACTAAAATTCTATGACTAGTGAATAACCAACATATTCAATACAATGAAGGTGATCTTCTTAGCATATATGAAGTAATTGACTGAGAATTATGTATCAATTTATTGAATCTAGGAATCCAATGCTTTAGTGTCGATCTTGTATTCAAAAAAAGGGATGTCAAGATTTAATTTCACCTTAACTGGTTTGTGTATAAAAATGTTTTTGAGCATACTATGGAATCATAGTGGAAGGTATCAAGTTGATCTATATCATCAACTCAAATAATTGGGCAAAAAATTTGGTGCATTGTGTCTCTAGCGCATTAGCAATAATATTTTGAACTTATATGGCTACCTTAGGTTGCTTATGGGTATTAGCCATCTTATATTTTCTATGGTGTTATTTTAGATATTATGAAACAAATCTGATTGATAGACCTTATTTATCTAATTTTACTTGCATGTTTACATGCATATAAAGGTAGAGATCTACTTTGACAATAATGATCCACACCATATGGCCCAAGACTGAGTGTGTAGGGGATAATTGAGTTTAGTTGTGCATAGTGAATTCATAAATATAGATTTGAATAAAAAAATCAATACATTAAATGGAGTGTAAGTCTTAACTTTTAGGAAATGCAACTTATATTCTATTGGAAAGAATAAGGAAACTAGTACAATGTGCTATAATGCTTGTGTTATAGATTAAATATGTGAAACATGATATATGTTATGACTATGTATTGCATTGACCCTTGGCTAGATGCATAAGTTACATATTTATACAAGAATAATACATGAGAAGTTACAAATTCCAATAGTTAAAAAGAACACAGTTACAATCCATTTCACCTTCCTTATTTGGTGACAGTTGAATTTGTAGGTTGGAGGCAACTAATGATCCAACTGACAAATTCTTGGCTTGAAAGTGCTAGGTGAAAATCAATGAATTTAGATTAGGATAATATGGATGTTCTAGAGTTAATATAGGTGTGGACATGTGAGTCTATGAGTAGGTGCCATTGAGGTGCACAATAATATGAGATTAAGAGTGCATTGTGGCATGTGTAGTTTATGATCTAGGGTGATCTAGGCATAGAAGTCAATGAATAAGCTTGGAAATTATGAATAGGATTGTGATAAATCTTAATGGAGAGGAGTGTGTAGTATTGTGTAAGAGGTGTGATCTATGTTCAAGAAAATAAATAAGAAGCATATTACATAAGAACTAGACACGAATCATAATATGTTATGTATGTATATTGTAGATAATAGACACATGCAAGTTAATCTTAGTTTAATATAATCTATCTAGATTGGATGATATTATTAAATTATTTTAATTTTTTTGATATTTGTAATGATGAAGAGAATGCATATGTAACGTTTTTATGTGTTTTGCACGCGTAGCCACCATAATAGGATCACATGTAGACATCTATTTGATATTTCAATATGAAAGCACTGACCACCCATACAAAATTATTGTGCCATCTGAGAAAAATGATTATAGGTGACATTAATATAATATCCTATTAGTTAAGATAAAAATTCCACTTTTAAGCACCTCAAACAGACATAACAAGTATGAAGGTGCCATGACCCACTTGCATGTTTCATTTTCATATTGTCATACTTAGTTTCAACATGCTTTGACACTATACAACACTATTTGGAACTATTATTTTAATATATTTAAATGATGGATAAAATGTTACAACTAGATTTTATGTTTGTATATGAGATATTTGGTCCTAATATTCAATTTTTATGCAATACTATTCAATTTTGCTTGTATACAATGATATATTTTAGGTACTACTGATGCCATTTGTGGGTACAAGAGCAAGTGAAATGAGCTTGGTTGGAGATGGATTCTGACACTTGGGGGATAAGTAATAAAGGCAGATGACATAGATAAAAAGGGAAAATTCAATGAACCAAAACTTGTAGTAATTTGTCATTATGTATTTTCTATTTTATAGTCTTCTTAAATTATCTATCATATTTTTGGTTTGTCTTCATTTGTTAATTTTAATGTTGCAGGATTTGATTATATTACTTGTGTGCTTGTTTTGCTCTTGTATGAGAATAGGCAACATTGTCTCCTTGCTTAACATGTTCGATGTGTGACTTATTGTGTCTTGGTTGAATCTGGTTTTATTATTATTATTATTATTTTTATTGAATAACTATTGCTTTTCTTGGGTACCTTAGCGTATCCTCTAAACCCTTCTTCTCTCATCACTATCCCCTTCAAATTCTAGCAAAAAGGATCCTATCAAATGACTTTTAAGTTAAATTAAGTAATAATTTATTACTTGGAAAACTAAATATTTATAATAATTATTTTTGATAAATTAAAAAAAATTCCATTCTCACTTGGCCGTGAGACTTGGATAAAATATTATTTTAGCAAATAAATATTTTTCTTTGGCCGTGGATTTTAACATAAAGGAAAATATGATCTTAACATCATTTAATATTTTTTGATATGGGAAAAATTTGATTTTAACATTAATGGTGAGGTGACTTGGGAGGAGCTAAGCTTGACCCCCAAAGCCACCCCATTTTTACCTTGGGCTGATGGAGAAGAAGGAAATAAAAGGAGGGAGGTGTGGGGAAGAAGGAGAAAGGGAGAAAGAAGAAGAAGAGGGAGGAGTAGAAGGAAGGGATAAGAAGCAAAAACATAAGGGGTAGGGCGACAACCTAAAGGAGGTTGTTGAGGGCACAATATTCTTGATTTGGAAAGAAAACCTCTTGCTTAGCTGAGGCTAGATAAGGAGGTTTGGCAAGCTAGTAAGGACATATAATTTTTTTTATTTCTCCTCTATTTGCTTGCAAGGAAAACAAGTAAGTTGTTTTGTATTTTTTTAATTTATTTCAGATATTTTTCATTTCTATATTTAATTAAAAGTAAATAAAGAAGAAAAAAATTTACTTTCAGGTTCATAAAGAAGTCAAATGACTATCTGATGAACCTGCAAGGGTTTATATAAGGATTATTTTGTAAAAATCTATACCATTCTTTACATGGTTGCCAAGAAAATATATTTTCAGATTTGGGGTTTTAAAAATTTATTTAGTTTCAATCCAAACCTTACTTAAAAATCATGACTAAGTATCTTGAATCATTTTTGGTTTTTATCTATTTCAATTGGTTGAAAATGGTGACTTGGGTCAATCGAGGCTAGAATTAATTTTTGGTATTTTGTTTACCTATTGGAATGGTGATTTGGTTAGAATATTGGGCTGAAATTTGGTATTATTTTTTAGCCATTTTTGTGGATAATAATTGTGGTTCATATTTCATAAATTTTTGGAAGATTATTCTGATAGAAATTTGTGCAAAATTTTTACGGGTTTTTATTGAATAAAATTTTGTTGGTGTATGAGTGTTTTTGGAATCAGGATTTGACTAAATATATTATATTATGTACAAATAATTTAAATAATTCATTGTTATACTTACGATTGAAAATTTATTTATTCATAACCAACTAAATTAAATGCAACTAGCTATGGGAAACTTGTCATTACTATAAGTGATCAAATTACCCATATCAACTAGAATGAATAGATGTAGTAAAACCCTCAACAGTTCATTTTTATTTTATGATTATATATTATTAGAATAGGGGTATATTTTTTTTATTATTCTAGTTCATGTGGAACAAGATATGAAGGAAAATGAGGTCACTTAAATCAATAAATTGACTTCTAAAATCCTTCAGATGAAAACTAGGCGGTTAAGGTTATTATGAATGATTGTGTTGAAGATTTAAAAGTGATTTTTTATATTATTATATATTGATGTAAATTAATTGGTTTTTTCTCTTTGTGTCTCACCTACATTCCTGAAGTTCCAAAATCTAGACTCCACCTTCCAATTGATAGTTGGGGGTGGTAAGGGCCACCAATTATAGGGCTCATAGGATGGGTCAAGATGGGATGGCTTGAGGAAGAAAGATAAATGTTTGAAATTAGTTGGTTATTATTGTATATTATGATTTTAATTCATTACTGATGTAATTTGCTTTGTAAGTGACTTGTTAATATTCCAGTTTGAAATCAACATTACGACTGTAGGTTAATGTTACTTTCATTAAGTTGTAGCTTATGTAATGATTTTCAATATTTTTAATTTACAGTTACATGGCTTGACACATTTTGTTTACCATAATATTAATTTCAACTATAGGATATCATTGAACTATGTGAGATTAGTTCAATAAGTTGTATAAAAATTAGTTTCAATAATTTTAAATTTTTAGATACATATTGCCTCATTAAAGTTTTAGTTGGAAGTTTTATTTTCAGCTATAAGCACTAAATTAGTTTCAATCAGTTAAAATTAAGTTATAAGGATTACATGTACTCTCATATGTTTATATTCTCTATTAGATCTTAGATTGAAAGTTGAACCATCAGTTGTAACATTGCATTTTAATTCATTTGATTATGTTACAAAATTTAATAATTATTCACTATGGAAGCATTTATTATATATTGAACCTATTTGATTATATGGTTAAGTTTAAATGATTATTTTAACTTACATCACCTTTATTATGCAAGATCTTAATACGTAGATTTATGTAATCATATGTTGCAATTCAATTTGCTAAAGCAAGTAAAATATGTACCTTGATAAATTAGTCATTAAGTGGCATTTCACTCTAATGAAACTAGTTGTAACTCTCAATTACATATCTAAAATTAAATGGTTTAGCTTCATTTTTAATGTCATCTATAGGTGCACTTAATTTGAAAGCTAATATAACATTAAATTCCAATTTCAAATGATTATTATATTTCTTGTAGAAAATATTTTGCTATAAAGCTTGGCATGCCTATTTATTTATTTAAAAAATTGACACAACTTGAAAGCATTCTATTGCCAAGGGTAATGAATGTTTAAGTGGTTAGAAAAGAGTTATTACTTACTAGTTATGTTTTAGTTTAGCCTTATGATTAATGTTTTGATTACTTGAAACTATAATCATACTTCCTATGACCTTACTCCTCCCTATGATTATGCATCAGCTCATGTGGATACTACCAACCCAAGTTATCCCATTAGAGATATTTCCCACTAGCATAGACCCTCTCTTGCTTTGCATATGGATCCCATGCACTTCCCTAGCTTCTTTGCATGCCCATAGACCCTCCAGACACCTCTTGGAGTCCTTCTGAGCTCTTGTTGACCATGTGAATGGGCCTGTTGACCAAGGCCATAGATTTTGGAGGAAACCCATGGCATAGGCCACACATTTACTTCACAAAATATATATCCTAGGCTGCGGACTAGCTAGAATACATGTTTTTGGCTACCAATGGCAAAAAATGGCTAGTTTTTAGTCTTTTGCAGTTGATTAGGGAAGCCCTACATCACTCTATTTTGTTCTATTTTTCTCAGGATGATTATATATTCTTATCTCTCTTAACTCTCATGTCTTCTTGGATCCCTATTGTTTCATTCCCTGCACTGTTGAGCTGGATTGGTGAGAAGGGATTTCATGCACTACTACACATTGGATTGGAGACTCCATTGGTGTACTCAGTTGTTCTTACTTCCTTGTGGCTTGATCCCAACTTATACATTTAGAATTTCACCTGATTTATGTACTTGGTGAAGCTCTCACACCCTTGCAAGTTATCATTTCACCTCTTCCATTGATTTTGGCTCTTGGTTTAGATTTAACTCACACACAGCTTGGTCTTCCTCCTTCATTGATTCCTAGCTTGGAATCCTAGATGGTAAAACATATGCACAATATTTTTGATCTTAATTTGAGGGCACTTTGTTATGCAAAGTGACACTCCATTATTTTAGTGTAGTATATATGTTAGGGTTTATCATTTACATGCTAGTTTAGCTCATTTTGAGTATGTTTTAGAGTAGATTCTAAATTATATACATTCTCTCAACCCTAAAAACATCTTTCCCCTTTGAAAGTGTCTTACATTGTGTAGGATTACTTGATTTTGAATCATTAACTTGCTTGGTATATGCTATTATATTCAATTAGTTTAAATGGTTTGGTTAAAATTACATTCCCTCATTCATTCAAATGCTAGAGATAGTTTTGTTTGAACAGAAGCATTAGCTTAGGTTTTTGTAATTGTATACTCTCCCTATCTCTCACTCTCTATTGAAAACATCATTTCCTTTCCAAAATTATGTTTAAATTCATAGGATTGCATACTTTTGAAATGCATTTCATGTTTGGTATTATTATCTTGTTCAATTAGATTGATTTCTCATTCTTTATGCATTGAATATTACTCCCTTATTGCTTGATTTACTATGTTTATATGCATTAGAGATACCTGAATCATTTATGCACTTGATCATGCTATCCCTAACCTAGTTTACAAGTCTTCTTATAGCTTGGTATAAGATGGTAAATTGGATATCCTTTATAGGTCATGAATATCCCATAACATCCCTGAGCCAGTCATCCTTCTAGGTGTTTACTTAAGTAACCTATGTACCTCGCTACCAAACCCTAGTGGCTCCATTCAGATTCTTGGAGCTACATTCTGGCATGCTCAGTGGGACCTCACATTCAGTTTCATGCTAGTTCTATTCCATTTAGAACTCTCTTATCCAAATCCTCTCTATTAGCTATTAGGATTTGATTTTAGTTGTGTTTTGGCTCTCACCTTGGTTGTTTTATCCTACTTTGGTTGTGTGTCTTGATCCCTACTAGTTCACCATCCATTTTCCTCTTTTGTTGTCTCTCATTTTGATCTTGATTCATTATATCCATGACTGACCTCCCACCCTTGTGATGCCAATCCTATAAGATTTTAGGCCTTATCCCTAAGCTCACTGATGATTAGGGTGAGGTTGAAATAGAATGATATAGACATCATATTATCTATGAGGTTCCCTCAACCTAACATAGTGACCTTGACCCTCCCATGTTTTATAGGGAATAATATTGGTAGACCTATAACCAATAGACTTGGTCTATTTTACACCAACCCAAGCTCCATTCATCTAAGGATCATTCCCCTCAACTTCACACCATGAATCATTCACTTGTTTAAGGTGATAAGGATCCCCTTTCATGATTAAGCCCTAATGACCTACATACACTCATTGATGATTAACAAAAAGGGATTTAGGTGAATGAAGTGCACCCTTCTCCCCCTAAGAGTAGGCAATGTGCTTTTTCTAGAGAAAAAGATCATATCTGCTCCATTCTAAGTGCCTCAACTAGTTATCATGTGAGTTTCCCACCCCTTTCTTGACAATAGACTCTATAGTAAGAACCCCCTCATGTCCATGTTTAGGGACATAGGAATTCTGACTCAACAAGGCATCCACATCCCATGTAGTCATCCCATCCTCCTAGTCCCTCTTTTAGAGTCTTAGATGAGCATTCTAATTTTAATCACCACTTGCAGACTAGAGATCCATGGGATGCTTGTCCCAAAAATTAGTGCACTCATGTAGAATCTCATATTTTAACATGTGGTCAATATCATGGAGACTCAGGTCATCATGACCATTTACATGGGCATACTAAATCATCTCATCATCCATATAGGGAATGGTACCTTTCTTGTGGTTACTCCCCACTCTATGATAGGGATTATTTCCATCATGAGCATCTCCCACACTAGGAGATAACTTGGCATCATCCCTTTTGTAGTTATGGTTATGATGAGGCCTATTAGCATAGGCAACATCATAACATATATGAGCATCCTCAAGAATATTAACACCAACCTGATATAAACCATGCATATGAGTATTTCCATAGGAATCCTTTATCCCCTTAGGTGCATGTTATTCTCCTTCTTACTCTTATCCCTAAACTACCCAAGTTTAATGGGACTCAAGATCCTAGTCCCACAAAGCATATCATGTAATTTATGATGGCATGTATGGATTGGAAATTGGATGAACGTATGAAATTGAAGATCTTCAATCACTCACTATGAGTTGAAGCTCTCATTTGATTCTAGAATTTGCCTCTAGATTCTCTCTAGCTTTCAATTCCTTGTAGATGACTTCCTCCAGTACTTTGATATTTCCAGACCATTTAACCTCAACATCCAACCACTAACTTCCATAACATAGGCCAAGGGTGAGTTAAACTTTTATTTTTTACATAGGTGGCATTTAATCATCCATACATGCAGGATAAGGTTCTTAGATGATTATCTTTATGATATGTTTAAACAATCATTGAGGTAAGAGGTTCACCTTGAGGTCCTCAAGTGTGAACCCAAATCATATGAGGAAGCTATTAATGAGTTTCTAAAGATTGAGTTTTTTGAAGTGCATGTAAGCATTTACCCTATGTCAACCCAAAAGTCATCCTCTTTATATGATTGTAACCACAACATGATCGATGATGGTATTACTAATTCTCCTCTTAAGAATAAGGCCAATAAGGATAGCCATAAGGTAAATGCTTTGAGTAAGAGGCTAGCTAAATATAAGGCCTATGTAATGAGCACCATGAAACCATGGATAATGTTCCCTTATGACCCCACCAAGTTTTTAAACTTTTATTAGATAAAGGGCCATTACGAAAAAACTTATGCCACCCAAAATTATGATGTACAAGCCTCACCTCCACCTTAAAATTCTCCACTTTTAGAGCCCAACCAAAAATTAAACACATTCAAGGAGCCTCTACCTGAACATAACAAGGAAAAGAAGAAGAAAAATAATAATAAGTCCAAGGCTAAGGCCCATCATTCCCATTCTTATTATTCTACCTCTTCTGACTCCTATTCCTAGGCTGAATTAAGAGGGAAAACCAAGTACAATAGTAAGGTCATTGCTGCTATTGACATAGGCTCTAAGGGGTATGACCACTTTTTCAACATGCGCTTGAGTTGGGTCACTAATCCTATTAGAGATACTAGTGATAGGGGACCTCTTGCCCAACCCACAGGGGTAGGGAACCCCAAAGTCAGATTTGACTTTTGATGTAACATCCCTCCCTAGGCTCAACAACATTCATACTCTATTATAGAGGTGTTTTAGGGTATCTCAACTGGGATATCCATTTTAGAACTTCTTCATCTTTTCCTTGAGAAAAGGGGTCTCATCTTTGATGAGCTTGGTCTCTCTCATGAGGGTCCATTATGGGATGATGTTGAGATTTTGTTCAACTCTAACATTTCTAACCACCTTCATCCTCTCACATTGTCTTTTGACCCTACCTTATTCCCGAATGCTTTAGTTTTTGTAAAGAGGAATAGGTTCCCACTCTAAATTGAGACCTCCATCAATGAATATCATATCAAGAGATGCATCATTTATTAAGGAGCTACATTGAACATCATGCCCTTACATGTACTCAATGAGTTTGGGATTAGTTAGAAGAAGCTCTTTGATTATCACAATAATTGTGTTCATTTTAATAATGATATGGCTGCTTTATTGGGAAATATGAAGCTTTAGGTCAAGTTCAGTCCCAAGATAGTCAAGATCAATTTTTATGTGTTAGACTTGGATCTCTCATAAAACATGATGCTCGACCATCCCTAGACTATTGCCATGCAAACCATCACATGGTCTAGTTCATGCATGAAGGTAAGGTTCATACCATAGAGGCTAACCTATATCCTTAGGTATTACTATACACAAAGATGAATCCCTCAAGAGAGGATTTAGATATCTCCTTATGGGGCTTTATGGACTCCCACATACCCCTCATTTTTGAGTCTCACTTTCTCAAGGATAAACGTTGTGATCTAACTAAGTATCAATCAACATTCACTCCTTTAGAGTTTGGAATGCATCAGCCAACTCCCTCTCTAAATCCATGATGCCAAGTTGGCTCTTCCCTTATTAGATACTTATTTCAAGATATCTCCCTAAACATTGAGTTTCCCCTCTCATCTTTCTTCTCCCATCGGATTATTAGCTCTCTCAATGCATCTCCCATGGAGATTTCTAGAGTCATTAAGTTTGATCTTGAGTGCTATTCCATCCATGGTATAACATGCAACTTGATAAATGAGAAGAGAGCTCATAGGAAGCTCATGCTCATGCAATGTATGTGCCACCATACTCTTACTTTCTTTGGTTTAGAGGTCCCATTCACCAATAATGACCCCACTTTCAACACTCTTGTGTTTCAAGTCATCACTAGTGAACCTAAGGATATGGATGTTCCATCTCCTTCTTCCCACATTTTCCCTATTTTTTAGCCTCCTCAAAGGATAAATAATGTCCCACCTTAGGGTAAATCCTCTAGTTAGTGTGAAGTGGTGGATTACCTTTGGGAGCAGGCCTGGGCCTAGACTTGTGGTACTTTAGTGAGCCTCAAAGCTTACCAGAACACCCTCTCCAAGCCCATACTTGGTGGATTGCCCCTCTCATGAAATCTATTATCAAAACTTAAAGGTCTCTATATCCATTTGGATTGAATAGTCCTCATTAGATGCATATCAAGATAGAAGTAGATTCTTTTGCTTCTTTTAGTTGGTTGAGATACTTCTTGCTAGTAGCTAGCCCTCTACCAACTCTCTCTCTCTCTCTCTCCTTATTTATAGTTCTTGTAGGTGGTGTGGGTTGATGGTTGTGGTTGATTAATAATTTATCTAGCTTTCCTTGGCTATTTTTCATCTTTCATAAGCCTCCTTACACCCCTCCTTGCCTCTCATAATGGTTGACATTGAGGCACTCTCTCATGGTTGTCCATTGCACATCGATAGTGGCTCTACTAGTTGAGATGCCTTTCCTTCCTCTAGCACTTTGAATACTCTTCACATCTACACAATAGAGTAATGTGACCCTGGATTAGTCATGCATGTGTTGGAATGAGATAAATGTGTTCAAGAAACATTTTTTCTTTTCTCCCCTTTTTGGCCTTCCTGGGTAAGTTTTGGGCCCTTTCTAAGCTCCCCAGGCCTATTTTTGGCCCTTTCTGGCCTAGGCTATGGGTTTTTAGGATAAATAATGGAATAAAAATGGGTGAAGATGTGGGTCTAATGGCATGGTAGTGGCCTAGGCCATGGGTTTGCCTAGGCATGCCATGGCTTGGGTTAAAGGCCTTCATTTTGCCCTCTCTTAGCCTCTGTTTCATTCTATTATAATGATAGAGTCTATTTCTCTCTTTGAGGCCTCCTTAGGTGTGTTTTATGAATATTTAAATCTCTTAGACCCCTAAGTAATTTGGCTTGTCAAGCTTGTGTACTCCTTTCTAGATATACCTTGGGATAGAAATTGATCTCTCACTTCTTTTAGTCATTAATTTCTCAGCTCATTCATAATCAATTCATACTGATTCCCTCTTTCTCTTTCATTGTGGATCCTATTAGTGTGGTCTTATGGTTGTGGTTGATCTAGGACTTTCTATAGTCTTCACTGACTAGTCTTCATCCCTTCATGGACATCTTACTGACCTTTATCACCTTGTCCCATAATCATTGTTGGTCTTTGCACCTTGTTTGTGACTTGATTGTGTTCTTTAACTCCCTTATGAAACTTGTTCATCCTTATCTATGTTGAGATAATACTTCCATAACATCATTTTGCATCCTTGACTCCAGTCATGGTGTAATTCTTAGTGGTTATTCACATGGATGGTGATAGTTTAGGTAACTCTAGACCCATTGCTACTACTTAGATTACCTCCTTAATAGTGAGATAAGTAATGCATACAAGCATCATGAAATCATCAGTGTTTTAACCTATGTTCATGTGTTAGTCATGCACTATGTGTATTTATTCTCTAACTCACTCTTATCTATATCTTAGCTCATTGGTGTCTATTCCATACTTAGCTTTGAGTTGCTCCCCCTCTTTGAGGTGGTACATGATTTACTTTCCTCCTTTAAGGATGTATAGGTAATCAATATCCATCATGGGGAGAACACTAGGGATAAATATCTATTGAATGTCATTTTAGATTGTATGATGTGATTTGATATCACTTATGTCCCTTTTATGCAGGAGCAGGAGCTGGAGCTAGAGCTAGATTGAGAGTATGTAGTATTTTCACCCTCACTCATGGTTCACTCTATCAATTTTTGCCAGCATCTTTATATAGTAAGTTTAGGTAATGTTCTCATTTATCATTTCAATTATTCCTTTTCTTTGCTTTTGTGTGGCTTTTAGGTATTGCATAGCCTTCCTTGTTCATTCAAACACTAACTATTTGTACCTTAGGGGCATATGTAATAATACTTCCCATGACCCTACTCCTCCCTATGATTATGCATTAGATCACATGAAAACTACCAACCCAAGTGATACCATTTGAGATATTTAACACTTGCATATACCCTCTCTTACTTTGTATATATATCTCCTACACTTCCCTAGCTTCTCTACATGTCTGCAAACCCTGTAGATACCTTTTAGAACCCTTCCAAGCTCCCTTTGACCACCTGGAAGGGGATGTTGACCTAGGCTATGGATTTTGGAGGAAACCCATAGCCTAGGCCACATGTTTACTTTACAAAAGCTGTAGCCTAGGCCACATCATGGCCAAACTACATTTTTCTGGCCTCCAACAATAAAAAGGACTAATTTTTGGTCTTTTACAGATTTGGGAAGTCCTATATCTCTCCATTTTATTTAATTTTTTCAAAGATGATTATATATTCTTCTATCTCTTGAATCTCATGCCTTATTAAATCCCCATTGATTCATTCTTGGTATTCTTGAGCTAGATTGGTGAGAAAAGATTTCATGCACTACTACACATTGGCTTGGAGACTCCATTGATGCTCTCAATTGTTCCTACTTCCTTGTGGCTTGCTTCCAACTTCTAAATTTGGCATTACACCTAATTTTTTCATTTTGTTAGAGCTTTCACACCCTTTTAAGTTCTCACTTCACCTCCTCCATTGATTTTGGCTCTTATTTTGGACTCAGCTCATACACAATTGTTCTTTCTTGTTCATTGCTTCCTAACATGGATTCCTAGTTGGTAGAATATATGCACAATATTTTTGATCTTTATCTTAGCACTTTGTTATGAAAATTGAAACTTCATTGTTGCAGTGTAGTATATATGCTAGGGTTTATAATTTGCATGTTAGTTTAGCTCATTTTGAGTATGTTTTAGAGTAGATTCTAAATTATATGCATTCTCTGAACCCTAAAAACATCTTTCCCTTTTGAAAATGTATTTTATGGTGTAGGATTGCTTGATTTTGAGTTAGTCTCTTGCTTGGTATATGCTCTTGTATTATATTAGCTTAATTGGTTCAGTAAAAATTTTATTCCCTCATTCATTCACTTGCTAGAGATAGTTTTTTTTGAATAAAGGCATTAGCTTAGGTTTTTGAAATTATATACTCTCCCTATCTCTCACTCTTTACTAAAAACATCATTTCCTTTCCAGAATTATATTTTAATTAATAAGATTGCATGCTTTTGAAACATGTTTCAAGATTGGTAGTGCTATCTTTTTCAAATAGTTTGCTTTCTCATTCTTTATGCATTGAATGTTACTCCCTTATTGCTTGATTTATTGTCATTATATCCATTAGAGATACATCGGTATTTTGTGTGCTTGATCATGCTATCCCTAACCTAGTTTTTAATTCTATCTATAGATTGGTGCAAGCTAATAAACTAGATAACATCTATAGTTCATGAGTAGCCCATAACATCCCTGAACCAATTAGCCTTCTAGGTGTTTCATTAAGTACCCTATGTACCCCTTGACAAACCCTAGTGGATCCATTTAGATTATTGGAGCTACAAAAATAAGGCCAATTGAATTGATATCAGGCCTTATCTTTACTTAATAAATTGAGATATACTTCATTGTTAGCAGAAGAAACTTGTTTAAATCTTTTTAAGCTATAAACAAATATAAAGCTACATAGTTACAAATATTATTTCTTTACTTTGGTCATCAAGACCTATTTATATAATTACACTCTTTCAATGGTAACTTGGTAGAGTAGATATTTCACATTTATTGGTTGTAATAGGCCATTTAAATTCTCATGTGAACTTACTGAAGCTACTAATAGTTGTTTTTCCTAATTTTAGATCATACTCACAACCAATGCATATTTATGATTTGAGAATATTATGTAAATTGAGATAGAATGACAAATAGGTTTCTTTTTATACATTTTTAGTAAGTTAATAAATGCATTAAATCATGCTTGAATTAATTATAAGCTTGTTAGCATTTTAATTAACAATGATTGTTAAAATAAAAAAAATGTTACCAATCCTAAAGGAACAAATTTCAGAAGTTTTTGTATCATGGATTTTTTTATTGAAGTGGCTTAAATTGATAATATCATGATTATGAACAAGTGACACATAAATAATACTAGAGAAACATGATTCTCTAGAATATTATTTATGGTATGGTATAGTGAGAGTGTTATGCCACTATGAATTAAGAATATCCTATCAGCTTACAAAAAACACTATCTTGACAAAAACTATAAATAGAGTAGTTTAAACTTCAATTATTTCTAAAGTGAAGGAATGAGGTACGATGATCATACAACCATAAATCATGGTATAATGATCTAAAATTAGGGGTAGTATCATTTATATCCTTCATATGTATCAAGTATTCAAATTTCATAGGTGTAGTCCACCACTAAAATCTATTCAAAATAGAACCATAATTGAACATTACCTATTTGAATAACATTGATAACCTAGCCAACCCAAGCTTAAAGAAGATAAAATTGATTAACCTAATGTATACTAGGTTTCATGAATGTCAAATACTTAGGTAGGATAAGATACCTAGGTGGTCGTATTGGGAAGGTGTCTGATACCATGAAATCTTGGATATATCAATATAGATTACATATAGATACACCTTGAATTGCATGAGGATATCCCTAGGTAAATAATCTTCCCCATAAAATCTTTTAGGGGTAATTACCCTAGCTAAGGGTTTCATACACGTATATTTTTGGGGTCATTTCACTTGGTATAAGAGCCTATGTTAAGTTTTCAATTCTACATGAATTATAACTTAGAAGAATTTATTTATGGAATCTACCTAAGAAATTAACTGGTGGATTCTTAGGAAAATAGTTAAGACTAGAGATGATAGAAATCATGTTGACAATGATCAAGGGATTGATAGACCAAAATTAAGAGGTCTAAGTTGAGGCAGAGGTAGAAGTTGAGGTGGGGGTCGTACTACCAAAAACCCAAACCAAGTTAGGAATGGGCATATTCCTACCAATGACAATGACAATAATGAAGCATTAAATGATAATGTGGTTGGAAAAAACCCAGATGATAAACAAGAGGAGATATTTATTTTATGAGATTTTATCTGCTCTGAATGCCATTCAAGAGTTAATTACACAAATTTTGGGGATAAAAAGTGGCCTATCTATGGACATATTTTTTATAAAATTTCAAAAATTTGAACTCCTATAGACAATTTGAGATATCTACACTCCAAATTTGAAGATGGTGTAAGAACATGAAATGTATAATTTTGAGTCTAGTTTATAAAACACCATTTTAAAGAAAAATGGTAAGTATAACTAGGTCAAACATCTAAAATTTGAAGAGGAACTCCTATATTTTTGGAAAACATAGAAGATCGATGGCTGTGTTGTGCACCATTTTTAATCAACATTTAATATTATTTGAAACCCTTTGAGGAAAATTTAGATAAGATATTCTAGTAGGTCAATTATATATTTTTATATTTTTTCAATGAATACATTTTTAATTTTTTTCGCAAGTAAATAAAGCCTAAAAATTGACAAAAAAATGGATAGCCATCCATGCAACATGCCTAACTACCTCAAAAAAATGAAATTCAATTTTTGTTTTGAATGTGTATATAATTGGCCTAGTTGGTTACCATATAACTTGTTTTTCACTTCGATCAAAGAAAGACAAATTACATGAAAATGTATAAGCATGTATGTTTGCGGCATGTAGTGGCCTAAAAAAGGCATAGTTAAAAATCAACACAGTTTGAAACCTTAAATTAGTCCAAAAATTATAAAAATCATATTTTTGGAAAGAGAGGAGTGTGATTATTGTGATGGTATCAAGTTTTTATATTTTCATGTTGAAATTATTAGTGTATTTGGCAATCAAAGTTAAAATTTGTAATGAAAATACTTAGATGTTCACACATAATGATTATATATCGTATAAAATAAACAAATATGAGAGATCACATAGAAAAAATTGACATCAGAGTAGAATACTAGACAATATAACAAAGCCACTTAGAGGGGGAAACCTCCACAATAATGCAATAAGAGTATAATACTTAATATGATGATCAAAGACTATCCACTACCTCCTATATGTAGTCTAATTAGCCATGGTTATTCCATAGAATAACTTAACAAAGAAAATAGAGAAATGTAATACGAATATGAAAGATTTATGTAAGACATAAGTCAACCATACATATCCCTAGACATGCCAAAGGTTAAGGGCATATCATGCCACTGCCCTTCAAAACAATGTTATCCTCAATGTTGAGTCAACTTTGGATGTTACTACACAAAGGATTCATTCTTCCAAGTGACATCTTCACAAGGCTGATTATTCGATTTGATCAGGTACTCCTTAATCATTCTAGACCATAGCTGCTTAATGCACATTTGAAGGATCATCTTAGGATCAAGAATAAATCTTCCTTCCTCATCCAATTCTATTAACTTAGTTTGAGTAGTAACTCTATTTCCAATGACTTTATTCAGGTAGGATGTATGTGAGTGGAGGAAGGAAACTCTAACTTTTCACACTACTAATTTTCTATAAGATCTGATAAAGCCCATAATAATTTGAAGATAACTTCATATCCTTTTTCTATTACTTAAAGGACATCTACTTATATGGCTATAAGAGAAAAAATACCTAATCACCAATGTCAAAATGCCTCTCACTCCTATGTTGATCTACCTTCTGCTTCATGTGAATCTGGGCCATGGCTAAATTTTCACATAAACTTGCAAAGACTTCCTATTTATGGTGAATATGTTCTTCAATTTCATGAATCTTAGGATAGACCTTCCAAGTTGAAGTGATAGATGGAGGGTGGTATCCATATAGTGCCACAAAAGGAGACATTTTGGAAGAACTATGAGTAGAAGTATTATACCACCATTTAACAAGTGGTAACCAATGAACCCATTTATCCTATTTATAAAAAAAAAATTAGAGATATTATTATAGATATTTGTTGACTACCTCAATTTGTCCATCTGATTAAGGATGACAGGATGAACTATGAGCCAATTGGGTGCCCAAACATGCAAATAACTCAGTCCAAAAATTGCTAGTGAAAATGGGATCTTTATCACTATAAGGATCTTAGGGGTACCATGCAATTTTTGAACTATATTGAGAAAATCAGAAGCTACTATAATAGAAATAAATGGCTATAAAAAAGAACAAAAATAAGCATACTTATTGAGATGATCTACCACAACCATGATAACATTTTGACCATCAGATCTTGGTAACCTTGTAATGAAATCCATAGACAAATCTTCCCAATGTTGGCTAGGGATGGATAAAGGATACAAAAAACTTGGGGTTTTGATGGTTTCTCCTTTATTTTGTTGAGAGATCATACATTCAGCCACATGTTTTTGGACATCCCCCTTGAGTCCTTCCAAAAAAAAATCCTGATTGATTCTATGATAGATTTTAAAAAATCCTCAATGACCCCCAATTGGATTTGCATGAAGTTCCTAAAGGATTTTGTGTTTAAGAAAAGAACTCTTACATAAGTATAATCTATCTTTATACCATAATGCATCACCCTTCTATGTGAATTTTTCAAATCCACCCAAACCATGCTGAAGATTCTAAATCAAATCATGGGTAGCACTATCATTTCCCATTCTAATCATGCTTACTCTAACCAATCTACCTAAAAAATGGTCATAACACATAAAAATACCTCGACTAATTCATCTTTCTTGGATAGTACATCTACCACTACATTATCCTTACCTTTCTTATAAACTATTTCAAAATCATAGCCTAACATTTTAGTTACCCATTTATACTATTCTTCAAATGATAAATATTGTTCTAGAAAATATTTGAGACTATCATGATCAGTCTTTCCCTGAAAGTGATGACCCATCAAATAAGGTCTCCATTATTTGACTGCATGTAAAATGGCCATCATTTTCTTCTCATAGATGGACGTGTGATTATTTTTATCCTTTAATTGATGACTTTAAAATGCAAGTTGTCTACCTTATTGCATGAGTACAACACCCATACCATACCCACATGTATCACATTCAACCACAAAAGTCTTAGAAAAATCAAGAGTGGCTAACACTAGAGTGGTGCACATAGCCAATTTCAATTATTCAAATTCCCTAGTAGCTATATCAATCCAATGAAACGAGTCTTTCTTAAACAAAGAGGCGAGTGGGGCTGAAATGCTATCATAATTTTTGACAAACTTATGATAGTAACTAGTTAGCCCCATAAATCCCCTTAGTTGCTTGAGTGTCTTAGGAATCAACTAATCCACCATTATTTGGATTTTTTTAGGTTCCATTTTCACTCTTTCATGTGAAACCATATGACACAAATACTCAACCTCACAAGCTCCAAAAGTACATTTGGAAGGTTTGGAATACAACTGATGTTGTTCCATAATTGAGAGTACCTGTTTCACATGGTGCAAATAGTCATCCTAATTTTTAATGTAAATGAGGATATCATCAAAAAATACCATAACAGATTTCCTCAAAAATGGCCTAAAAATAGAATTCATCAAGATTTGAAATGTGGATGGTGAATTTGTTACACCAAAAGGCATAAATATAAACTCATAATGGCCCTCATGAGTCTCAAAACTTGTTTTGGGTATGTCTTCATCGCAGATCTAGATTTGATGATATCTAGAGTGTAGATCTAACTTGGTAAAATAAATAACACCATTTAATTCATATAGAAAATCATCAATAATAGGAATATGAAACTTATCTTTGATAGTATACTTGTTGAGTTATATGTAGTTAGGGCACATCCTCCAAGTATCATCTTTCTTTCTCACCATGACAACTAGTGAAGAATATTCACTTTGGCTATGGTAAATGATTCCTGCATCCAACATCCCCTATATCATATTTTAAATTTCACTTTTATAGGCATAGGGATACCTATATGTCCTTATATTAGGTGGTGTACTACCAAGAATAAGTTTTATAGCATGATCATGTGTGAAGTTAGGTGGAAGTCCTTTCAGCATATCACCAAAAATAATCGAATGGGCATCAATCACTTGTTGCAAATCAATAGGTGTAGACAGTTGAGTCGGTTAAACTTCTATGGAAAATAAGCAAGCTATAAATCCTTTAGCACCCTTAAATAATCTTTGTCATTTGATGAGAGATAAAAAGTTGTGGATATTTAGCCCTTAATCCCCTTAGCTCAAATGTCCTTTCTTTAGAATGAAAGTGCATGAATAATTCCTAGAAATTCATCTCAATAGTGACCAAAGTGGTGAGCCATTATACTCCTATAACAATATTAGATGCTCCCATGGGAATAAAAAACATAGGAGAATATAACAAGTAGTCTCACATGGCTAGCTTAATAATATGGCATTTTCTTAAGCAACTAATAGTACCACCATCTCCAATCATGATCTAAATTTTTTAAGCTGAAAAAATGAAATAGTTCAATGAGCAACCAACTTACTATTGATGAAGTTCTGTGTACTCCTAGAATCAATCAATATAGTGACCTTCTATTTTTTTAAGAAACCTACCACCTTAAGAGTTTGGGGAGTCCTAATACCAAAAAGGGCATGATAGGAAATAGTAGGTTGAAAGTCTTTAGATTCCTCCTTAGGACCTTCTTCATCCTCACCAATTGCCTCCTCATCATTGTCATCCTCATTGGCACCTTCAATGTAAAACAAATTTGTTCCATTTTCTATCATAACCATAACACAACCCTTTGGCTCACTTCTCTAAGGTGTCAATCTAGTGGGTTAAATAAATGATGGTGTTAGAAAGGTGTGATTATGACCAATATTGACATTTTTCCATTTGATCATCTTTTTTTCTTTTACCATGTGTGACCATGGAATAACTTATGATACAGATGTTGGGTTAAACCTCTGAACCTCTAATTGGATGTTATATTTGAGGCCACCCAAAAAAAGATCAATCAAATTTTTCTCAGTGATGTCTTCCACCCATAAGGATAGATTCTAAAATTGATGAATATAATCATTCATAGTTCCTATTTACTATAGTTTGGATAACTAGTTGAAGTAGTTCTAAGAGACATTATTTTGATAATGAGCCAACAAATCATTAGTGAAAATAGACCATGTAATATGATCACCATTATTTTTATTTTGAGCACATAACCAATGATACGAAATGAACTACTCAGGTTCTAGATATAGAGATGCCACTATCACCTTCTGAGAACTAGCAGTTTGATGCATATAAAATAAATTCTCAATTTGGGTAATCCAAGTGAGAAGATCCTTACCATCAAATTTACACTTGTCCACTTTTTGAAACATTAATTTCATACCCAAATGATGAAGGGAGGGTTGTTAGGCTATAACTGAGATGAAAGGGCAGCTAATTATGTAGTGATCTAATGAAATTAAGTGTGAACCCCATTAATCTCTCTATACATACATAAAATATCAATTTTAACTGCAATAAAGTCATCATGCCACACCAAGCCCTTTATGTTAGCCTGAAGTTGAGAAAATAATGGATCTAAAGTCCCAGATTCCATGTCAATGGTAGGAGTCTTAGGAGTTTTTTGCCCTCCTTTTCTTCCCTTAGTAGAAGGATTTGAAATATACAAACCCTAGGAGGGTTTTCACCCTAAAAAAAGTGTACTAGGAGATGGTACTATTATAATCACCTCACCAAGATGAATCTAATGACTACCTTTGTGCATTAGGGTAAAACATTTTGGGACCAAAAAAGTGTACCATTAGAATATACTGTTGTGATTATATCATTGAGATGAATTCAATGATTGTAATGTGCAAGAGGAATTTTTTTTAGACTTTTTTTTTTCAAATATTTTTTCAAAAAAGCATTTTGAACAATACTATGCTAATATAAAAAATTAATTCTTCCTAGATTGTAAGTTGTCTTTTTTCACTCCTACTCATATAAGTTGTGCCTTGCCATATCCAAAAAAAACACCACATGAAACTTTCCCAAATTAAAGCTCTGATACCACTTGTAATGAAATTACTTAGATATTCACACAAAATGATTATATATCACACAAAATAAACAAACACGAAAGATCACACAACAATAATCGATAGCAGAGTAGAACACTAGATAATATAACAAAGCCACTTCGAGGGGTAAACCTACACAATAATGCAATAAGAATAGAATAATTAATATGATGATTAAATACTAACCACTACCTCTTATATATAGTCTACTTAACCATGGTTATTCCATAGGCTGACCTAACTAAGAACATAGAGAAATGTAATGAGACTATAAAAGAGGTATTTAAGCCACACATATCCCTAGACATGCTAAAGGTTAAGGGCATAGCAAAATTTGTTGTTTATTTTCATACCTTTCAAAACTTGGTTGTACATTAACAGTTTAAGCCCTTGGCTTAGGAATCCAAACCATTCCTGAGCCAAAAGGCATGGGAATATAACTCAAATTCAAATACCAAAATCATATTAATAAAGTGATCACAGTAATAAAATGATCATGTTATTAATGTGA
Source organism: Torreya grandis (assembly GCA_037957365.1). Lineage (NCBI taxonomy): Eukaryota > Viridiplantae > Streptophyta > Pinopsida > Cupressales > Taxaceae > Torreya > Torreya grandis. The sequence continues at coordinate 768,139 of JARHVA010005868.1, read as the reverse complement.
TCACATTATTAACTACTTTAATAACACAATCATGTTATATATTCTCAACACCCTAAAACCTAAATAGGAGCCATTAGACCTAGTAGTCTTAAGATCAAATATTGGTTGATTAATATTATTGTTTAGGACCACTATTCTTGTCAAGGATTGATAGCATTGAATGATAATTAGAGATGTATTAACCCATTAATCAATTTATTGTTCCTTTGATCCTAATATGGTGTGCAATTGGGCCAACAGATCTCAAATTGACATTAGATGGACATATTTCCTTGGATGGAGCTTGGTTGGCCCCAATTATGTATCAAAATAAACTAAATACTTGGTTTTTTATAATATGGTGTGAAATTAGAGATACAATTGACATCATATGAAATAATTCCTTTATTAAGGCTCATTTAACCCTGATTGTCTATTAGATTGAACTAAATATTCAATTAGTTTGATATGGTTTGCTATCAAAGCTCTAATTGACATATATTGAAGGAATTCCTTACATGGGGAAAAATTACTCTTAATTATAGAGTATACTAAAGAAATTATTTGATTGGTTAAATATGATGTGCAATTAGGGAAAAATATTCACAATGGACATTAGATGGACACAATTCCTTGCATGGGGTGAAAAATGACTCGATTGATATTATAGGTGGAAGCAGTTAATTACATAGGACTTGGTTGTCCCCAATTGTGTATAGTATTGAAAAAAATATAAATTAATTTAACATGGTGTAATTAGAGCCCCAAATGACATTAGATGGATGTAATTCCTTTCTTTAAGATTGAGTGGCCCTAGCTACATATCAAATTGAACTTAAATACTCAATTGGTTCAATATGGTGTGCAATCAGGGCTAATGGAACCCAAACAACATTATATGGACAAAATTACTTTCATGGGGCTCAGTTGGCCCCAATTATGTATAAGATAAAACCAAATACATGATTAACATGATATAGTTTACAATCAAGGCCAATAAAGCTGTAATTGACATTAGATGTATTCAGTTACTTGCATGAGCTTTGGTTGGACATAATTGTATATTCAATTGAACTAAATACTTGGTTGATTCAATATGTTATGTATTTAGGACCAACAAAGCCCCTATTGATAGTATAAGGATGAAATTTCTTACACAAGGCTTGTTTGGATTGAATTTCATATCCTATTGAACCAAATATTCTTTTAGCTAAATTTGGTGCATAATAAGAATCCTAATTATTATTAGATGGATGTAATTCCTTAAAAAGGTTTCAATTGGCCCTAATTTCATATTAGATTGAATCAAACACTTAATTATTTAAATAAGGTGTGTAATTAGGGCCCTAATTAAAATTATGTTGACATAATTCCTTGGGTAAGCCTTTGATTGGCCCCAGTTATTTATCATCTATAATTGAATACTTGATTGGTTTAATATGGTATGTAATTGGGGCCAAGTAAGCCCCAATTTAAATTATATATGAATGTAATTCCTTATACATGGCTCCTTTGGATCAAATTGCATATCAAATTGAAAAAATACTTATTTTTTAATATGGTGAGCACTTGGATCCCTAATTGATATCATATGGATGAAATTCCTTACACTAAAGTTTAATAGACCCCTGGGTATCAATTTAGCCCCAATTAAAATCCTTTATATATATATTAAGAAATGGGTTTAAAGGGATGAACTTGGTTAAAATTTCCTCACTCATTACCATAATTAACTTCATAAGCTCAATCTATGATGATGTGGGGGATAATTGATCCCAAATTCACATTCTCTACTCATAGCTATAGGATAAAGGAGCTCAAATTTCCCCAATCACCATTACGATTATAACTTATATACCCTAAAACCTATACCCTAAGCCCTAGTCTCTAAAGTTCCTAATACATAAACTCTAAACCATAAATATAAACTCTTTAAACCTTAAACCAATCATTTTAGCCTAAATTAACATCATTTAGACTAAGAATTAATATCACAGGGCTTAGTTTGGCCGAAATCACATGACTAATTACCCCATTTGACTGACTCACTCAAACTGCATGATGACATCCATGGTATAATGATAACCCAAAAACACATTCTATAGTCACAAATGGGTCAAAGTGATTCAAATTATCCTTAGTTATCTTTGTGATTGACCCTGTGTACCCTAAACTATGTATATACATTAAAACAAAAAGGTTATAAACCATAAACCCTAAAAACCATACCTTAAATTGTAAACCATAAAATTTCCCTATTTAACAATTTAAATTTAGTCCCAATTAACATCCTTTGTATTAATAATTAGATTTAAACATGGCATATAATTATTAGACATTAATATATAAGTCCTTAAACCTAAACCCTATGCCCTAATCCTTAATCCCTAAAACATAAATTGTAAACCCTTTACCCTAATACCCACTACATGCCACAAACATACATGCCTTATGATATAACTAATTTTATCATGACATGTCATAAAATGCACTTTTTAAACCTATGGCCAAAACTTAGCCTTTGGAGTACCAATCTATTTATGTATCTAAAGTAAATTGGGGATATTTTGAGCCCCTTAAACCTAATTAACAAAAGATGAGGATAGAATTGATTATTTTAATCAAGGAGGCATTTGAGGCCAATTTAAACTCCTTCAATTTAGTAAGATATGATTTGGGTAAAAATTGAAAGATCAATCTTCTATCATGAATTGATCTAATTAGTCAATTTATGTAATTCCCTATGTGATTTGCGCAAAATTGAGCCCCTAAATCAAATTTGTGGCTCAATCAATTGTATAACATTTATGCAATATGTGCATAGCATAATTGACCCTATTTTTATCATAAATGTAAACGTAAAGGTAATCAAGTCATAAATAGGTAAACAAGTAGCTCAAATGTTCTTCAATTACCTTAGTGATTGTACCCTATATCTGATATCTTAAACCCTAAACCTTGTACCATATACATTAGATCCTAAGCCATAAGCCCTAAACCCTAATTTTTTTTAAATTATAGACCCTAAATCCTAAACTAATAAATTTATCCCCAATTAACATCCTTTATATATATAATAAGAATTAGGTTCACAGGGATGAACTTGGTTAAAATTACATCGATCATTACCATAATTGAATTTTTAGGATCAATCTATGATGATGTGGGCGATAATTGATCCCAAATTCACATTCTTTACTCATAGATATAAGTTCAAGACTTATAAATTTTTCCCAATTGCCTACACGACTACACCTTATATACCTTAGAACCTATACCCTAAACCCTAATCCTTAAAGTTGTTAGGTTGTGGAGCTAAAAGATTCATTGATGTAGACATTAGAGGAGGGTGTTGAGTGTCATAGTCACCGACGTCGATCAGGCCAACTAATGTCAGTCAAGTGGAGATAGGAAGCTACCAACGATGGTCATGGATCAACCGATGTCGATCACCCCTAGGCAGATAGGGACCGATGTCGGTCGCCTGTGCAGTTCCAGAACTACTAGTTCATGGATAGTTAGTTAACGAACTGGTTGTTTGTATGTTGGAAGGATAATTATAGTCTTGAGCTGTGGATATAATTATTGTAATTAGATGTCTAATTATTGTTTGCATGAGATCTATATAATAGACTCATGGACTGTATTGTAATTTGTGTTAGAGAGTAAGAGAGCAAATATTAGCTCCTTTAGAGTGAAGAGAGCAAGGTGTGTTCCTCCTAGTGCCACAGTGCCAAGTATGGGTGCTGGTTTGGAGAATCAAAAAGATTCTTCATGTATGTAGGATCTTGGTTAGCAGGTGTGCAAGGCCACATTTGGAGATCTACATGTGTAAGTAAGATCATTGATTTGCAGGTGTTTGTGTGTGCAAGATCTAGGTTTGCAGGTGTGTAAAACCATATTGATTTGTAGGTGTGCAAGATCAAGGAGGTCAACAACACAACAGGGAGCAATATCAGGGGAGATCTACTTGGAGTATGGTGTGTACTCAGTTGGAGAGCAATAGAGGAAGGCAAGGTAGTTCCTTCCAAAGTAATATCATTTGAGTTGTAGGTTGTTGCAAGTTCATGGGAGATCTACTTGGAGTGCATTGTGTACTCAGTTGAGTATGTGTGTATACTCAGTGTACTGGTGGTAGTGATATTGACTAGTGGTACTGGTAGTAGTGGATACTGACTGGTTGGAGGTGAACACCAACTCTGTGTTTGAGTTGTGTGTTGGGAACATAATTGAGAGAGTGAGCTCTTGAAGATGAATTATTGTACACTTGGTGTGGGAAGACTGTAAGGTGTGGAAGAGTGTGGCATCTCTTCATTTGTAATTCTTTTTTGGAATACTTTTAATACGATTGGGTATTGTCTCTCATATTCAATGTTATTTCTAAATTCTAGTTACTTGTGACTTCTAGTTAAATTCTGCATGTTAGTTGCTTGTATATGATAATCAATTATGTGCTTCCAGATCTTGACAAAGTGGTATCAGAGCTAAGGTTTCAGGGTGTAGATTTTGTGTTTGATTACATGTCACTCTCAAGGGTTTCTGATTGAGTGGAAGTATAGCAATGGCAGAAGAAAGTAAGCTAAGAATGGAGGAATTGAAAAACATGAATGGTCAATTACGGTGTTATGGAAAGAAAGAGCAGGTAAAGAAATATTGTTGGTTGGTAGAAGATCATCATGAAGGAACTAAAGAAGCAGATGTTGCAAGTGTTGTTGCATAGGATGCTCTGGGATGTTCCTTGGATAAAGTAGAATCTTGTTTTATAGATTCTATTGCCTCTTTCCATGCAGCCCAAAATAGAGTATTTTTCCATGTGAAGGTCTTTGGAGACTTTGGAAAGATTTATTTAGGGGCTGGTGTGCCTTGTCAAAGTATTGGAAAAGGGGAAGTGAAGCTGAAATTGCAAGCGGCCAACACATGGGTGTTGAAGGATGTCATGCAGGTCCCAATTCTAAAGATGCACCTAATTACTTTAGGAAAGTTGGGTGATGAGAGATGCAAAGAAAATCTCACAGTGGATGCACTTGAATTAGCATGTGGTAAAAAAGTAGGTACTCTTTATCTACTTGCTTGTATTATTGATTCTTCTTTTGTTTCAAAGACGTGGCTTTGTATGCTTGGTCACATGAGCAAGAAGGAGATACATGTTCTTAAGAGGAAGTCAGATGTCTTTGACAAAATTAAGAACTGGAAAGCCTTGGTGTTTCTGGAGGAGATGATGGACAAAGATTAGTGGAGAAGGCTGGACATCTCTGAGCAGGGTAATTTAGACAAGATTTTGATCCATGGAGAGCTCGCAGGTAAAAATTCATCACTCACAGGCGAATAAAGTTACTAACGTCGGTCAATGGGAATCGACGTCAAATAGATAGGTGCTGATGTCGGTCATGTGCAAACCAAAGCCAGTGGTGTCGGGTAGGATGGCTATCAGCATCGGTCAGGGAACTGACATTGGTAACCAGGTAAGATTGATGTCGGTCAGGAAATTGGCGTTGATATAAAGGATAATCGCATGAAATTGACGTCAGTCAGATGTAGATTGTGTGGTGATCGAGGTCAGTCATTATAATAGATTTTGGGTGGACAACAAGCTGTCAAGGAGTCTCAAACGACCATATGAAGGACTAAAAGGGTAAGTAAGCCTCAAATTCATGGTTCCTCTTCTTTATACTTGTTGATCACTGTAGAGCAGGAAGGATCTAGGAAATAGTGGGAGCATGGCATGAATAGGATGCAAAACCAAATGAGAGATTTGGTAGGGTTGCTAGCTGGAAGAAAGCACTGAGAGATGAATGGATTCCTTGGTTAAAGAATAGAGAGAATGGATACGTGAGATGAAAGGCCAAGTCATATGGTCTTGAGGAAGTTGCAAGATAGTGGTACAGGTTTGACAGGTGGATGACAAAGCACGGCTTTAGTCAATGTCAGTGTAACCATTATGTTTATCTTACTAGGTGGATGATGGTCATGACATTATCTTGTTACTGTATGTGGAGGATGAGCTTGTTGTAGGTTTAGACATACAGGGTTTTGCTGAGCTAAAGGTAAGGTTAGTTTAGTGGTTTGCCATGAAGGATTTGGGAGCAACAAAATTATTTGGCATGAGTAATCCTAGAGACAAGGAGATCACAAGTTGATGTTGTCATAGGATGATTGTGTGAAGGTAGTGTAGGATGCAAAATAGGGAAACACACCTATGGATGGATAGTTCACAGAACAGGGTCCCTAATCACATGATGAAGTTGAGTACATGTCTACTCCCTGAGTTTTCCCTAGTAGTGGAAGCTGTCAGAAAGTTTGGAGCCGATCCGAGAAAGAATCACTGGAGGGAAATTTAGTGGATTCTCAGGTATCTGAGAGGGACCAGTAGTAGGTTGACATGCTATGCAGGGTCAAGTTCTTTTCTACATGTGTTTGAAGATGCAGATGCAGCAGGTTACTTGGATGATAGGAGGTGCACCACAAGATTTGTGGTGGTTGGTCTTCAAGATTGAGCTTGAAGAGGGATACAAGCTAGGAAACAAATTAGATGGTATACAGGTATAGGTACAGTGTAGTTATTTATCTCCAAGTGGGAGATTGTTAGGTTGTGGAGCTAAAAGCTTCATTGATGCAGACATTGGAGGAGGGTGCTGAGTGTCACAATCATTGGCGTCGATCAGGCCAATTGACATCAGTCAAGTGGAGACAAGAAGCTACCAATGATGGTCATGGATCAACCAGCGTTAGTCACCCCTAGGTAGACAGGGACTGACATTGGTCGCCTGTGAGGTTTCAGAACTACTAGTTCACAGACAGTTAGTTAACGAACTAGTTGTTTGCATGTTGAAAGGCTAATTATAGTCTTGAGCTGTAGATCTAATTATTGTAATTGGATGTCTAATTATTGTTTGCATGAGATCTATATAATAGACTCATGGGATGTATTGTAATTTGTGCTAGAGAGTAAGAGAACAAATATTAGCTCCTTCAGAGTGAAGAGAGCAAGGTGTGTTCCTCCTAGTGCCACAGTGCCAAGTATGGGTGCTGGTTTGGAGAATTAGAAGGATTCTTCATGTATGTAGGATCTTGGTTAGTAGGTGTGCAAGGCCATGTTTGGAGATCTACATGTGTAAGTAAGATCATTGATTTGCAGGTGTTTGTGTGTGCGAGATCTAGGTTTACAGGTGTGTAGAACCAGATTGATTTACAGGTGTGCAAGATTAGGGAGGTCAGCAACACAATAGGGAGCAATATCAAGGGAGATCTACTTGGAGTACGGTGTGTACTCAATTAGAGAGCAATAGAGGAAGGCAAGGTAGTTCCTTCCAAAGTAAGATCATTTGAGTTGCAGGTTATTGCAAGTTCATGGGAGATCTACTTGGAGTGCATTGTGTACTCAGTTGAGTATGTGTGTATACTCAGTGTAATGGCAGTAGTGATACTGACTAGTGGTATTGGCAGTAGTGGATACTAGCTGGTTAGAGGTGAACACCAACTTTATGTTTGAGTTGTGTGTTGGGACTGTAATTGAGAGAGTGAGCTCTTGAAGGTGAATTACTGTACACTTGGTGTGGGAAGCCTGTAAGGTGTGGAAGAGTGTGGCATCTCTTCATTTTTAATTCTTTTCTGAAAGAGTATTAATACAATTGGGTATTGTCTCTCATATTCTGTGTTATTTCTAAATTCTAGTTACTTGTGACTTCTAGTTAAATTTTGCATGTTAGTTGCTTGTATATGGTAATCAATTGTGTGCTTCCAGATCCTGACAAAAGTTCCTTATCCCTAAACTCTAAACCAAAAGTATAAACTCTTTAAACCTTAACCCAATCATTTTAACCCAAATTAACATCATTTAGACTAAGAAATAAGTTCTTAAGGCTTAGTTTGGCCTAAATCACATGACTAATTGCCCCATTTGACTATTCTACTCAATCTACATGATGACATCCAGGGTATAATGACAACTCAAAAAAACATTTTATAGTCACAAATGGTTCCAAATGATTCAAATTATCCTCAATTATCTTTGTAATTGACCCTATGTAACCTAAACCATTTATACATCAAAACCTAAGCCCTAAGCCGTAAACCCTAAACACTATACCCTAAATTACAAACCATAAGCTTTCCCTATTTGCCAATTGATTTAGTCCCAATTAACATCTTTTGTAATAAGAATTAGGTTCACATGGCATAGAGTAACTAGACACATTATACACAGGTCCTTAAACCTAAACCCCATGCCCTAATCCCTAATCCCTAAAACATAAATTGTAAGCCCTATAACCTAATTCCCACTACATGCCATAAACATACATGCCTTATGATATAACTAATTTTATCATGAGATGTCATAAAATGCATTTTTTAAACCTATGGCAAAAACTTAGCCTTTAGAGTACTAATCTAGTTATGCATCTGAAGTAAATTGGGGCTATTTCAATCCCCTTTAACCTAATTACTTAACTATAAAATATGATTTGGGGGTTGATCAGATCAAATTTTCCCTGATCTCCATCATGATTGTACCAAGTATATATGCTAAAACCTATACCCCAAGCCCTAATGCTTAAAGTTCTTAATCCCTAAACTCTAAACCATAAATATAAAATTTTAAACATTTAACAAATCATTTTATCTCAAATTAACATCATTTATACCAAGATTTATTTTTGTGATTGACCCTGTGTACCCTAAACCTAAGCCCTAAACACTATACCTTAAATTATACACCAAAAAATCTGCCTATTTACCAATTGATTTAGTCCTAATTAACATCCTTTGTATTAAAAATTAGGTTCAAACATGGCATAGAGTGATTAGACCTTATATACACCCTTAAAACCAAACCCTATATGCTTTAATTCCTAATCCCTAAAACATATATTGTAAACCCTAATCCCTAAAACATAAATTATAATCCCTAATCCATAAACCCTATGCACTAATGCCTTAATCCTTAATCCATAGTTCCTTATGTATATTAAGTATAATGTGATCACATTATTTAATAACATGATCATGCTATTCTTAACATAAGAAACACTCCGTTTTCATTTCTAATTACTAACCCCAGAGCTTATATTGATAATAACATGATCACATTATTATCAATATAAGTTTCTCAATGCATTGGATGGTGCATAACCTTATACACCACTTAACATGATCATGTTATGTAATAATGTGATCATGTTATATAACACAATCACATTATTATTATTTTAGATTAAGCTCACTTATCAATGATTATTTTTAACCTAAATTGATAATTCTATCCCCATAAACATTCTCTACATACTTATGCGAGATCTATGGTACTTGTGTACTTAGCCCCACCTTTAAAAAGTTATCAATTATCCCTTCTGATGGGTGTTAGATCATGTTTAAAGAGGAAGAGGAAGATGTTGAAGAACAAAACACTAGAGGAATTAGAATATTTGAGAGAGAAACATAATCTATGAATGCAAAAACTTCATGGTAGATAAGGTACAAACCCTAATCCTGATGAACCAAATGCCATAGATAATGAGCCAATTGATGTTAATAATTAAAAAATGATGAAATTGACCATAATCAATTGAATAATGTTGAAATTGACCATAATGAAATGAATAATAATGAAATTTAAAATAATGAATTATTTAATGTTGAAAGTTCACATTCAAAGTTACAAGTTTTTGATTTTGTTGATGATGAGTCTATGTATGATGCTTCACCCCCCATGAATGAAGAAAATTTGATGGAAATAAATAATGATAAAATTAACCATCAATAAAATTTCATGGAAACATATAATGAAGAAATTAACCATGAATAAAATGTCATCTCAACTATAAACAATGAAAGTAATAATGATTTTGAAACACCTTCTCAACAAATTCCACCATTACCAACACCTCCAAGAATTATGCATAGAAAAGACAAGTAATTAATTAAAGTTGATGAAAATGGTTTAGAACCAATGCATAATAAAATATCTGATCACCATTTAAGAAGACTGGCTTAAAAATTTTGGGATACTTTCTTTCATGATTTAGAGTATGACAGTCAAAGATGTTAATTATTTGTTTCATCAATAAAATTGATTAAGATGAGACATATAATATACACATTAGGACTAAGAAAATCTAACATGGATGATGAAAAAGATGAGATTGTTGAAAATCTACATGATGAATATCATGCTGTAGGCCTAAAATCATGCACCAAAGATTATAATGCTACCTAGCATATACTTATAACTTGTGCAGTAAGTGATAAAATAGGGAAAAAATGAATGGTTTATAAAACAAGACAAACACTTAATACAAATAAAAAAAATAATAATTAAAGGAATTAAAAGACATGAAATACTTAATGAACCTAATACCAATGAACTCTGAGTATTCCCTGGTAGACTTCCATGAAAGGACAAGCCTATAGCCAATACTCTAAAAGAGTTACTTTCTCAATTTTGGAAAGACAATACAAGAGTTTTTCCCAATGCAAGAGATGTTGTGAAAAGAATATTTGGTTTTTTTAACCATGAACTACATCCAAAAAATTTATTGGATATGAATTAAACACAATTATACTCTAAATTTTTGGGAAAATATCCACAAATTTCTATTTATCAAAGATATTTTGAGATGGCAAAAACTTTTTTGTTAAAATAAATCATACACGCACCACTTGTTATAAGCAACATGTTAAATTTTCAATGCACTATGATTTTTTTCACCATATTCATTGTAATTTACATACTAATAACATTTTCTAGGAGTGTCTCATTGAATTGCCACCAAAATCAGCCAGGGAAATTATTCCAACTATATTTTAAAAAAGACAGGATGGACAATTATTTTACAACAAATCATGTTTAAATGGAAATTGTAACATTTTTGGTGGATTGCCATAATTAAAAAAAATTATCCATGAGGAGATTATAAGTGCAATTGGATAGGAATTAGTTTGTTTAAACAAATATAAATCAGTGACTTATCAAGTAAAAAATGGAAAAGAGTCTAAAAGGTGTGAGATTATTACAAAAAAGATACCTTTTTGATTTTTGGGTCAAATTTAGGGAGAAAATTGTTTATGATATGTAAGGCACATAAACAAGGCTAGATGGTTGGATGAACATTTTAAGATAAGAAAGGATACATTCCCACTTGGTTCAATTATTTTAGTATTTGATTTTACTTAAATTTACACATTTAAACCCGAAATGAAATTTTAATCACAGTATTACAACTCATCATAAGTTACCATATTCATGTATGTACCTGATAGTACAAAACAACAACAAAAAATATTGAGGGAGTACCATTTCTATATCAACAATGATAGATCACATTGTTAAGAGTATGTGCAAGGTTGTTTTCAAAATTTATATAAATAGTTGAGTTAGAGGAACATTAATTTAAATCAACATTACATTTGGTTAGATAATTGCACATCATAATTCAAAAATGCACAAATGTTTTATTAGTTGAGAAGGATGCACATTACCATTGGTGTAGAACACATTTAGAGTTTCACCGAGGCTAGCCATGGAAAATGGGAGCATGATGGTACTATATCATTTTTAAAAAGAGATATTATAAGGGACGAGTTGAAATTTGAAGAGAGTGTTCATTTGACAGATGCAAAAATTGTGGTTGAATAGTGTAATGAGAACATGTGTCAAGGTGCTCAATCAAATTCTACTGTTCATTGACATTTTTAGTTAATGGAGGAAGAACACTTGAAAAAATATGAGGATAGTATGACTTTAATGGGTTCAAGTGACTTACACTCATTTCGTAGCTCAAATGTAAGTTCTTGGATTATGCATATGAGACACTTGGGCATGTTTCTATTTTTCATGCATGGACTCTATTTAGAATGAGTGTGAGCCATAAGAGTGGGTGGATGATTGGATTTACCAACCTATAATTACAATCAACACATATCAAGTTCCAAAAACATTGAAACTTATAAATATGACATCATTATATGGCTTTAACCATGTATCTGATCTAGTGCAACTAGGTAGAATATTTTTTATTATGTATAATTTATTCTCATTAAATATATCTTCATATTGTCTCTAGAAATGATTTTTTATGATACAAGTCATTTTTTTTAGGTATTTTAGATGAGGATAATGAAAAAGACACTACTTACTACTTGTGTTAGTGTGTAGAGAGAAATAAAAATTGATTTTCCCAATTATAGATGGAGAAAACATTGACTATCCCACTGGATCAGTGCTAATCAATGGAACTTGGTTTCAATGATATCCTATAAAAAATTAGTTCTATGGTTGTTTTAAGAGTTTAAAATGCATAGGAAGATATTAAATTATTCAAATTTTATTGTTGAAATGAATACTCAATTACAAAAATATCATGGGAGGCCATTAAATAAGAAACTCTGAAAAGTTTAAGAGTCAGACCATGAAACTATTCTTTATACTATCAAGGTTAGAGAAAATCCTAATGGTTCATTGGACTAAAGTATTAAGGTATGTTCAATTTTTAAATTTATATGTAATAAATTTTACTAAATGTTTTTTATTTTTTAGGTAGTACATATAAATTTCATTTTTAATTACTTACTAACAATTTTTTGCAGGTTAATGGTGCCAGATAAGCTTCCACCTTCACGTGTTTAGAATCATTAGTAAAGAATTATATATTGTTGAAGCTATGATAATATTAGGCTGGATGTGATATAATATCATGTTAGACGTGATCAAATATTAGGAAATGAATTACATGTTTTGTTTTATGGATATTTGAACTTAGGATTAAAAAATGCATTTTTCTTGTATTGGGAAGGGTGTTCTTGAGACCATAATGCATGTTGGGTTTGTTGATTGGTCCTAATGGGAGGCCAATAACCTATTATTAGACATTATCCACCCCCTCAAACATGTTTTAAGTGTAATTTCTCACTTAGGAAGCATCAGAACTAGAGTTCTACAACCACAACTTAAACTTTGACAACATTTGTTTTCAACATTTTCGCTCTTTCAAACAATAGTGAAAATGTATTTTTGGGTGGATTTGAAAATCATGGTAGTGTGATAACAAGTAATTTACCTATCTATATGTGATAAAAGTGATAGATTCATAGTTGGAGGTCCTTGCGATAGAAATTCTAGTTAGAGCTCAAGAAGTTGCTTGTTCACTATCAAAAAGTTGTATTTTTGGACTTATAACTATACTTTATCTAATAGATTGATATAAAATATTCCACCTGAGTTATCTATGATGAAATTATAGGAATTAAATAGGTAGGGGGATTTGACAGTTTACAAAAATGACTTACAGTTTTTATTTTATGCATGTTTAAACTTAGGCTAAAAAATTGCATTTTTCTTATATTGGAAGGGTGTTTTTGAGGGCAAAATGGGTGGTGGGTTTGTCAATCAAGCCTAAAATGTGGCCAATAAATTGGACCTAAAAATTATCCACCCCATAGACATGTTCTTGGTGTCAATTTTCACTCAAAAAGCATTAGAACTAGAGTTCTACAACTACAACTTACACTTTGAAAACATTTATTATCAATGTTTCCGCTCTCTAGATAGGTAGTGAAAATGCACTTCTAGGTGGATTTGAATGTTGTGTTAGTGTGATAACATTTAATTTTCCTATCTATACATGATAAAAGTAATATATTCATAGTTGGAGGTCCCAAAGGTAGAAATGCCAGTTGAAGCTCAAGAAGTTGCTTGTTCACTACCAAAAAGTTGCATTTTTGGACCCATCACTGCAACTTGTGTAATGGATTTATATCAAAGATTACACTTGAGTTATCTAGGGTGACTTTATAGGGATTAAAAAAATATAGGAGGGATTTTATGGTTAACAAAAATTACTTATAATTTTCATTTTATGCGTGTTTGAACTTAGGCTAAAAAATTACATTTTTCTTGTATTGGGAAAGGTGTTCTTAAAGTTAGAATGGGTGGTGGGTTTATCGACTGAGCCTGATAATAGGACAAGAACCTGGTACTATATGTTATACACCCCATAAAATGTTTTTGTGGTGTCAGGTTTCACTCAAGAAGGATCAAAACTAGAGTTCTGCAACCACAACATAAACTTTGACAACATTTATTGTCAGCGTTTCCACTCTCTAGAGTGGTAGTGAAAATGCACTTCCAAGTGGATTTAAACATCATGATGGTGTGATAAAATTTAATTTATATATATGGACATGATAAAAGTGATAGATTCATTGTTGGAGCTCCTAGAGGTAGAAATGCCAATTGGAGCTCAAGAAGTTGTTTGTTCACTACCAAAAAGTTACATTTTTGGACAAATCACAACTTGTCTAAAAAGTTGATATCAAAGCTTCTGAATAATTTATATAGGGTGAGATTGTAGGGATTAAATAGGTAGGGTATGTATTTGATAGTTCATGGAAATGACTTACATTTTTCATTTTATGCATGATTGAACTTAGGCTAAAAATTTACATTTTTCTTGTATTGGGAAGGGTGTTCTTGGGGCCATAATGGGTGGTGAGTTTGTCAATCGGGCCTGATGGGAGGCCAAGAACTTAGTCATATAAATTATCCCCCCAAATGTGTTGGAAGTGTCAATTTTCACTCAGGAAGCATGAGAACTAGAGTTCTGCAACCACAACTTAAATTTTGACAACTTTGACAACTTTGACAATTTTGAAGAATTTGACAAGTTAAACTAGAGACCTAGAAACCTAATGGGTAATTAACCTATTGAAAAATTTGAAAAATCTGATAACTTTGACAAATTTGATATCTTTGAAAATTTTGACAAATTTGACAACTTTGACCTATTGATGTATTGACATATTGACCTAGAAAGTGACTTATTGTGGATTCTACATTAAGTGTATGTGATTGCATTAGTTTCATTTTATCCTTGAAGCTCCTTTAGGCCATGAATATTTTGTCATTTGTGTAAGGTTGTAGGTGGATAAATGACTATAAGTGGTAACCAAGAAGTGAATGTAGGTCACAATCAAGGAAGGGAGATTGGAGTGATTCCACTAAGTTGGTAAGTTGTGAGTCATCATGTTATTAGTTTTGAATGTGTTGAATCTATACAAACCTATAGAAAAATGAGTAAGACATATACCCATATACCCTATTTTTCCTATGACAGTCCAATATGAAAGTAAATGGTTGTTTCTCATAAAGGGAGTATGAATTTGGTATAGATAATGATGTATATATTGAGAATGATCATTGATGTGGAAGGTTAATTATTATTTATATAAAATATAATAGTAAATAAACAACATACAATCCTCTAGAACAAAGAAACCTTGTATATACCCTGATTTGGGTTAACAGTCACATTACAAAGAGAAGTAAGAGTTGTTTATTAATCCTATCAAGTATGCCATTTAATATATGGACTTATAATATGGTACCATTAGTAAAGGAGGTTTTTTAGCTCTTATAAGATGCATGAGAGATTTGAAATTGAACTAATACTCCATGTTGCTGTCATAAGTCTGTAGGGTGCCTTGTTGTGCACAGTCAAGATAAAGAGGAGAGAATTTTATCATATAAATGTGCATGATAATGGTTTTTATGGTTGGTTATAGGTGGAAGTAAGGTATTGAGAATTGGAAAAAACCTTAAGAGATTCCTTGACACATATTGATACACAAACCTTGTTGTTACAATCCTAAATAGGACTCAAAAACCTATGTTTTGATTGTTAGAAGAGAGAATAAATAGAAATAAGATGTATCACATATTGTATAATGTGTGTGGGGTGAAGACAGACCTAGATGTGGAATTTTAGTCCTTTGAAACTTTGTATAACTTAAGATATTGAATTATATATCTCCTTAGCCTATGTAGAAGCTTAACTAGGGTTTCAAGAGCAAAAACCCCATAAAAAGAGTTTTAACCCTTAAAAATTAATGAAAATTAATAATATGACATTTTTTGATGTATTTAAAATTATTAAATTGGTTTTGGTGTGGTTAAAGGCCACACAGTATGGATTTTGTGACTGTGGATTTAAGATAGGGCTAATTAGGCCTAATTAAAGGGTGGTTTACAGAGGAACTACGGTCTAGGAGTGGAGTTAGGTCATGAAATTTGACATAAAAATATAATGAGATAGAGGGTAGATATAAAAGGTTTTAAATATCCATAAGAGTTTATATATTTCTCAAACCAATAGAATTTGTACAAAAAAGGATACATGCCTAAGGAGACCATTGTGAGCCCTATACGTGGAATTGAATGTTGAAGTGTGTTTGAGTGCTTGTAAGAGTTAAAAGAAGGTGTGATTTGACCATATAAGAACATATATGATATAATAATAACTCCTTGAGAACTATATAAAGTTTTGGTACTTTAAACCTAAGAGGATTGCCTAGTGAGAAGATAGTGAAAGAGTGAGAGGACATTTATGAATGGAATGTATGAAATGAGTTAGAGAATGAATGTGAGAGGTTTGTAAGAGGTGTAATGACACTAAAAAGTGTCTCAAAAGTGTAAAATAATTAGTTACAAAGAGAATAAGGCCATTAATCCTAAGTGATAAGAGTGTCATTAGTAATTTCCACTACACATAATGAAATAAAAATTTTATTTTAAAAAAATATGGGAGATCCAGGATTTATAACATTGAAAAGAATACTTTTTTAATCCTAATTTGTGGGTACAAAATTAAATATTAGATTCAATAGATAATAGTTTGGAAGATCAAAACAACATTGTATAATAACACATTATGAAATAAAAACTGAATATAAATTAGATAGATTTCCAAGATAGACATACAAAATAGGCACATGTGTCCAATGTCAAAAATACATATATTGTCATGATAGGCATACAAAAAATTACATCTACCAATATAGTATCTAATATTTTTTGAATGCCATATGCGTATATACAATGCCAAAAATGCATAAATTGCCATATAGACATACAAAAAAGTACATCTCATGTGTAAGACATCCTATTCATCAAATAGATTCCCTCTCTTTGCCTTCTTTGAAGAAGACTCTCCTTGGGATGCTTTGCTAGTAGATGAAGACCGATCTAATGCCTTGTATTAATCCAAGGTCTGACTATGGGTCTTATGCTCATATCTAGCTTGTAGTTGAGCCTATTTGAATACAAGAATTATTATGAAATTAACATAAAATACATTCAAACAATTGTCAAAAAACTATTTTAAACTACAATAAAAAATCATTAAACATGCACTTACTGCAAGCTTGCAATCCTACTCAATCTATTTTTCATGCTCAAACAAGTCAATGGCGGGCTCAACAATCTGAATAGACATCTAAAATATAGGAGGAACATGAGAAGTTACCCTAATCATCATCTAAATGGGACTATAAGATGTCATAGGACAACCTTGCATACATAATACATTTACATAAGTTATATTGTCCCTAAGTGCATGTACTAAAATTATTAAAATAAGTCTTTTTTTACAATTCAAAAATACAAGAACTAATATATACCTCTATTACCACCTATGCAGATGACATTACAATAGCAATGCCTATGTTATCTTATCGTGTAGAGAGGGATGAGTGTCTACTCCAGCCATCAACTGTTTATGTAAACAATGTCTCGCTTACTTTTATATAAAGTATCAAATCTTATATATGGAAACTAAAAGGATCAATAGAAGTAAGTATATAAAATATATATCTATATAAGTACATGAATGCAATGACACATTATAGGAAAGAAGAGGATAAACAAGCATGTGAAAATACACTTATATCTGAATTGATAAGCCATCTATTGAAGTGTTAGAGTAGTAGCCTTGTACCAAAACCAAAATTAGAGGATTAACGAAAGGGAATATATATTATACTAGTTTCTTTTTTTTCATTGATAAATATAAATATACTTGGGTCAAGATCTTCAATTTATAGTATATTACACATTAGACTATATTGGTTAGTGATTTATTACTTGTCTAAAAATAGGGGTTTGACTTAGCTAGGACACTCGTAACTACTTCCTTTTTATATGGTCTTACAAGGTCATTTGATCTTATTATCACTTTTCAGGTAAGGAGAATAAAGAGTAGGCATGATTGATAATCATCTCCCCTTTTTGAGAAATGATTTGGGCAACCAGTGGCTAGGTTTTGACACTCATGATAAATCTTGGACTAATCATAAGGATGTATGTGTTGCGCATGACATTGATGATTATAGTAGTTCCTCATTATTTTTTGGAGATGGTTGTTTAAGTTAATTGATCCCCAAAATACTTTCAAGGTTGTAATAGAAGGAATAATCAATAAAATAAAGTATCAAGTTTACATAGTATAACCAAAATGATACATGGTCCCAGAGAGTGACCATTGGGTTTATGGGTTTGTTAAGTCATTATAGGAACTTAGGCATGCTTCAAAAAAATATTAAGAATATATATATTAGCACCTCAAAGATTACAAAATCATAAGAAGTCTTTATGATATGAATTTACATGTTAAAAGTGATAATGATAGCATAGTGATACTCATTGTCTATGTCGATGATATTGCCATCACAAGTAGCATGGCCACTACACTTCAATAATCAAAAACTAAATTATGTTTTGATTTTGACATATGTAATTTAGGCCTCCTACATTATTATATATGTGTAGAGTTTTGGAAATTTTATCATACTATATGTATAATAGATAAAAATATGCCAAAGCACTTTTGGAAAAGTTTATGATGACAAAGAATGATCCATAAACTAAAGCCATGGATGTTTATTATCTATAGGCAACATTGAAAGTGGATTGGTGTGGGGTATTTATTTCACATGCCTACACACACACACACACACACACACACACACACACACACACACACACACACACACACACACACACACACACACACACACACACACACACACACACATATGGATCTTATATAAATTTTAGGTGCAAAAATATAGATGGGAAAGAGAGAAAATGGATTGTTTGTGTTTACCCATATCAAAGATGAGGAAGTAAATGCTACATGTGTAGTCATGTCAAGTTTTTGTCCTTATGGTTTTAGATGAAATGTGGTCATAGGAATTTTAGTTTACATTATTAGGAAAGTCTTTGGGAAAGAGGTATATGAGTGAGACTCCCATTTAATAGGACATTATCACTTCCAAGCTAACTTCCACTAAGAAAATGGGTGTATATTCATAAGGAAGCTTCAAATATTTTGTGGCAAAATGTGCTTCATATTTTCTTCATAAATAATGTCCTATCCTTGGAATAATGTAATATATTTATTTTAAAATAGTGTATTAACCTTGAGTAATAGAAAGAAATAATGTAACATATAGGTAATGGGTAAAATATATGAATACACCATCTACATCTTTAATCAGTGACCCTATACGAGCATTGTAAGATGTTACTCCTAAGGAAGCATGGTCCAACATAAGACCATTCATGAATTTTATGTTTTATATTGTGTTATTTATGCATTAATTCTTAAGAAGAGAAGTAAATTAGATGCAAAGAGCAAAAAACAAATGTTTGTTGTGTTATGTGTATTGTTAGTGATGCACATTTCTTCTCTTTTACCTTAAATTCCCTTGCTATTATCACTCATTTTCAAGGGTAACATGTGGATTTATGTATAATGGTAATGGTGACATAAGTCAAAATGAGAATATGACTATATTGAGCTTAACAACTTCATTTTTAGGATAGTGTTACCTAGAAGGACCCCTAGATAAGTGTTACATTCATTTTATATAAGTATCCTCGTGGCATGTGAACTACCCTTATCTTATCTTAAATGAGATTATGAATGGAATATTTGTGGGATTTTAAAAAAGTAGTTATATAAATACCATTGAGCCTATTCTCATAGCTTGCAAATATTGTGAAGAATAGATTAAGGATAAAGAGAGAGAACATGAAAAATAAGTATGAAAATAATGAAAGATAAATTTAACTTAAACTTATAAGGAATATATATATATATATATATATATATATATATATACTAAATTTATATAGAGCATAATATTAACTAAAAAATTTACCTCTATATAGGTAAATGGTGTCATCTTAATAGAGAAAGATGCAATAGTGGATGGCTTAACAACTGGATTTGAATATGTAAACAATGGCCATGATAAATCAAATGATGTAAATGCTGACTGTGATGATGAAGGAACCATCACATCCTATGACATAAAAATGACATATATATTATATTCAATTTATATGTAAATTAATTATTAGCTAAATTAAATTTGTAAATATAACTTAAATTTAACATGGCATTTATATAAAATATACCTACATCTATGTGGTGACTAATTTTTGTACACCAAATATGCTTGGCAAAAACTCATCACTCATAATAATATGATCTAAGCCATATAAAATACTGATACCATCATCATCATAAGGTCTTATGCACATAGATCCACATGAACTACTAGGGTGGGGTTGGGTATGTGGCATATCTATAGCATCACTCTGTGAAAGCCTACTCATATGCTCAATGAGTGTATAGGTGAGTAAACTAATAGGATGGAGTGTGTCGATCTCCACAACCTACTGAACTATGGAGGGGATCTCAATTTCAAGAAGCTTTTGGATATAAATCCATGTAGGCTAATTAGGTACATGATGTACACCTAGTTAATCGTATGTAGAACTTCTTCCTCAGCCTTGAAAATCACTAAAATCAAAATAATTAGGAATCTTGTTGAGGACAAACTCACAGTAGAGTTTCCTAAAAAATATAATAGGACCTCATGGTTTTTACATGGTAGATAGGCAAAGATCATCCACCATTAATCCCAAAAATTGGTTGTGATTAAGCTATGTACATAGTGATAGATAGGAAAACATTTAGTGGTTATGGGAAATGGGGCATTGGTGCCTAGTTCGATGAATAGGGCACAAATGGAGGATTTTGAAATTTATTTATTCTTGACCTAAAGAAATGACAACTTGTTAGCATAATATGCCCTAAAAGTATCCTTATATGAAGTCTATTCATCAATTTGACTCATTATAGAGTCATTTTGACCTATTTAGGTCTTTAGAGAATTGGCTAGTTGGGTGTAGTGGTGGTTGGTCAAAATGGGATCCCTTATTCTATCAATTAACTCTTTAATTTCAAGTTTGTTTCCCATAATTTTGTTAATCAGAACCTCTTGACTGCTAAGGGGTTTTTGGGAACTGTAGGAGGGTTAGGTAGAGGGATAAGAGGAACAAGAGGGTTTTGTGGAGGGTTATAAGGAGGAACAATAAGAGGGTTATGTGGAGGGTTAGGAAGGTTAGAAATATGGGCTAAAAAAATCCAAATTATAATTCAAATTAGGGTTAAATAATGAAAATTATGAAAAATTAGGGTTAAATAAGGAATATTTTAATCACTTACCTCTCTTACATGGTGTCATCATTTATTAATAAGTTCATGGGATGAATTTAGCAACTTCCTAACACTCTCTGGTGTATTCTATGTAAAACATGATTGTGGGAACTAAGGGAGAGCAAAGAAACTCAAATGCAAAATGAGGATTTTCCATTTGGGTTTTACTTTTTATTTATTTTTGACACATAGGTAACATGATCACATTATTAATGTGATTGAGTTATTGAAAATGATAATAATTCAATCAAATTATTGTTCAATATAATGTGATCATGATATATAATAATAAAATCATGTTATATAATAACATGATCACATTATGGATCAGTAATCACTAAGACTAAATTTAAATAACATGATCATGTTACCAGTAATGTCCATGGAATTATCTCCTAACTCTGTGCACTTACCCCAAGGCAAAATTTAAAATCAAGAGCGATGGATAAAAAATCTTGAGGGTGATCCTCATGAAGTACCTCACTTGGGAGAGGGACAAATGGGTGAGAAATAAATTTAGGATGTGCCTATAAGAATGATAGACCCCATCATTAGAGAACTTAAAAAGCTTTCCCCACTAATTTCTCAGGTGAGGAATTATGAGATGCAACTGATGTATGGCTCGTTAATCTATAAAAAATACTTTAACCTTCATAACTTACCCTCTAATGTGAAGGATAAGGTTGTTGTATATAAGTTAAATGGTTTTGCTGAGGTATGGTGGAATCATATTTGTGTCTTGGAGGGATATCAACCTATGACCCTCACTTGGCTAATTTTTAAAAACCATTTCATAAAAAGGTACTTGAGTGAAATTTTCAAGGAGCAAAAAATAATAGACTATCAGCTGGTCAAGCAAGAAAATATGTATGTCCTTGAATATGAAAATAAGTTTATGAATATGATATGTCATGTGGACTACATGCATGATGAAGAAATAAAGATCACCCAATTCAAGTTATGATTGAAAGAAATATTGATGCATGGCATTAATATGACTAATATTAAGACATTGGTAGCTATGATATATTATACCCATAGGGTAGAAGAGAAGGAAAAGTCTCATAAAAAATCAAGACAAGGCTTTAAGATGAATAGGCAATAGTTAAAGGCTAAGAACCTGCCTCTTCCATTGAAAAGTTTCAAGAAATTAGACCATAATCATAAGTTCCAAGGGAACAGCAAGAATTTTAATCGATTTTAAGGTCAAAATAAGAATTTTAAAACCCAAGGTAATTCTAAAAATTGGTCTTTCAGGAAAGACCAACACCAAAATAATCAACATGGATCATACACAAGGGAAAACACTAATCTGGTATCTCCATAAAGAACAATGGTGTGCTGGGAATGCGATGATAACCACTACCATAAGGACTACCCAAAGCTAAAATTGGGACAACCAACAAACCATAGAGTATATGCTATAGTAGATAATAAAAAATCTAATTTTTAGGCCACTCTAATTGAGATTTGACGTAATCTTTCTATAAATTTTGTAGCTATTTTAATTGATTCAGGTGTTATTAACAACTTTATTTCATCTTTTGTTGTGAATAAATGTAATCTAAATTTTAAGCCATTAAGAGAAGGATGGAAAGTTGATTTTGGTACTAACAAAAGGGTAACAATCCAATAATCCTTGGATCAATATGAACTTGATGTGGGCCCCTTCAAAACAAGGGTAAATATATTTTTTCACACCCTTAAGATCTTCTGATATTATTTTAGGCATGGATTAGCTGTAACAACATCATGCAACACTTGATTGCTCTCAAAAAAAGATGCAATATACTGATGAGAATGGCAAATTTTTTGAAATCCAAGGTCTTCAAGAAGAAAAATGTAGAAAATTCTTTCATCCATATAATTAAATAAGGTTATCCAAAAGGTACATAAGCTCTATGAAATATAATTGCAAGAACTCCCTAAGAAGGAAAAATCATCTTGTGTTGATTTTCCTATCTTACAAAAATTTGGGAATGTTTTCCCTAAAAAATTGCCCAATTGTCCAACAAAAAAAGAATTTGACTTCTCAATTTAAATTATGACAGGGGTTTCCCTACATCAAAGGCTCCTTATCGAATGAATGTGGCATATTTTCAAGAATTGAAAGTCTAATTATAAGAACTTTTGGATAATGGAAGAATTTGACCAAGCATGTCAACTTGGGGTGATCCAGTGGTAATTATACGAAATAATGATGGCAATTTAAGTTTGTGCATTGATTATCAAATGCTTAATAAAGTGATGATCAAGAATCATTACCTGCTACCATGAATTGATGATTTATTTGATTAGATGAAGGATGTAACAGTATTTTTTAAAATTCAATTGAGATCTAGATACCATCAATTAAGGATCAAATAGGAATATATTTATTAAATTGCCTTCTAATCTCAATATGGCCACTACGAGTTCACCATTCTACCATTTGGCCTTACCTTTGCACATGTAACTCTCATGAATCTAATGAATAGTGTTTTTAGGGACTTCCTGGACAAGTTTATATTAGTGTTATTATATTATATCCTTATCTACTCCAAGAATGAGGATGAACATGATCAAAATTTAAGGTTGGTTTTAAAAATAT
This sequence comes from Torreya grandis, assembly GCA_037957365.1. Classification (NCBI taxonomy): domain Eukaryota; kingdom Viridiplantae; phylum Streptophyta; class Pinopsida; order Cupressales; family Taxaceae; genus Torreya; species Torreya grandis. Next base: position 744,232 of record JARHVA010005868.1, on the reverse strand, counting down.
TTAGGCAACATAAATTGTTTGGCAAGTTTTTCAAATGCACCTTCTAATAATCAAAAATTCATTACTTGGGACATGTGATTTCCAAGAAGGGTATAGAAGTAGACTCGATAAAGATTCAAGCTATCCAAGAGTGGCCTGATCTATCTAATGTACATGAAGTAAATAGTTTTAGGGGATTGGTTGTCTACTATTGGTGATTTGTGGATAATTTATCTCACCTAGCTAGCCTTATTACATGCTTGCAGTGTAACAACATAAAATTTGTATAAACACCTTAGTATGAAGAAGTTTGTAGAAGGATCAAGGAGATGTTAATAAAAACCCCTATTTTGATCATACCTGATCCAAATGGTCATTTTGAGGTATGGGTTGACATCTCTAAATAAGGTTTTGGTGAAATATTTACCTGAGAGGGTAAAGTGGTGGCCTATGAATTTGATAAGCTTAAGGAAGCTAAAAACAACTAGCCCATGCATGATTTAAATCTTGTTTCCATAGTACATGCATTAAAATAGTGGAATAAATTTTTGATAGACAAGCATTTCAAAATAAAATCTAATCACCGTAGCCTATAACATATTTTTTCTCAAGACTACTTGAATACCTGTCAATATAGATGGTTGAAATTTGTCAATAATTTTGACATGGACATCACTTATGTGAAAGGCAAGGAAAATCATGTGGCTGATGCACTCAACAAGTCTACACACCTTTCTACCTTATCTATTTTTAAATGAAATTTTAGGAATTATGTTTTATAACATCTTGCTAATAATCATTTCCAAGAAGTAAGTGTAGGATTTGCTGACAAAAATTTGTCAAAAAGATTTGCCATTTTTTATATTGAATCAGATGGCCTTGTAAGGTATCAAAATAATTTTTTTTAAACCCAAAATAGGTGGGATATAAAATATTGTACTATAGTAAGTTCATAAAACACCTCATTTCACTCATCCAAGGGTCGCTAAGATGATTCATGAGTTGAAAAGGCTCTATTTTTGGCCTAGTCTAAAGAAAGATGTTGTTGATTTTATTATAAAGTGCTTATAATATCAACATGCGAAGGATGAACACTACCATCCTAAGGGTGTATTTAACTCACATGAAATACTAAAAGACAAATGGGTAGTGGTTTCACTTGATTTTATTATATGATTGGATAAATCTCACAATCAACATGATACTATATTGATAATAATTGACAAAACAACTAATGTTGGTCACTTTATTAATAGAAATCTAATAGATAATGCTATTATTTTTTATAAATGCTTTGTAAAATAAGTGGATTGATTACATGGCATGACAAATTTCATTATCTTAGATAGAGATAAGTTATTCACATCAAGGTTTTGGTGAATATTGATTGCAACTTTTAGCACTAGACTAAATTTTAGTTCTTCATACAACCCATAAATGGATGGACAAACTGAAAGATTGAACCAAGTGGTTGAAGACATGCTATGCATATATGTTATGGATCACCAAACCAAGTGAGAGGATTATCTCCACTTAGTTGAGTTTTCCTATAATAAATCTTATCATTTTGAAATTAAAATGGCTCTTTTTGAAGCTCTGTATGGAAAAAAATGTAGAACTCCACTTGGCTAGGACAACCTAGAAAATTGGGCCATTATTGGTCTGAAATTGTTGTTGTATTATGTTAAATAAATGGCCATAATAAGCTAAAATTTTAAGGTTGATTTTTATTGGCAAAAGATTTATTCTAATTTTAAGATAACACCTTATGAATTTTCTATTGGCAAGAAATATTTTTTACATGTAAGGTTGCATGAGAGTTCCATCAAGTTTGGGAAAATCTCCAAGTTGGCTCCTCGCTTTGTTGGTCCATTTGACATCTTGGATAAAATCATCCCTATTGTCTATTGGCTAGATTTACCTACTTCTCTATCAAGAATCCATGATGTGTTCCATATTGCATTTCTAATAAAATATGTACCCAATCCATCTCATGTGTTGGATTGGCAAAAAATACAATTTTCAAGAAGAAGAAAAGATGCAACTAGAACTAGTAAAAATCCTTGGTCATCACAGCATAAAGCTAAGAAATCAAAAAAATAGTAGGTTTTAATACAATGGGACCCATTATGTACCATAAATTCCACTTAAGAGGATAAATAGTTATTTAGGTAGCACTATGCCTAGTTGTATTGACTTATCCCTGAGACGACTCCTCTTTATGGGGAGGAAGATGTCATGACCTACCTACATATTTTATTTTCATAATAGCATACTTAGTTTCAGCATGCTTTGATACTATACAATACTATTTGGAACTATTATTTTAATATTTTTGGATGATGGACAAAATGCTACAACTAGAGTTTATGTTTGTATATGAGATATTTGGTCCAAATATTTGATTTCTATGTAATACTATTCAGTTCTTATATATGATTATATATTTTAGGTATTAATGATGCCATTTATGGGTGTAAGAATTGGTGAAATGAGCTAGGCTAGAGATGGATTCTAATAGTTGGGGGATAAGGAATAAAGGCAATTAACATAGGTAAAATGGGAAAATTTAATGAAATAAAACTTGTAGCAGTTCATCATTATGTATTTTCAATTTTATTGTCTTATTAACTTGTCTATCATTCTTTCAGTTTGTCTTCACTTATCAATTTTTATGTTGCAGTATTTTCTTATATTACTTGTATATTTGTTCCTCTTTTGTATGAGCCTAAGCAACATTGTCTCCTATCTTAGCATGTTTAGTGTGTGACTTCTTGTGTCTTGGATGAATATGGTTTTATTATTATTTTTATTAAATCATTATTGTCATTATTATTTTTTATTAAATTATTGTTTCTTGCTTGGGGTACCTTAGCCTAGCCTCTAAACCCTCCCTCTCTCAACACCCTCCCTCCACCCCCTGCTTCAACTTCTAGTAAAGAGGACCCTATTGAATTAATTTTAAGTCAAATTAATTAATAATTTATTAATTGGACAATTAAAAAATTGTAATAATTATTTTTGACAAATTAAAAAATTTGCCATTCTCACTTGGCGGGGTTTGGATAAAATATTATTTTGGCAAATAAAGATTTTGTCTTGGCTATGGATTTTTACCTAAAATAAAATCTTATCTTAACATCATTTCATTTTTTTTTGACATGGGAAGAATATGATTTTAACATAATGGTGAGGCAACTTGGGAGGCACTAAGCTCAACCCCTAAATTTGCCCCATTTTCACCTTGGGTCAATAGAGAATAAGGAAAGAAGAGGAGGGAGGCATGGAGAAATAAGAGAAAGAGAAGAGGGAGGTGTGGGGAAGAAGGAGAATGGGATAAAAAATAAGGGGATAGAGAGGCATATAAGGAAGGGAGAAGAAGCAAAACCCTAGGGATTAGGATAGTGGCCTAGAGGAGGTTGTTGAGGGCACATTCTTCCTGATTTGGAGTGAGAACCTCCTATTTTATTGAGGGTAGATAAGGAGGATTGTTAATCTAGTAAGGACATAAATTTTTTCTATTTCTCCTCCATTTATTTGTAAGGAAAATAAGTAATTTTTTTTTATATTTTTTATTTCTTGCATAGAGTTTTTATTTCCAGATTTAATGGCAAGTAAATAAAGGGAAAAAATATTACTTGTAGATTCATAATAAAGTCAAATGACTTCTCAAGGAACTTCAAGGGTTTAAAGAAGGATTATTTTGCAAAAATCTCTACCATTCCTCCATGGATACCAAGAAAAAACATTTTCAGATTTAGGGTTTTAAAAATGTATTTAGTTTTAGTCCAAACCCCAATTAAAAATCATAGCTAAGTATCTTAAATCAATTTTGTTTTTTATCTATTTCATTTGGCTAAAAATGGTGACCTAGGTCAACCTACAGTAGAATTAATATTTGGTATTTTGTTTACCTATTGGAATGATGACCTATTTAAACCCCTAGGCTGAAATTTGGTCTTTCTTTTTAGCCATTTTTTTGGATTTTAATTATTTTTTATATTTTTTCAATTTTTGGAATATTATTCTGGGAAACTTTTTTGTAAAAATTTTATGGGTTTTTATTGAATAAAATTTTGTTGGTGTATGAGGGTTTTTGAAATCAGGATTTGGCTGAATATATTATTTTATGAAAAATAATTTAACTAATTCATTGTTATACTTACATTTAAAATTTATTTATTCATAACCAACTCAATTAAATACAACTAGCCATGCGAAACCTATCACTATTGTAAGTGATTAAACTACCCATATTAGTCAGTAATGAATAAATGCAATAAAACACTCAAAAGTTGATTTCTCTTTTATGACTATATATTATTGAAATAAGGGTATGTTTTTTTTTTTTATTATTTTGGTTCACTTAGAATAAGTGATGAAGGAAAAGGAGGTCACTTAAATCAATAAGTTGACTTCTATAATCCTTTAGATGAAAACCAGGCTTCTAAGTTTATTATGAATGATTATGTTGAAGTTTTCAATGTGAAACTTTTATATTTTTATACTATTATAAATTAATTAGTTCATTCCCTTTGTGTCTCACCTAAATTCTCAAATTCCCAAAATCCAAACTCCACCTCCCAACTAATGGTTGGGGGTGGTGAGGGCCACCAATTAGGAGGCTCATAAGACGGGTCAAGATGGGATGGTTTACAATAGAAAGATAAATGTTTGTAATTAGATGATTATTGTTGTATATTATGATTTTAATTAATTTTTGATTCAATATGCTTTGTGAATGAATTGTTAATATTCTAGTTTGGAATCAACACTACCTCTGTAGGTTAATGTTACTTTCATTAAGTTTTAGCTTTTGTAATGAGTTTCAATATTTTTAATTTACAATTGCATGGATTCAATATTCTTATGCATTTTATTTACCATAATATTAATTGTAGCTGTAGGTTATCATTGAACTATGTGAGATTAGCTCAATAAGTTGTATAAAAATTAGTTTCAACAATTTTAATTTTTTAGCTGCATATTGCCTCATTAAAGCTTTAGTTGGAAGTTTTATTTTTAGCTATAGGCACTTAACTAGTTTCAATAAGTTAAAATTTAGTCATAATGATTACATGCACTCTCATACATTCATATGCGATTTTAGATCTTATATTTAAAATTTAACCTTCAGTTGAGCATTACATTTTATTTTGATTGATTATGTTACAAAATTTAGGAAATTTTCACGATGGAAATATTTATTAAACGTTGAACCTAGTTGATTATATGGCTAAGTTTAAAGGCTTATTTTAACTTACATCACCTCTATTATGTAAGAGATTAATACTTATATTGATGTAATCATATGTTTTAATTCAATTTGCTAAAGCAAGTAAAATATGTACCTTGCTAAATTAGTCAGTAAGTGGCATTTCACTCTATAATGCATATGGTTTTATAGCTCTCAATTACATAGCTGCAATTAAATGGTCTAGTTTCCTTCTCAATATCACCTATAGGTGAATTTGATTTGAAAGCTAATATAAAATTAAGTTCCAAATTAAAAATATTATTATATTTATTGTATATAATATATCTCCATCAAGCTTGACATGCCTATTTCTTTATTTACAAAACTAACATAACTTGAAAGCATTCTATTGCTAAGGGCAATGGATGATTAAGTGGTTAGAAAAGAGTTATTAATTATTAGTTATGTTTTAGTTTTGGCCTTATGATTAAATTTTTGAGTACTTAAAACAAGGCCAATTGAATTGATATCAGGCCTTATCTTTAATTAATGGATTTATCTGTACTTTATTTTTAGCAAAAGAAACTTATTTAAATTTTTTTAAGCTATTAATAAATCTAAATCAAGATATTTACAAACATTATTTCCTTGATTTGATCACCAAAACTTGATTATATCATTACACTCAATGGTAACTTGGTAGATTAGCTATTTCAATTTTATTGGTTGTAGGAGGTCATCTAAATTCTCATTTGAGCTTACTTAAGCTACTAATAGATGTTGTTCCTAATTTTAGATCATAATCACAACCTATGCATATTTATGATTTGAGTATATTATGCAAATTGAGATACAATGACATATAGGTTACTTTTTACACATTTTTAGCAAGTTAATAAATGCATGAAATCATGCTTAAATTAATTAGAGGCTTGTTAGTGTGTTAATTAACAATGATTATTAGAATAGAAAACAAAGTTAATGTTCCTAAAGGGATAAATTCCATTAGTTAATGTATCATGGATTTTTTTATTGAATTGGATTAAATGATAATATCATGATTATGACCAAGTGAAACGTAAAAAATACTAAAAATACATGATTCCCTAGATGACTATTTATGAGATGGTCTAGTGAGAGTATTATGCCACTATGAATTAAGAATATCCTATCGGCGTACAAACAACAATGTGTCGATAAAAATTATAAATATATTAATTTAAAATTTAATTATTTATAAATTAAAGGAATGAGGTACGATTACCCCAAAACCATAGATCATGGTAAAATGATCTAAAATTGAGGGTAGTACCATTTAGATCCTTCACATGCATCAAATATTTGAATTGCATAGGCATAACACACACACTAAATCTATTCAAACTGAACCATACTTGAACATTACATGTTTGAATAACATTGATAACCTAGCTAGCCCAATATCAAATAAGATAAATTTGACTACCATAACCTATAATGGGTTTCATGGATGTTAAACACTTAGGTAGGATAAGGACACCTAGGTGGTCCTATTGGGAAGGTGTCTACTACCATGTAGTCCTAGATATATTTATATGGATTGCATATCGATACACCCTAAATTGCATGAGGACATTCCTAGGGAAATAATCTCCCCCATAAAATCTTCTAGGAGTAATTACCCTGGCTAAGGGTTTCATGTATGTAAACACAGTATTAGGTTATATAAAACTAAACTTTAGATTATAAAACATTTATTTTTTTAGCTAAAAATTCTAAAGGAAAGGATGCTCAATTTTTTTTATTTTGGGTCATTTCAAAAGGATAATTTTACAAGATAGAGTCCACTAGAAGTTTACTCATGATGCCCTAATTATTATTAGATTGCTTCTTGTTGGATTTGTTTTATATATTCCAATACCATTCTTTCCACCGTTACTCTTATTTGTATCTTCTATTATTAAATATTAGTATGATCTTGGTGTTGTAACCTCTAGGATTTTGAATCATTTAATAATAACCTTTCCACCCTCTATATAAAGAGAGCTTTGTAGGCTATAAGAGTCAGAGTGAAGAGAAGTTAAAATATTTTATATCAATAGAAAGCTCATAATTGGATTGAACACTCATATATGAAATCATGTATTATTATATTAAGTTAATCGTTTCTTAACAAGGAAGGGATTCAAACTCTAGTCTAATCAAGGAATGGCCCATTCATAAGGATGTGGTATTAAATATTCCCATCCATTAAATAGTATTTTTATGTTGTGTAAATAATTTGTTTATAAGTCATTACTGCAAGTCTGAGTGAATCCTTTTTAATTATCTTTATGAAATTATCATTCAACATCATGTTTGAAAAGATTCCAAAATCTCAATTAGCATTTTAATTTCCAGTCTTTAAATTTCAACATGTGTGTTTGATTTATGGAAGGTGTGTTTCACTTTAATGCAAAAGAATTTTCATTTAATTTTCTAATTTATTTGAGTTATTTCTTCTATACAATAACTAAGATAAATTTTTCGGTTGTTTAAAGTCATTTAGTGTTGCATATGTGCAATCCCCTTGCAAACTATACATCCCTAGATTGATAATTAGATTTCTTATCATAAAAATACATTCATGTTTCATTAAAAATAAATACAATAGTGATGGAGAAAATCCTACCCAATAGATAATTTAAAATAAATATAAAAAATATTCATCTGCAAATGATATAAAAGTGTTTAAATAAAATATACATGTATATGAAATCAATTATAATATAAATCCAAGCCAAATATTTATAACAAAAATTGTTCATTTTGAAGGAGAGCATTATCTAGGCATTTATCACCCAACAATAGACTAGTGGTTCCATCACACACATTATGAATTTGGAGTGGCCCTTCCAATCATGATCTAGACTTGGTAGATATGAATAATAATTATCAAAATTGTTTAAGTATTATTTTAGTTTTTGATTCTTAAAATAGTTTTTTGGTGGCCAAAGGTATAATGACTTCTCTAGTGGGAAATAAATTATACAATTTATTTTTAAACCTCGAATGCATTGGTATTTTACTATTTAATTTTAAATATTTTAATTATTACACTATTGATTTATAATAAATATAAATTTTTTCCTTTAAATGAAAATGTGAGGTTATACTTTTTGAATTACAATTGACTTGTGATGGCTATGTTGATGCATAATGATTAATTTATTTTAAGACACAATATAATGTATAATATTTTAATAGTATACAATCCAAGTAAGTTTATACAAATGTTCTATATGAAGAGAGGATAAATTTTGTATTGGGGAACACAACTCTTATACCTCAAAAAAAGTCAAGAAATAGAAAGCCTAGGATATTCGGCATAAACACCATCTATAAAGAGTATTTAGAAAAGAAATATATTAACCAATAAAGATACATTGTATTAGCTATACATAATATATAATGCATTATGTGTAACTAGTAATGTTTACACTATAGCACAAATCTCTTAAATACTACAACTTCTAGTTCAAGAGATGAGTCTGCGATCTGTTACATTCCATAAGGACACAAAAGGTCATTATATAGTGAAAAAAAAAGTGAGTGAAATATTTTTATTGGTGGAACGAAAGTTCAGATCACTTTCCAAGTTACACATAACCTTCTCACACATGTGAGGATAATTACCACATTAAATTTTTATATTAATTATGTAGTGGACTTAATACATCAAACCTTTGTAAAAATAGTACCTAAGGTGGAATTCCCACTAAGTGTGAATATGATATACACCAATATGTTTATGTTAGACATATAATTAATTTATTATTTTAGCCATATAATTATTGAAAAAAATATAAATAAAGGTTATATTACATGTTTTATTTATCTATTAGGTTGGTAATGTTATATTAAACATATAGGACTCATTAAATATAATACTTTATGAAATATTTGTTTTATCAATTAATTCAAATAATTACCAAGTATAAAGCATTAGATTTGTTTGAATTCAACTATATTTTAATTTTTAGTGGTTTATTCACCACATTTTGAAACATTATATTTTAATAAACAACCAATTAATGTGAAACCAAACATATTGTTAAGCTCTTGTACTTGTTGTTACATGTCAAATATAGAAAAAACATAAAAATACATGTAACAAAAAATAAATTTATAGATAGTTTAAAATTATTAAAACTATATTTTACGAGATAAGAAACATTTAGAGGGAAACGATTTTTCATTTTTTTATTGCATTTTAGACTACCAAGACCTTCATTGTTAGAGATAAAAGTGATCGGGGAAGTTTGATTAAAATTTTAAAAAACATGCATTATTTATTTTTAAAAATTTTAGGTGAAATTTTGATGATAAAGTTTCAATATTCCCCATGATAGCCACCAAAACCAAACATGTACTTATGGACCCTAAACTATGACCCTCACCATAGTTTCTAACACCCTGATTTATTCACCCCAACCTCCAACTATAAGTATAAATTAATAGCATGATATATTCACTCCAACCTCTAAATAATTGATATATTCATTCCAACCTCTAAATAATAGTAATTATTTATATGTGATAAAAAAGGAATTAAACTAATGTGATTTAAAAAAAAACCCATCATTTCTAGCATGGATATTTTACTCTTTGCTTTCTACATGTTACCTCCTTGAAAGGATTCTAAAAACCACAATTTATCTTAAAGTTTTCAATAACCACAAATACCTTCACACAAAGTATATGGGTAATATGCAAGGTCATATTAGATATTGGTGGAGGAAACACAAAGCTATTATTTCCACATCTTGCATATATACATATTTAGTCATTCAAAACTATGACATCTAATGAGGATCCACTTTTGATTGTGCTTTAACAGATGTCTATATTTGGTTCTAAAGCTTCCATTTTGGAATATGCTTGAAGGATGCTAATTTTTTTTTTGGTGTTTGGATTTACACATGTCAATTTAATTCGATTAAAAAACTTCAAAGCCTCCTCAACTTATCAATTTTTAACGTATCTAAAATCACATAAGAACCGTTTTAGCATGAACAATTGCACTAAGTTACGCGCAAAATATTTTCTATCATTTTTTTGATTTATTATAAAATACACCAATAAAAATAATGTGCATGCAAACTTGTTTTCATTGCATTTGTTGTGCACACATTTGTTTTCAATACATAATGCAAAACATTTCATGAATAAGCTCAAGGAAATGTTGTGGAGTTTGGCTTTATAACTTCCAATTACAATTGATTAAAAGTTTAGAAAATATCTTTAATGAATCCATTTTGTGCATATCCAACAGTCTAGAGCAAAAATTGTAGCAAAAATAGTTACACAAATTATATCATAGTTATTTTTTTATTATTTTACAATTTTTTTGATTCTATGGTTCATGAAAAATTGTTTTCATTACATATAATGTAAAAAAAATTGTTTTCTTTATATATTGAAAAGATTCTAAGAATAAAATCTAGGAATGTTTATTCAATTTTATCCTCATAGAGTGTAACTTGTTGAAGGACTCTTTCTTTGACTAAGCTAGTGACCCAAACCCATATTTGATGGATACCTCTATGCATGATCAAATTGTTCAAAAAGGGATTATGAAAAGGAATAATGATCTCCATTATTTGATTCAATCCTCAAAACATTTTTGAGTGGGAGTAGGACAATTTAGGACAAAATAATGGATTTTAAAATGATTCACAAAAAATTAATTTATGATAAATATAAATAACTTGTTGAAAGAAATGGTTCTTTATAGTCAAATTTGGTTAGGAAGAATTTTCCTAATATGACCTAGGATGGTGTGTTAGATCCTAGGATGGAAAAATTTATTTAAGATAACTTGAAATAAAAATTGGTAAAGCTTCTGGATTAATTGATAAAATGGGTATGATAACAAAATATAAATTGGTTTAGGATGTTAGAGGTTTCATTATATGGTAGGAATTGAATCAATTGGCTAAGACTAACTCAAGGGATGGACTTAGTGGAATTTAACAATTGATGAAGTATATAATTAATGAGTTGGAACCTTGTAGAAGGAAAGGTGGACATGCTAATATGAATTTTGAACAAGAGGTTTATTGTTTGTGTAGTTGAAACGATGACAATTATAGTTCTCAGAGTGCTCCTATTTTATTTTTTATCTTATTATGTCTTGTTCTACCTTTATGTATGGCTCATAATTGTTTATTTATTATTAAAAATACCTCATGACATATACTTTCAAGGATTATATAATATATAACTGCATTTTACACTACTATTTTCATTTTATACTTATACTTTACTCAATACCATGCTTTGCCTAGAAAAATTATTTAAGCTTTACATTTATTGTTATATACTCTTGTCATTTATTACATTATAGGTGGTTTTGATTTATTATTTCATTATATATAAATATAAATGTGTCTAAGGTGTGCCAGTCAAGATTTTCCCCAATTTTATTTTTTTTCACTTAAATTTGGATGCAGAATTAAATTATTATATACATTTAATATCTTTTATTAAAAAATAAAAACCAAACATACCCAATTGTAATAATGTTACATGCAAACCAGAAAAAATACTAATAAAATAATTTCCTTGTACAAAATAAAAATAAAACAATTGAATACCTCTACTAGAATGAGTCCTACCTTTTGTATCCAATTGATTATGAATATTCACTTTTAGAAAATTGAAATGTTCATTTTTTATTGATTCAAACATGTGGCATGTATTTGTATTGTAATAGGTGATTAAATTAAATTAATGACATTAAAATTAAACTATTCATAAATATTTTACACTGTAAACTTTATAAAAGAATTACTCTTTTCTACTCAATATAAGTGAGACTATTTTGATCATATTTTCATAGATATTGATTTGAGCTTAGCCTACTTGATAATGGTTGCCAAAATGTTGAAAATTTTCAAAATGTTGATTTAGCCATTTACTTTAAAAAAAAAGAATATATGAAAACAAAATAATGCAAAATAAAAGCATAGATATTCTTTGTATCTTAGGGAATAGAAAAAAAACATGGAAAACATATTAGTTGAAAATACCAATCAAATTTAGTTGACCATAACTATGGGTAGTTCTTCTAACAAATATGAGACCTAAACATTGGTGACAACTTTTACATTAAAAATGAGATTTTTAAATAATTTTGTTTAAAATAACTATAGCTTAATCCATATCACAATGGTTACATTCTAAATCTCTAGTTTATGGTCTATGTGTGAATATGTATAAAAAAATATAGGCCTTCACTATCCTAATAAATAAGAAAATTGAATATTTTAATGTACACAAATAAAATAAAATTACACACTAGTATTAGAATTAATGTAAAAACCCAATAAATTCCATTAATCTAATTTATCTACTTTTCAACCTCCCATATTTTACACTTGGTCTCTGATGGGCCAAAAAACCTGTCTAAAACACCTTTTCAATTTCCATTGTTATTTTAAGTTTTATTTTTTTCTAAGGTTTATTGTTCTCACCCTTGAAAACTAATCCTTTATAACAAAACATAAAATACAACTACACATCTATTATTTATGCTGCAAACCTTATTTAAAATAAAGGCCTAACAATGACTACATGACCAAAATATGGTCTATGAAGTATGAGTTATCAAAACCACACAATGTTTCAAACCTAAAATAATTTGAAATGTTATGTAAAACCCATTTTTAAACCCCTCTTTCATATTAAATAATAAAAGGCTAATGCATTAGCAATGACTACCATACCAAATCCTTCTAAATTGATCCCTAAACGTTGTACTTAATTGATGGCCCATATTATAATTTGGAGGATGAATACAATCACATTTCCATGTTAATGACATGTGGCAAACATTTATGCAGTCACATTTTAGGACCTAAGTGTCATTGGTGGGGATGCATTTGTAATCCAAATACTAAGTGGAAGACACATAATTGTGAGTGATCAATAACTCAAAGTAATTGCATATATGTTCCTTTTTCCACACTATAAGTCTATTTTATGAATTTTCTTTTCTCTCACATTTTTTGTTGGCACTAACACAAATTTTTTAATTAGTGTGTTCATTATTCCCATAATATTATGTAAAGTATATTGAGTCATGATTTCATTCTTGCCAAATCCCTATTTTTTCATTTTATGGTAGTCAGGGTGAGGATCAAATTAACATAATATTTATCCTTGGAATGACAAAAATAATATGGTGTCTTTATTTTTATTTATATTACTATGTTTTTTGTTGACAATGAATCACTAGATTCTTGTAAACAAATATATGTGAATGTTTTCATATCTTTTTGGGTTTATGTAAAAATGAGTTGTCAGTTTGAAATGTTATTTAGTTATGTTAGGTCACCACACATAGACTAGAGATTAGAAATCCAAACAATGTTAGGTGAATTAAGCTTGAATTAATGTATTCACATGAAAGTAACAGGAATAATTTATTTGTTTTGATTAGGTTACTGATATTGATATATATTTTCTTAAATTGATATATTTTTATTATCATAAAATTTTATACATTTCTGAAAAATATTGATTTCATTCTTTCCAAATCCATTAATTATTTATGTGTTGGATTCTCATGCATATGTAAGATGAGAAGGCTTGTTTGATGTGTTATTAACCCCAAAAAATGTTTGAATTAAATACATATTGAAAAAATTATAACCATTATATATATATATATATATATATATATATATATATATATATATATATATATATATATATATATATATATATATATATATATATAATCATTTTGAAATCCTTAATTAGGCTTGATCTCATCATAATATACATTTTCTCACATAGATGACGAACTCACACCTAAATTTAATTTTTTTCAATATGTTATTAATGATCTATAAATTTTTAATTTATGAAATATTAATTCCATTGACAAGAATGATCCTAGCAGAATAATATTTTCTTTCCATACCTAATTGATAGTTCTCATTCAATATATGAGGATGAGGGTATGTGCATGGATTTGAGGTACCAAAATGTGGATATTTTTCTGTCCAAAACGTGAAATAAGTGTAAACATGTATGCATTATAAAAATAATGTGTATGTGTTAGTTTAGTTAGGATTGGTAAATTCCAAGCCTAAAATGTGTAATTATTGTAATATGTATGCATTATAACACATACATGTTTTTAATAAATGATTAAAAAAAGTTAATTTAAAACTATCATTCCACTATTGAAGCTTTCATTGCTTGTGTATAATTTATTTACAAACCTTCTATCATGCACTCACATTCCAATTAATTAGTCATGGAATCCACTTTTAAAAATTATTTTGTGAGATAATCAACAATGCCTTATAAGAGGAGAGGCAATTAAACTATTTTCCTACCAATTAAGATCAATTTTAGTAATATTTTTTAGATTTATATTATTTTTTTGTTAAAACCATTTATTTTTCAGTTTTTACATCATATCAAACCTATTCACATGAAAGAGAAAATTTAGGAATTTAAGATGAATAAAATAATCCATAAATCCCTATTAAAATTCCTAGCTCTCCTAACCATCTTACAATTCCACAAGACCCACTAGGTAGTCATGAGGATTTGGTTGGAAATATAGTAATAAATAAAATACATAATGAAGAGATAATTATTAAAATGAAGAAAAACCAATTGACCAACACCCACTATAATTCTCTTGGGAAATAATTAGAGTCATTACCAGGCTAAGTTGACTAGATAACATGTCAAATTGATAGATGGACATATTATAGAGAGAGATGCAAGTCCTAATATGCTGAAAATTTATCAACGAATGGTATGAGAGACAAAAAATAAAATAAAGACCAAATTTTCATAATACTAATTGATTTATAAACCAATCAACTTCCTAATTTATCATGTAAATGGATCATAATCGATTGGTACCAACTTAGTTTGATAAAAGATAATTTTTGGGATAGATGGTGGATGGTATTTGATTACCTACGTGTTTATCATCAATGAAATTCTTAAATATTTTAAGTAGTTAATTTTATATTATACATATACACATGCCCATGATTTAGATATGTATAATGGTGGGAAACAAGAAAAATTCACAACACGAGATATATGTGGGAAAACATCATTGAGAGGTAAAACCCCTAAAATGATTATTCATTATTTGAGAATTAGACTCACCCAATACAATCAATCTTTTTATCACAATTCTTCTTAGAGAATCTCTTTCACAAAAATAACATTTGAATATTTCAAATATTTTAATGCTTATAATTTTGAATGTGTATTATAATTACTCAAATGCTTTAATTTATTAATTTTACCACATAAAATTAATTATAAGTGCAATGAACCATTATAAACAATGGGTTCAACCTCTCACCCAATTCACAATGATAAGTTTTATAACTATATATTTTATTATTTATTAATATAAGTATTAACTAACATATGTTAGTTAATAAAATATATTATTATTAATTTACCTATGTAATTTATTATTAATGTATTAATGGCATGTCATATACTAAATAAAATTTCATGTTCCAACACTCCCCCTTAATATTAAGTGGAGATAAATGCCATATCCATATTTAAAAAATAAAATAAAATATATATATATATATATATATATATATATATATATATATAATATGTAAATTGTCTATGATGAGTTTAGGGTGCATGCAAAATTTGAATGAATTAAAAACTTTCATCATGCCAATATGACCTTTTAAAATAAAAATAATTATAATCCATAAACTACTTAAACTTAGTTTAGGCTAGCATGATCATGAGACTACATCTCACAGTTTCTTATGATTAATCAACCAAATATTTTAAAACCTTTTATAACATAAGAACCTCCATTAAACCATATGATTTTAAGTATTGGGTACACTAAAAACTCACATATGGTCTAGTTTATTAAAATAAAATAAAGTCACTTATTATGTATTATTTTTACAATTTGATAATAAGTATTGATAAGAATAAAGAAACACATGGATTTTAGGAAGTGACATTGTCATGCACACTTCCCCTTAATGAAAACTTAGAGATTTCCAACATTGTATGAAACTTAAAAAAAATGATAATATAAATTGGTTTTGTGAATATATCTACCACTTATACATCTGCAAGATAAAACTGAGATCAATATCCCCATTGAGAAGTTTTTATTAGAAAAAATGGACATGAAGTTCAATATGCTTAGTTCTTTGGTGTTGCATTAGATTTATTTCCAAATCTATACAAATTTTATTATCATAGATAAGGGTTGTCCTGTGAGGAACATCCAAATATATTTCTTCTAAAAACCTTCACAACTAGATGGAATATTTATCAACTTCAATAAAAAATTTATACTCTAGTCTTATAAAAGAGATAGAAATAATAATTTTTTTTTGGCTCCAAGTGATCACACACACACCAAACTCAAACACATATTCAAAATTAGATTTTTGATCTATAATATCACTAGCATGGTAAACATCACAATAAACATATAAATTAGCATTATCAATGGAAGAATAATGTAAACCAAAATTTACATATCCTTTGATATCCAAAATATCCATTTTTCCAGTTTCTAATGATCCAAATAACACCTAAAACAACTGAAATATTCAACAAATTTCAATAGGATTAACTATAGGATTACATTTAACATATAAAACTTAACAACTTGGTTATGTGTATTAAGATTTAGATACAGAGTTAAATTTTTCTCTTGAAATACAACCATTCCTAGAAAGTGACAAAGAGTGCCTAGATAAGTCATTTCAAAATATTGACTTATTTTATTTTGATATGTAATAACTAAACTAGTTTTATCACCAATAATAATAAGATCATAAACATATAATATAATTAAGATATAATGACTATTTTCAACTTCTAAAAAGATATCAGTATCACCGATGAGTTATGGGTGAGTTGGTAAAGTGACTTGGTTACTTTAAGCACCACCCAAGTTCAAATCTTAGTTTGGTATCAGAGGTTGGTCATGGTTGATCATTAGTATTCTTAGGCTAGTTGTGGCTAATAATGGTATTCTTGGGTTGGTTGTGGCCCTTAATGGTATCATCAAGATAGTTATGGCTATTCATTAATATTCTTAGGCCAGTTGTGGCCATTTTTGGTCATTATGGTACTTATAATAGATGATCACTTGAGGATCTGGGCCCTTGATTATGTCCTAGACCAGTTGGAACTCTAGTAAAAAATGAATAGATTAAGGATCCCACCAAAACTAATATCTATATAAAAAATATTTCATTATCAAAATAATAGTTAGATACACCTATTTTTTAAAAATAAATAGTTATTTTATAATACCAAGCTTGCAGAGCTTGTTGTAAAGCATAAACAGATTTTTTATATTACAAACATAATATTCTTTTATGGATTTAGTGAAACATTTAGGTTGAGACATGTATATTTATTCTTCTAGATCACCATTTAGGAAGACAATTTTGACATCCATATGGTGTATAATACAACCATTTGAGCAACAAGGGCAATAAATAATATAACAGTACTCATTTTTATACAAGAGAAAAGGTTTCAATGTATTCAATATTGGGGTTTTTAGTAAAACCACAAGAAACTAATCTAGCTTTGTTTTTTCAATTTTACCAATTGAATTATATCTATTTGTCAAAGCCACCTAGAACCAATAATATACCTCTTAGGAGAAGGTGGGACAAGATACCAAGTATGGTTTTTAATTAGGGATTTATATTTATCTTACATACCACATTTACATTTATAATATTGAATAAATTCTTCAAAATATTGAGCTTGACATTCATATAATGTCATCAAATCATGATAATTGTGTTGACTCCTAATTAGTTAAAAAATTTATCAAGATTAGATGACTAAAATAGGGATTCAGTCAATTTAGGTATCTTATTTTCAAAATTAAGTAGAGAAGGATACCCCTTAGAATCCAAGTTATCTAAAATTGGATCAACTTATTATAAGGATTCTTTTTTCATAAGGAGTACCAAAAGAGTCAGGATCATATAAAGAAGCAATTTTAGTGGGTTCCATTAAAGACTCACAAAAAGATTTAATTTTTTAAGATTTATAAAATACTATTCTCAATGTTTTTCCATTTATAAAGATAATATACTCTTAATCCTTTATTTTTCCCTCTATAACACATGAAAATCTAACAATATGATGTAGGATCAAGTTTCATTCTTCTTGCTTTAGGAATAAAGATTAAAGTAGGACTGACAAACATACTAAGGTGAGAAACACTTTGTTTATTATCATACCATATTTATAATGGTGTATAAATATTGAAATATTTATTATATAATCTATTTATAATTTTCATAATTATATTCATGGATTCACCTCACATTAATCTAGGAACATTTGTAGGATACAACATCATTCTAGTAATTTTTATGATGGTTCATTTTACCCTTTCAATAATTCCATTTTACTTCAGGGAATATGGATTTGTTAACTCTATTTATATACCATAATTGATGAAAAATGAATCAAATTATTGATTAACATATTCACCTCCATTATCAATCTTAATCTTTTAAGAGAAAAGTTATGACTTTTTAAACTAAAGTTTTAAAATATTTGAATTTAGTTAGCACATAATATTTATTCTTAATATAATAAGACCAAATCATCATAGATTAATAATAAATGAAAGTAACATAATATAGATAATCATTAAGATAATACACATATATAGGTCCTCTAGCATCACTAAACATAAGCTCTAAGGGAAGAGAGGAGTTAA
This sequence comes from Torreya grandis, assembly GCA_037957365.1. Lineage (NCBI taxonomy): Eukaryota > Viridiplantae > Streptophyta > Pinopsida > Cupressales > Taxaceae > Torreya > Torreya grandis. The sequence continues at coordinate 725,291 of JARHVA010005868.1, read as the reverse complement.
CATCATGATTTTTGTGAAAGGGTTTATTATGTTGCTTACCACATAAGCAACACTCATACAGTTCATGTTGTGATCAAATAGAAAAAATACCAACCATAATATCATGGAGATAAATAATATATAAAATTATAAAATTAACATGAGCTAGTATTTCATTTACAATTGATATTTATTTCTACTTTGTGATGAAAGATAACATGTAGAAAAAATAAAAAAAATGTGTATAATCCATTCTTTTGAATTACTTCAACAATCATAAAACCAAATTGATTCTTAATTCACCATTTATCCTTAAGAAATGTTACTTTAAAATTATAATTTATAGTTTGAGAAGAGGATAACATAATTTTGTTAATTTTAAGAAATAGAAGACATCATTCAAGAATACATTTTCAAATTCAACTTTCCTCTGTCTAGTAGCTTCTACAAATGAATTATCTCCTATATATATATATATATATATATAGTGTCATATAAAATATTTGATGGACATGTCATGTGATTAAATAAACCACTATCTAAAATCCATTCATTTTCATTAAAAGCAAATAAGGTAGCATACAATGTAATAATGTTAGTATTATGATCTTGATTATCATTTTGATTTTTCTATTGATTCTGATTAGAAGTTTTATTCCCTATTTTATTTTTAGATTTTTTTTATATATGTTTTTATTTTTGTAACAATCTTTCCTTTTATGTCTAAATTTACGACACATATTGTAATTTCTATTAAATTTGATTTTATGATACTTGTTTCTAGATTTCTTGTTCTCATCTTTGTTGTTGGTATGTTTAAATTTAGAATTAGATTTATGGCTTCTAGTTTTTTCAAAATAAATATTATGAGAAGTCCCTGAGTGGCATTATAGTTTGAATCAAAATTTTACATTACTTGTTCTTATTGAATAAGAAGAGAAGACAACGAAGTGAGGTCATGAATGCATTTTTCTTTTTGGTATTTATAATAAGGAATATAAATGAAATTGTAAAACTTTTCATTAATGTTCAAATGGTAATAAAGTAAAAAATATAATATTTAATAATATTAAAATTAAAACTATCTAAATAAAATTTGATGTTTTTGATTTTTTCAAAAAACTTAACTACTTTTTCATCACCATTCATGGGAGTAGTTAGAAGTTCAAGTATAAGTTTAATTATTATTTAGAGATGAGTGCCCTTATGCATTTATTCAAGAAGTTTTTAGGATTATTTGGGCAACTCTTGATTACCATTATGGAGTAAGAAACCATCCTTTACACTCTTTAAAATTATTGACATGGATTTTTATGATTTATGTTGAAATGCATTGGTAAGATTGATTGTGACATGTATCCTTGACTAGGGGTTTTTAGTCCTGAAATCAATGCTACAAAGTTTATAAGTCATAAATTTAGATTTAATATATACTTTTAAAATTTTATAGTTTGACTTATTTAATAGTTTCAACTTATCTTGTACAAAATTTGGAGAAGACATAACTTCCCTACAAAGTTTGACAATTTCTATTTTTTTAATACTAAAGCAACACTCAAAATGGTTTAGCAAATGGACTTTTAACATCATTTTATAATTTATTTTTGTAATAAAATAAATATTTTAATGTTTAAAAAATGATAATAAATTAATTATATTTGAAACAATTAAAAATTAATAATAACTTGATTATATTTGAAACAATTAAAAAATTACATAAAATTTTAATAATTGTAAGAGTCACAAGTGTCGAAAGTGTCACAAGAATAGTAAAATAAAAAATTTAATAAGGGATAAATAATAAATTTTTAATTAATTATATTTAAAAAAAAAAAGTTATGACCAAACAAAAGTTTGACCAAAAAGATAGGTTTAACTATTTTTGAACCTTATACCTCTCTTTTAAAAGTGTTTTATAAAATTATAACTACCAAATCCTATTCAACACTATACAAATGTTTAAATTCAAAATATGATATTTAAATCCTAATTATTCATTTAAAAAAAAATAAAAAATATATAAATAATGTGCATTTAATAATCAAATTATAAGATTTTACTTTTTGGGTTAAGATTCAGATTGGAAAGTGCCATCCTCCCTCACCCCTTTTTGGTTGCATGGAAACTATGATTTATTTAATAAAACATTTATTAAATACATTTTAAAACTATATACTTACAATTTTGGATACCACAAGTATCCATGGCATAGAGGGAGGTAGGAGCACAATAGGGAGAGAGTAGGAGGCCATCACAATGTCTTTAAAATGTTGTACGACCTTGCAAGATCCTCTTGATGAATAAAATACAATAAAAATTGAATTTTTGTGTAAAAATATATTTTTTTGTTTGAATCCCAGTAAGGCCATACCATACTGCTTAGGTGGAATACATTTTACCTAAAAATGGTTTTGATACCTCAAAATATTTTTAAGTGGTCATTGTGGATAAAATAATGAAGTTCTCACCACTAAAAATCAAGTTCAGGTTGCATAAGAATTAAAATGAAATCATTAGATATTTTTACACCCACATATTCCATATGTAAATGATATTACTATGATTCCACATGCTTAATTTCTTGTAGGTAATGTTTGTTGTAGAGTTTTGTGTGATTGCCTTGATCCTAAATATTGAGATACAATTCCACAAGTTCCAAGGTGTTTATTTAATAATTTTAAACCAGCATTTATATCTTCTATGGCTTTATATGAGGCCATACAAGACTGATTTTTTATGTCAAAAATTATTTTAATAGGCTCCAAAGTAAGGTCTTGCCAACCAACATATCAAACTTATTCTAATACCATGTTAAATTATGCATATACACATGTCCATAATATAGATATGTAAAATGGTGGAAATAAAAAAAATACACAACATGAGATATACATGGGGAAATCTTAGAGAGAGGTAAAAAAACCACAATGATTATTTATTATTTGAAAAATAAATTCACCTAATACAATCAATCTTCCTCTCACACTTCTTATCATGGAATCTCCATCACTGAACCCATGTTTGAATATTTCAAAAACTTTAATGCTCATAAAATTGAATGTATATTAGAATTCCTCACATGCTCAAATTTATTGATATTACCACATATAATATATTATAAGTGGAGTGAAATTTTGTAACAATAAACGTGATAGATCTAGCCTATATAAATTCATACTACTATATGATAGATCTAAATCAGTTTATGATGCATACAAAGCTAAAAAATAATTGACATCACCAAAATAAAATACTAATGAAAACTTATGTTTCCTACTTTGACTCTACTAAATACTGAGTTTTCTAATTTTCTTAAGCAAACATTTTTAGGGGCACATGACCAAATAACTACCCCTTATAAAGATTAAGCTTCCATTACAAAAACTTGATTTGATACTAGATGATGGGGTTTATCAGAGTCTTCAAAAATAATACATAAATAATGAAGCATACATAGAGACAATATTTTCAGACACAATACTATTCACACACTATAATTATATTTTGTTGTATTCAAAATCCATACGAGTGTTACAATTATATAGGAAAGTTATTTCCTATAACTGGGGAGATCATATCTCCACCAATATCTCACCCAAATATCTATATGAGTAACAATATATACCTAACTATATATTAAATAAAAACTAACCTATAATCATAATATTGTTGTAATAATATTAGGTTAACTAATTACTGACCAAATATATCTAACAAACTAAGTGAATTATTATTCTCGTAATTATTCACATTATGATATATAAATTACTGTGAGGGCTAAATATTCCCTAACATTAATGGTATGTCATATACCAAATAACATTAATTATTTCAACATTAAAAATTTTATGGGTAAGGAAAAGGCTATACGTAGGATAGACTAGGTGCACATTATGTGCCTACTCATCCTACGATAGTCAATATCTAAAAACCACATTAGCTTGAGATAATCCCATATGAAGTGGAGGTTGTATATTTTGAAACTTTTCTTGTGCTGAAGGCACTTAATGACACCCATCATTTTGTATATGAGTAAGCTTTTCCATAGTGATGTTGGAGAGAGTGGACATGGGGATTTTCCATATATTGTTAATGCCCAACCACACCATTCCACATATTATGGTGTTGTATGTAGTGTAAGTTTAGAGGCTAATGATGTGATGTAACATAATCATGGTGGTTATTTTAGTGGGATAGATGCTCTGGTTCTAAATGACAAGTTTTTGACAAATACATTTTGTTTGGATACTTCAACTTCAACTATGTGCATTTCTTATATATTTGAAAAAATAATAGAATAAAAAATAATTATATTTAACATGTTAAATTTCAAATATATCTATATTTAAAAGGTTAAAATTAATTTACATATAAATTTCAATAATATATATTTATTATTTTCCATTACATGAGGAGATGGTCCCATCTTTTTCCCAACCATATTTTTGACCATCTAGTACTATATATACTATTGAACATACCTAACCAATTCATACATATAAACATGTAATTTTTCATGAATGTTATGGTTCATGCACATGTATTTATTTATATACATATTCTAAACTAGCAATCATGTTTTATTTATTTATTTGATTATCATAGTCGAGACTTCTCCTTCCATAAGGGTGGGAGTAGACATATGTGTTGTTATTATGATTTTATCTATGTAATAACTCATTAAGGTATGATAACCTATAATATTGAATTGTAAATATAGTTTTGTAAAAATACTTTTCCACTTTGATTATACAAATATAACTAGCATGAATTATTATCTAAATAGGGGTGTTTGATGACATCTGATAATATTGTTGAGTTTATTAGTAGGGGTGCCATGGTATAAAAAAAGTTTCAAATTTGGACATTATATTTTGATTATTTAGTTAATTTCTCTAAGAATTTACATAATTGTGTGGAGGGTTCAACCCATTACATTATTATGTGTATGGAATAAACTCTTGGTGTTTCTCCCTTTCACATTCTTGTGTGTGAGAATGAACCTAACATTTACCCTACTGATCATAAAATGGAAATTGAGCATGGCCATGAGATTGTTTTATTATTATTATTGGTAAGAAAGGTTTTTTTGAATTAGGGACCCAACCTTATACATAAAACCAAATAAAAGAGGGCCTAGAATCTAAGATGAAAAGAATAAGTTGAAACATGAAGGCCCACATGCTACATAAGGGTTTTTGATTTAGGGGCCCAACCATGTACATGAATAAAAAATAAGGGCCTAGAAGCCCAGATATTCAACAAGACAACACAACCAAAAAGATTAATAAGATTAAACTAAGACCTTTCTAATTCATTTTCCTTCCTTCATATAAGGGTTATTTTTAGAGGTTCTAGCTTGCCTTGGCCTTTCTTCTTTTTTTTTCCCATAATTGTCCAATCTTATCCTTCCTTAGGATAAATTGGAATGGAAATATCCAACAAATCAAATGATTTCAACTCTTTCAAAGGTGTCTAGGACAAATAATATCTTATTAATTCTAGAGATATATTATCCATTTATTTCATAGAAACTCTATTTTCATTAATAGGAGGTGTGGTTTCCATGCTTGGTTCTTCTTGGAATATATCTAGATCATCCACATGCTTTTTTAGATTACACTTAGGTTCAATGCTTTTGTTATCATTTTCAAAAATAAAATGCACCATGAGGGCATCCTTCCACTAGGACACACTTTTATTACACTTGAATATATTTCATGAATTATCTAGGTGCTTTGTTTCAAAACAATTTTCGCATCTAAAATAAAAACTTTCATAGTCTAAAGACTACTTCCATACTTGATCCTAAGCTTTCAATTCTATTAACTTAAGAAGATATTTGCAGACATCCAACTTTAACAAAACCCAAGCTACAGTAGTATGATAAAGATATTTTAATGAACATATACAAATTTTTATAATGTATTACCAATGGATTTGAAACACAAATCTATCCAAAATTGTAATGGTAAATAAGGTAACCTTACCCAAATTGGTCTAACATTATATGCCTCAATGTGTGGGTTGAAAGACAAAAACCACAAATTGAAGGTAATAATTATCTTTCCCCATGCCTGAAAGGGGTTATGAAACACCATATGCATATCCTCCAAAAGATCATAATGAACAATGAATAAACCTCTGGCACATGGGAAAATTTGTAAATTGTCTCTCATTAATGGTAACTATTTCTCTTTAATCCATCCATTGAGGTTGGGGAGAGTGGGACATAGATTGGAGAAGTGACATATCATTCCATAGGTAGATAGTTCCTCTTATCTCTCTAATATATCTTTTAGTTATTCTCCCTCAAAGGAAACCAAGGGATTGGCTTTGAAAATGACTAAATTTTTGAAACCCTTATCCTTATTCCTGGAAACAATGGCAACATAAGAATGGCATGACCATGAGATTGTTATAAGTACATGTTTATTTTATTTTTTGTATTATTTTAAAATTAGATTATTAACCTAGTTTCATGTCTAATATGTAATTTTATAACAATATTTATATATGAGTTATTAACATAAAAGGACTCATATTATAACTTGTGTGTGAAGAATCTAATAAATTTGAGGGATCTTCATCTACAAGTAAGGCATTTGAGGGAGAGCCTTCACCGAGCAAGGGAAATAGGGATATGTTTTTATGATTAGAATATGTCTTACATGATACTTGTTTTATGCATGTATTCAATGTATGCCTTTTTACCTTTGACCTAACAATCTATTATGTTATCATTTTGTATGCCCATATATATATATATATATATATATATATATATATATATATATATATATATATATATATATATATGACCTTATAATTATTATGTAAATATTATCGTTATTGTAATCTCATTAATTTTTTGAAACTCTATTTATAGATATAAGGTCAACTACATTCATTAAAATGTTGAGCCTTGAACATGGGCATTTATGGACTAAGTGACAAGATCTTGTAATTCAATTAAATGTTGAATGCTTTCAATTTATAAATACAATATATCCTCTATATGGTCATAGATATGTAATATTTATGTGTTTAATCATGTCCCGATTGCATGGTCAACACTCATATGGATACCATGTCGTTTAAGTGGTATTATACACTTAAATTTTGTACTATGGATTTATCAAGGGATGATCTATGGATGTTTGTACTCTTCTAGAAATTATTCCATTTAATAAACATAGAATAATACATATGTAAAGCAATGGATATATATATATATATATATATATATATATATATATATATATTAAGGAAAAAACATATATAACCATAGCATAGATGTAATGGAAAACCTCACAAGGAGGTAAAAAGCCATGGTTGATTATTCATATAAGAAAAACTAAATAACTCAATAAAAGTCCTTATTTTATCTCTTCTTCACATATAATATATTAAAAAACCCTAGACATATATTTTAAATGTCTGGGTGCTCAATATGTTGTTCACACATATTCTGTATTGTCATTTTACAAAGGTAAAATGACATTATATATTGAGGTGTGATCTAGACCATTATAACCAACAGGCCCAACCTCTCGAATAATGTTCAAATATATTTTATTTATTTAGAAGATTATAATTCATGATAAATAAAAAAAAAAAATTAGTTATTTAAACAATTTAAGTATGCTAAAGGTACATGTAACACCACCTAAACATTACATGTTACAACACACCCACTTGATGTTAAGTCCAAATACATGCCATAGACACCTTTAAAATAAAAGAATTATATTTTTTAAACAATATAAAATTATTTTAGGATGAATGTAAAATTTGAAGCATTTAAAAACATTCATCATGAAAATATCACCTTTTGAAACAAAATGAATTATAATCCATAAACCACTTAGAGTAAGTTTAGGCTAGCATGATCATGAGAACACATGTCACAATTTTACATGAATAATCAACCAAGCATTTTGGATCCTTTTATAACATAAGTAACTCCATTAAAATATATGATTTTAAATATTAGGTATACTGTAAACTAGCATATGGTGAATTTTACCAAAATCACATAAAGTGACTTATTAAAATGCTTTACAATGAGAAGAAGTATAAAGAATAATAAGGAAACACATGGATATTAGGAATAAACATTGTCATGTACACTCACCCTCAATGGAAACTTTAAGAGGCCAAACACTGTAAGAAACTAAGAAAAATTGGTAGCACCAAGTTATTTTGTGAAGATATCTACCACTTGTTCATCTGCACGACAAAAAATTAGATCAATATCACCATTGAAAACTTTTCTCCAATAAGATGGGCATGAAATTAAATATGATTATATTATTGATGCTAAAATATATTTTTATATAGAGTTATATAACTTTGATTATTAGGGTAAGTGCACAAAGTTGGGGGACAAAGAGGGCCTACCCATGGACATGATTTTTATAAAATTTCAGAAATTTGAACTTCTATAGATAATTTGACATATCTACACTCCAAATTTGAAGATGGTGTAAAAACATGAAATGTAGAATTTTGAGTCTAGTTTGTAAAACATCAATTTTTTTTAAAAATGGTTAAGTATAACTAGGTTAAACATCTAAAATTTAAAGAGGAACTCCTATTTTTTAGAAAACATAGTAGATAGATGGCCGTGATGTGCACCATTTTTTAGCAACATTTAATATTATTTGAAATCCTTTGGGGAAAATTTAGATAAAATCTTATATCATGTCACTTATTTTTTTTGGTATTTTTTAAATGAATACTTTTTTTTGAATTTATCAAGTAAATAGATCCTAAAAGCTAACAAAGAAATGGATAGTAATCTGTGAGTCATGCCTAACTACCTTAAAAAAATGAAAATCAATTTATTTTTTAATGTGTGTATAATTATGTGTACTACATCTCCATATAATTTGTTTTTCACTTGGATCAATGAAATAAAAGTTACATCAACATGTATAGGCATGAACGTTTGTGGCATGTAGTGGCCTAAAAAAGACATAATTAGAAATAAATATAGTTTGAAACCTTAAATTAGTCAAAAAATTATAAGAATCATATTTTTGGAATGAGGAGAGTGTTATCATCATAATGGTATCAGTTTTTAAATTTTCACATTAAATTCTTAGTGTATTTAGAAATAAAAGTTGAAATTAGTTTTTTATTTTCATACCTTTCAAAACTCAGTTGTACATTGACAATACAAGCTTTTGGTTCAGGAATCCAAGTCATTATTGAGCCAAAAGGTGCAAGAATTGAATTTAAATTAAAATACTATGATCAAATTAATAACATTATCTCATTATTAACTACATTGATAACACTATTTTAGTATTTAATAACATGATCACATTAATAATGCAATCGTGTTATATATTCTCAACATCCTAAAACCTGAATATGAGCCATTAGGCCTAATAGTATTAAGATAAAATATTGGTTTTAGATTAATATTTTTGTTTGGGACAAATTTTCTTGTCAAAAATTGATAGCATTGAATGATAATTGGAAATGTATTAACCTGTGAATAAATTTATTGTTCCTTTGATCCCAATATGGTGTGTAGTTAGGCCAATAGATCCCAAATTGACATTAGATAGATATATTTCCTTAGATGGAGATTGGTTGGCCCCAATTACATATCAAACTAAACTAAATACTTGGTTTTTTATAATATGGCGTGTAATTAGAGACCCAATTGACAACATATGGACATAATTCCTTTCTTATGTCTCATTTAACCCTAATTATGTATGCGATTGAAATAAATATTTAATTATTTTAATTATTTTAAAGCCCTGATTGACATTATATTGAAAAAATTCCTTGCATGGGGACAAATTACTCTTAATTATAGATTATATTGAAGAAAATACTCAGTTGGTTAAATATGATGTGCAATTAGGAGAAAATATTCACAATGGATAAATTAGATGGACACAATTCATTGCATGGGGTGAAAAATGCCTTGATTGATAATCTAGGTAGAAGCAGTTAATTACATATAACTTAGTTGTCCTCAATTGTGTATAGTATTGAAAAAAATATCAATTGATTTAGCATGGTGTAATTAGAGCCCCAAATGACATTTGATGGATGTAATTCCTTGCTTAGGGATTGAGTGGCCCTAATTCCATATCATATTAAAACTAAACACTTAATTAGTTTAATATGGTGTGTAATCATGGCTAATGGAACCTACATAGAACATTATATGGAAAAAATTACTTTCATGGGGCTCAGTTGGCCCCAATTATGTATGAGATAAAACCAAATACATGATTAGCTGGATGCAATTATTACAAAGTTGTAATTGACATTAGATGTATTTAGTTACTTGCATGAGCCTTGGTTGGCCATAATTGCATATTAAAATTAACTAAATAATTTGTTGATTCAATATGTTATGTATTTAGGACCAACAAATCCCCCTGTTGATAGTAGAAGGATGAAATTTCTTACACAAGGCTTGTTTGGAATAATTTTGTATATCATATTAAACCAAATATTCTTTCAGTTGAATTTAGTGCACAATCAAAATCTTGATTATTACTAAATATGGATGTAATTCCTTACAAAGGGTTCAATTGGTCATGATTTCATATCAAGTTCATGATAACACTCAATTTTTTGAATAAGGTGTGCAACTAGGGCCCTAATTAAAATTATGTTGACACAATTCCTTGGGCAAGCCTCAACTGGCCCGAATTATGTATCATATGGAGCTGAATACTTGATTGGTTTAATATGGTATGTAATCAGGGCCAAGTAAGCCCTAATTTTCATTATATATGAATTTAATTCCTTTCACACAGCTCCTTTAGACTGAATTGCATATCAAATTGAAAAAATTCTTATTTTTTTTAATATGGTGAGCACTTAGATCCCCAATTTATATCATATGGATGAAATTCCTTACATTAAGGCTCAATAGGCCCCTAGGATCAATTTATCCTCAATAAAAATCCTTTATATATAGTAATAAATAGGTTCATAGGGATGAAATCAATTAAAATTACATTAATCATTACCACAACTGACTTTGTAGGCTCAATCTATGGTGATGTGGGGGACAATTGATCCCAAATTCACATTCTTTACTCATAGATCTATGTTTAAAGTTCTCAAATTTTCCCCAATCACCATCATGATTGTACCTTATATACCCTATACGCTAATCCCTAATCCTTGAATTTTCTATTCCTTAAACTCTATTTACTATAAATATAAAATCTTTAAACCTTAAACCAATAATTTTAGCCCAAATTAACATCATTTAGATTAATAATTAATTTCATAGGGCTCAGTTTGGCCTAAATCACATGGTTGATTACCCCATTTAACTAATTCATTCAATTTTCTTGATGACATCCATGATATACTAACAACCCAAAAATATATTCTATAGTCACAAATGGGTCTAAGTGATTCAAATTATCCTCAATTATCTTTATGGTTGACTATATGTACCCTAAACCATGTATATGAATTAAAACCTAGAATTCATAAACCATAAACCCTAAACATTATACCCTATATTGTAAACCATTTACTTTCCAAGTATTTACCAACTTCAATTTAGTCCCAATTAACATCCTTTTTATTAAGAATCTAGTTTGAACACATAGCATATCTAGTTATTAGATAGTAATATACAGGTCCTTAAACCTAAACCCTATGCCCTAATCCCTAATTATCCTTAAAACATAAATTATAATCCCTATGCCCTAATTTCTACTACATTCCACAAACATATATGCCTTATGATATAGTTGATTTTATCACAAGATGTCATAAAAGGTACTTTTTAAACCTATGGCCAAAACCTTTGGAGTACCAATCTAGCTGTGCATTTGTTCAATAAATTAGGGCTATTTCAATCCTATTCAACATAATTAACCAAAGAGGAAGATATATAGTTGATTATTTTAATCGAGGAGGCATTTGATGCCAATTTAAACCCCTTCAATAGCAAGAGATGATTTGAGGCAAATCAAAAGATTGATATTATATCATGAATTGATGTAATTAGTCAATTTGTGTAATTACCTACATGATCTAGGCAAAATTGAGCCCCTAAACCAAATTTATGGCTAAATTAATTGTATGAAATGCAAACATGAAGGTAGTCAAGTCATAAATAGGTGTCACAAGCAGCTCAAATGTTCTTTAATTACCTTAGTGATTTGACTGTATATTTGATATATTAAACCCTAAATTACCTTGTATAATTTAACTTTAACCCTAAACCCTATACCATTTGCATTAAACCCTAAGCCCTAAACCCTTTGAATTAGAGACCCTAAACCCTAAACCAATAAATTTAGCCCTAATTAACATCCTTTATATATATAGCAAGAATTAGGATAACATGGATGAACTTAGTTAAAATTGCATCACTCATTACCATAATTAAATTCATAAGCTTAATCTATGATGATGTAGGGGATAATTGATCCCAAATTCACATTTTGTAATCTTAGAAATAGGTTCAAGGTTCCCAAATTTAACCCAATTGCCTACACGATTGTATAAATATAACCTAAAACCTATACCCTAATCCCTAATCCTTAAAGTTCTTATCCCTAAAATCTAAACCACAAATATAAACTTTTTAAACCTTGAACTAATCATTTTAGCCCAAATTAACATCATGTCTAGATTAATAATTAAGTTCACAAGGCTCAATTTGGCCTAAATCACATGATTGATTGCCCCATTTGACTAATTCACTTAATTTGCATGATGACGTCCAAGGTATAATGATAACCCAAAAACACATTTTATTATTAATGACTTATTATTATTTTTTTGGGCTTCAACGTACTCAGAGCTTCTTTTTCCAAGTATTAAGAGAAAAAAAAATGACTTAAAAAGTAATACCATAGAATTTAAAGCACTTTGGGAGGCATATTAGTCAACCACTTAATAAATTGAAACTGTAAGTGATATGGCATTTAATGCACTTTATAAAAAGTTCCCAAAAACATTTTCATGTCACGTATGTCATAAAATCATGCTACCTACTATTTTATTAAATGCACACATCATTCCAATTTATAGGGAGCCATTTCCCTTTCATTACAATGTCAATTCAAACTATGGGATTTAATGCAAAGAGAGATGCAAGTATCTATAAAGCTAAGCCATTCTAGGGGAAAGGTCCCAGAAGTTTTGCACCTTCAATTTAAACCTTAATTATAATCCCTAATCCTTAAAACATAAATTATAATCCCTAATCCTTAATCCCTAATCCATAAACCCTATGCACTAATGCCTTAACCCCCAATCCATAATCCCTTATTTACATTAAGTATAACGTGATCACATTATTTAATAATGTGATCACATTATTCTTAACATAGGAAACACTTGGTCCTCATTACCAATTTCCAACCCCAAATCTTATATTGATAATAACACAATCATGTCATGTAATAATGCTATCATGTTTTTGTCAATATGAACTTCTCAATGGGTAAATGGGCTAGGACCTTATAGAAAACATAATGCGATATCATTATATAATATGATCATGTTATTATTATTTTAGTGATAAGATCACTTATCAATGACTATTTTTAGCTTAAATTAAGAATTCTATCCCCATAAACATTCTCTATGTACTTTTGCAAGATTTACATACCTATGTACTTGACCCCACCTTTGAAAAGTTGTAAATTGTCTCTTTTGATGGGTTCTAGATCATGTTTGAAGAGGAAGAGGAAGTTGAAGAAAAAACACCATAGGAATTAGAATATTTCAAAGAGAAACACAAGCTACTAATGCAAAAAGTTTGTGGTAAATAAGGTACGAACCTTAATCCTAATGAATCAAATGCCATAGATAATGAGCCAATTGATGACAATGAATTAAGAAATGATGAAATTGACTATAATCAATTGAATAATGTTAAAATTGACCATATTGAAATGAATATTAATGAAATTGACCCTAATGAAATGAATAATAATGAAATTGAAAATAATGAATTAGTTAATGTTGGAAGTTCACATTCAAAGTTCCAAGTTTTTTATTTTGTTGATGATGAGTCTACGTATGATGCTTCACCCCCCAGGAATGAATAAATTTTGATGGAAACAAATAATGATGAAATTAACCATCAATAAAATTTCATGTAAACATATAATGACTAAATTAATAATGAAGAATTTAATGTCATCCCACCTCTAAACAATTAAAGTAATAATGGTTTGAAACAACCTCTAAGCAAATTCCACCATTACCAACACCTCCAAGAATTATGTGTAGAAAAGATAAGTACTTAATTAAATTTGATGAAAATATTTTAGAACCAATGCATAACAAAATGTCAGATCACCATTCAAGAAGACCGGCTCAACAAATTTGGGATACTTTCTTTCATAATTTGGAGTATGATAGTTAAAGATGTCAATTATTTATTTAATTGATAAAATTGATTAAGATGAGACCTATAATATACACATTAGGACTAAGAACATCTAACATGGATGATGAAAACATTGAAATTGTTGAAAATCTACATGATGCATATCATACTATAGGCCTAAGATGACGTAATAATGATTGTAATGTTATTTGACGTATAATGATGACTTGTGAAGTAAGTTCTAAAATAATGAAAAAATGATTGATTTTAAAAACAAGCCAAATACTTGATATAAATAGAAAAACATTAATGAAAGAAATTACAAGATGTGAAAGACTTAATGAACCTAATACCAATGAGCTCTAGTCATTATTTGGTAGACTTACAGGAAAGGACAAGGCTATAGCTAATACTCTCAAAGAGTTACTTGATCAATTTTGGAAGGACAATACAAGAGTTTCACCCAATGCAAGAGATGTTATGGAAAGAAGAGTTGGTTCTCATAATCATGAAATTCATCTAAAACATTTATTAGATATGAATCAAACATAATTGTACTCTAATTTTTTGGAAAAACATCCACACATTTTTATTTGTCAAAGATATTGTGAGATGGCAAAACCTTTTTATGTTAAAATAAATCACACACGCACCACTTATTATTGTAGGCAACATGTTAAATTTTTAATGTACTATGATTTTTTTCACCATATTCATTGTAATTTTCATACTAACATTTTGTAGAAGTGTGGCATTGAATTGCCACCAAAATCAGCTAAGGAATTTATTCTATCTTTTGTAAAAGATCAGATGGGCAATTATTTTACAATAAATCATGTTTAAATGGAAATTACAACATTTGTGGTGGTTTGCCAAATTTTAAAAAATGTATTCATGAGGAGATTACAAGTTATTTTAGATAGGAATTAGTTGGTTTAAGAAAATATAAATTAGTGACTTATCAAGTAAAAGATGGAAAATAATATAAAAGGTGTGATCTTGTTACAAAAAAGATACATGTTTTGGAATTTTTGGTCAAATTTAGGGAGAAGATTGTTTATGACTATGCAAGGTACACACACAGGGCTAGATGGTTGGATGAACATTTCAAGATATGTAAGGATACATTCCCACTTGGTTTCATTATTTCAGTATTTGATTTTGTAGAGACTTACACATTCAAACCCAAAATGGAAGTTCAATCATAGTATTATAACTCATCATAAGTTACCATATTCGTGCATATAACATTCATGCATGCACCTAATAGTATAGAGAAATAATGGAAAATATTAAGGGAGTACCATTTATATATTAGTGATGATAGATCACATTGTTCAGAGTATGTGCAAGGTTGTTTTTAGAAGTTCTATGATTAGTTGAGTTAGAGGAACATTACTTTCAATCAACATTACATTTGGTCAGATAATTGCACATTGAAATTCAAAAATGCATAAATGTTTTATTGGTTGAGTAGGATGCACATTAACACAGGTGTTAAAAACATTTGGAGTTTCATCAAGGATGGCCATGAAAAAGGGGAGCATGACAATGATGAAACATGTGTAAAAAGAGTAATTACAAGTGAGGAGTTAAAATTTGAGGAGGGTGTTCATTTGATAGATGCAAAAATTGTGGTTTAATGGTGTAATGAGAACATGTGTCATGGTGCTCAGCCAAATTATACTATTCATAGACATGTTTGTTTAATGAAGGAAGAAAACTTGGCAAGGTATGAGGATTATATGACTCTAACGGGTTCAAGTGACTTCCACTCATTTTGTAGCTCAGATGTAAGTTCTTGGACTATTCATACAAGACACTTGGCATGTTTCTATTTTACATGTGTAGGATCTATTTAGAATGAGTGTGAGTCACAAGAGTGTGTGGATGATTGGGGTTCTAAACCTCTAATTTTAGTCAAAACATATCAGGTTCTAATAGTATTGTAACTTACATATATAACATCATCAAATGACTTTGACCATGTATCTCATCTAGTGTAGCCTTGTAGAATATTTTTCATTATTTAAAATTTATTCTTATTATTTATATATCTTCATATTATCATTAAAAATTATTTTTTATGATGTATAGGGCATGTTTTTGTGGTTATTGTATATGAGGATAATGAAGAAGGCACTGCTTACTACTTGTGTCAGTGTGTAAAGAGAAAAAAAAATTGACTTCCCCAATTACAGATGGAGAAAACATTGACTATCCTATGGGATCAATGGTAGTCATTGGAACTTGTTTTTGATGATATCTTATAAAAAAATTAGATCAATGGTTGTTTGAAGAGTTTGAAATGCATAGGAAGATACTACACTATGCATGTTTAAACTTAGGCTAAAAATTGCATTTTTCTTGTATTGGGAAGGGTGTTCTTAAGGTCAGAATGGGTAGTGGGTTTGTTGATCAGGCCTGAAAAGAGGCCAATAACTTGGTCCTAGATTTTGTCTACCCCAAAAATGTATTGGAGGTGTCCATTTTCACTCAACAAGCATTGAAACTAGAGTTCTGTAGCCATAACTTGAACTTTGTATTTGTTGTCAGTGTTTCCACTCTCCAAAATGGTAGTAAAAATGCACTTTTGGGTGGATTCAAACATCATGGAAGTGTGATAACATGTAAATTTACTATCTAGATGTGATAAAATCAATATATTTTTAGGTTGAGGTTATAGAGGTAGAAATTCCAGTTGGAGCTCGAGAAGTTGCTTATTCACTAACAAAAACTTACATTTTTGGACCCATTAATGTAACTTATCTAATAGACTGATCTAAAATCTTACCCCTGATTGATCTAGGGTGAAATTAGAGGGATTAAGTAGGTGTGTGAGGGAACTAATGGTTCGTGGAAATGACTTACAATTTTTGTTTTATGCATGTTTGAACTTAGGCTAAAAACTTGCATTTTTCTTGTGTTGGGAAGGGTGTTCTTGAGGCCAAAATGGGTTGTGGGTTTGTCAGTTGGACCTAAAGAGAGCCAAAAAACCTGGTACTAGATTTTATCTTCCCCCTTGGATGTGTTAGGTGTCAATTTTCACTCAAGGAGCATCGAAACTATAGTTCTACAACCATAACTTTAACTTTCACAACATTTTTGGTCAGTGTTTCCACTCTCTAAAATAGTAGTGAAAATGCACTTTCAGGTGGATTCGAATGTCATGACAGTGTGATAACATGTAATTTGCCTATTTAGATGTGATAAAATTAATATATTTATAGTTATAGGTCTTAGAGGTAGAAATGCCAATTGGAGCTCGAGAAGTTACTTGTTCACTAACAAAAACTTGCATTTTTGGACCCATCACTACAACTTGTCTAATGGATTGACATCAAATATTCTAACCAAGTTATATAGGGTGTCATTAGAGGGATTAAATAGGTATGTGAGGTATCTAATAGTTCATGGAAATGACCCACAATTTTTGTTTTATGCATGTTTAAACTTAGGTTTAAAAATTACATTTTTTTATATTGGGAAGGTTGTTCTTAAGGCCAGAATGGGTGGTGGATTTGTCAATCAGGCCTAATAAGAGGCCAATAAGCTGGTATTATACATTGTCCTCCCCCTAAAATGTGTTGGCAGTGTTATTTTTCACTCAAGAAGCATCAGAACTAGAGTTATACAACCATAATTTGAACTTTGACAACTTAAACTACATACCTAGAAACTTAACGAGTAATTGATCTATTGACCTATTGACTTATTGACAACTTTGAAAATTTTAAAAAATTTGACAATTTTTACAATTTTGAAAATTTTGAATACTTTGATAATTTTGACAACTTTGATAATTTTGACCTATTGAACTATTAAACTATATAACAAATAAACCCTGTCTATACCCTATTTTGGGTTAATAGTCACATTACAAGGGAAAGTAAGAGTTGTTTCTTAATCTTGTCAAGTATGTGATCGAATAGATATGGACTTGGAAGATGGTCCCATTAACAAAGGAGGTTTTTTAGCTCTTAGAAGATGCATGAGATATTTGAAATTGAACTAATACTCCATGTTGCTATCAGAGGCCTTTAGGGTGCCTTGTTGTGCCTTATTATGCCCTATATGTGGAATTAAATGTTGAAGTGTGTTTGAGTGATTGTGATAGGTTAAGATAGGTGTGATTTGACCATGTAACAACATCTATGATAAAATACTGACTCCTTGAGACCTATATCAAGTTTTGGTAAGTTTGAATCTGTTATAGGCTCAATTTACACCCTTGGAGAGGGTTCTTTAGGATCTATCAAATTAAGCCTATAAAATTGGGATAACCCCAAGTTATGGGTCACTTATGTTGGGGCTAAACCTCTAGAGTAGGCTAATTTCCTCTTTAATGCTCACCTAAAACTAAAGCTAAGCCTAATGCTTCATAGGAAAAGGGTTAGAAAGAGAGTAAGGGATCCAAAGAAGGTTAACCGGATGATGCACCAAACCTAAGATGGAAATTCCCATAAACTCAAACCCAAAATAGATCAACAATGGATAATACTAGTTTACACAACCTTAAGATCGAGCTAATTTGCATAAGTATTTCATAGAAGAGGTTCAGGATAAAACACTAATATAGACTTGAAAACAACATTGAAAACTCCCTAAAAAAAGTCAAAAAGAAGGACCATGGATGAGGAGGATTATCCTTCACATAATGCCATAGTGAAAAACTTGCCAAGTATATATTCAAGGCATAAGATAGGTAAAGAAAGTCCTTATGCATTAAGAGGTAGTTCTTACAAATGCTTGACAGGGTCAAGTCTAGTCAAGCCAAACATACTTTGCAGTATTTCAAGGAAAGTCTGTATCTCTTAGAAAGATGAAATAAGTCTAAAATTTGAGAACCCATTACAAATGGATAAGAAAGGGATAATATGGGAGAAGGGGAAGAGAGAGGGGGGAACACATTGTTCATGATAATCAATGAGTTACCACCTATAAGAGATATTTTTACCAGGCTTTTAGTCTAATTATAACTAGTCATTATGAGAAATATATTCATGATTTGCACAAAAAGTCTTCAAATCATTCTATTGGTTGAACAAGCTGTACTAGAAGATGATAGTTTTCCAAAAGTGGCAAGTCATGAGCTTGCTAGAAATGAATGATCTAACTACTTTTTAATTCCCTAAGTTTTGTTTGCCTTGGATCTTCCACTAGATTTCATTATGAGGACAAAATAGTCATATTTATGTATCTGAATTAGCCATGCCTCAATTCTATCTAAATGGTGATTTGCCAAAGATGAGATCATGTTGGAAGGATTACACATCTTTCTATTGAAATTACATACCTGCTCCATACTTAGAAAACTAGACCCAACTTAACTATAAATGAAAACCAATATAATGATATTGGTTTTACTATAATCAATATAGATGGCACTCTATTCAATGTCAAGTCCCTCCTTAGTCTGCATCGAGCTCCTTTCCTTTATTTTTTCCACCAACTAAGGTCAGACCTAAATTTGGGTCCTTATTTTTTGTTTTCCAAGTTAGGTCCATTTTGATTTATCAAATTTGAAATGTTCTAGCTTATCCATTTACTATTGGCTATCAAAACTACCTCAGATCATTGACCCTTGACTCTATTTTGCTCTATCAAATTTTGAGATCTGATTAAACATGGACTGTGGATATTTGGGATCTACTACCTCAAGATCGATTTCTCATTAGTCTCTGGGATTTGCTAACCATGTGACTTGCTCGAGTTCCCATGTGTTTGACATTTGTTGGCCATGCATTCCTCCTCAAGTTCCCACCAAATATTTTGGATCCAAATGGTCACTTTATGGGTCTTAAAAATGATGTTCATGCAGATGACTATCATTTTTTGACCAACTTTACAATTTTATAACATGAAGCATAAAGATCATGGGGGTATCAAACTTGTGGAGAATAGACCTAATGTTGAGAGTAATAAAACCTTTTGATCCACTAGCCATTTTAGTTTTCTAAGTGCTTTTGTAAAATGTTGAAGGTGTCTAGTTCACATGATCTTGTATGATGTCTTGATGATGGTCTTGTCTAAAAAAGGGATAAGTATTAGAACTTATCAAATTCTATGTTGGGAGCCAAATTTTATCATGCATATATTCTTTAGGGATACACTACATGAGATGAAATGTTAGCACAAATGATCTTGGTATAAAAGTGAACAAACCATTTTGACCATTTTCTCTGACTCTTTTACATGCATGAGATATGACCTCATGAATATGCTTCCTCAGTTCTATCTAGATTCTTTGAAAATTAGTTATGAAAAATTAGCAAATTTTATCCTAGGATCCCTCTTTAAACCCTTATATATTCTACTGATCTTAGGAAGATGAGCTAAAACTTAGTACATGGTAGCTTGGGGTTAATATGAAAAAACCCATGTGGCCAATTCTCTTGGACTCATCCACATGTTTGATATCTGGCAGCATCAAAATGGTCACTTAGATTCCCTACCTTCTAGAGCCAAAAGACTAGATGGGCTATATATGGAATGAGTAAATAGATGAATTCCATGCATTCCTATGCTTATTTAGAGCACTCTGTAGGAACTCTACAACTTCATACAATTCTTGAAAATTAATGAATTACACTTTAAGTGAACCTAAAGTGCTTCTAAAGCTTTTGAGATTCATGATTTATTAGTTCCACTATTTCCATCCAGATTTATTTCAAACCATTTTGATCAATTAAAAACTCATCTTCTTCCCTTTTAGAAATTGGGCACATGTTTGGAATGTGGGCTAAATATGGTCAACATTTTTGGTGACTCACAGGGAAGCATTCTTACTATGCTTGAGAACCTAGTTCACTTTATCTCATCTAATCCATTAGGTATGGAGTCACCTCTCTGCAACTGAGATGATCATGGAGATGATGCAAGACCACCTCCTTTAGAACTTTCTCTTGAAATAACAAGGACCAAAAACAAAACAATAAAGGTAAATGCATGCAAGTACTTATAGGAAAGAAAGAAAAACTAACCTACTAAACAAAAGTGCATAAGGTCACTTAGAGAAAAGCATAAAAACTAATATAATATATAAAAGACCTTTTTAAAACTTTTCCTCCTATCTCAAAATGGAAACCTCTAGTATCATCTACTTGTAACAAATCAAGATGGAAAATGCCTTGCATTGGAGATACTAGAATTGGTGACCTAGGTGATTTAATCTCTACTCCTTCTAATGTACTACCCAATAGATGGAGTGGAGTGAACATGTATCCAATATAGACATATTGGTCTAAGTCCTCCAAGTTTGGTTCATGTTTTACTATAGGAGTACATGTTTGTTTTTTCTCTCCACCCTTTATAAAGTCTTACATGGAGGATTCATTTGGGCTATTGGGAGCAACTGCACTTGGTTCAATTGGTGGCTCAAAAATACCATATTCTTTCACCTTGTCCTTATGTAAACTAGGAATATTCATGCTTAGAATAACATGCTCATAATGTTTTAGAGGAAGGACATGTCTATTAGCATCTTTAAAATATTTGATTATAGCATTAAATGACTACCATAATTCTTTAGGATCTTCATTGGTATGTTTCAAAAATTATATCTATTGAGCACTTGGGATGCCCCCTTCATCAACTTCACCCAAGATTTCATCTTGATCTTCAATTGAAAATGAAGGCTGATTTGACCATTTAAGGTCTAAGACATCACACTTGTCTTACTCAAGGTCTAATCTACTTTCTTCTAGCTCCAACATATCAAGGCTATCCTTAACTAACACCTTATCTTGAATTGGACCACCCTCAAGCACCTGGTGCTAATCCTCCTTGTATTCTATGTGAAATGGAACTTTATTAGTCCATTCAACTTGTGGATTTTCCTCATCAGGCAAGTTTTTAGCCTTAAGTTGTTCCATTTTTCTCAAGAAATTTGAGGATAAATGCTATCAAAGCTCTTGTACACCAAGATAATTGAACTTAGCTATGGTTATTTGATTCATTTTTAGCATAACTAACCATTCCTCTACTAGGACTGACTCTTAGACTGCTTCAACTAAAACCTCCTCCTTCATTATGCCCTTCTAGATTGATTTCCATAAAGGAAAAGAGTGTGGAACATACACTTTTGCTTCTTCTTGGATGGCTATAGGAGAGGGTGGCTTTACAAGTGAGGAAATAACATAGCCAAGCTCAAAAGTTTTAGAGAAGATCCATGATGGGATAAATTCTTATTTTTGAGTGGGAAAGGGTTTAGCGAGAGGAGAGGGATAAGGGTTATGGCAAGGTTGATATGCTATTTGAGTGCCACTTGAGGTGAACACATAAACATTATCTTCCTAATAAGTGTGAATCTAAGGTAGAGAATAAGCACACTGATCAAAATATGACTGATTGTATATACTAGATTATGATGATTAGACACTTAGGTTGCTTAACTAGCTGATAGATGCTCAGAGTCTCCACTAATGTTTGTAGAATACCTCTAAATGCTAATATGTAGAAGGATAATAGTAAAAATCCTTCCACTGCTTTGGACTTTGGTCCCACCAAGTATGCCATAAACTATTATAGGCTCAATTCTCACCATTGGAGAGGGTTCTTTAGGCTCTCTCCAATTAAGCTTATCAAATTGGGACAACCCTAGGCTATGAGTCACCTATGTTAGGGGTGAACCTCTAGAGTAGGTTGGCTTCCTCTTTGATGCTCACCTAAAACTAATTCTAAGCCAAAGGTTTCATGGGAAAAGGGTTAGAAAGAGAGTAAGGGATCCTAAGAAAGTTAACCAGGTGATGAACTAAACTTAAGAGGGAAATTACCATAATCTCAAACCCACACTAGATCAACAAAGGATAATACTAGCTTACACAACCTTAAGGTCAAGCTAATTTGCATAAGTATTTCATAGAAAAGGTCTTGGATAGAACACTAATCTAGACCTACAAAAAACATTGAAAAATCCCTAAAAAAAGTCAAAAAGGACCATAGATGAGGAAAAATCTCTTTCATATAATGCCATAGTGTACGACTCACCAAACACAAATTCAAGGAAGAAGATATGTAAAAAAATCCCTTATGCATTAAGAGTTAGTTCTTATAAATGCTTGACAGGATCGAGTCTAATCAAGTCAAACATAATTTTCAGTATTTTATGGAATATCCTTGTATCTTAGAAAATAAAAGAAGTCTAAAATCTTAGAACCCCTTACAAATGGAGAAGAAAGGGATAATATAGGAGAAAGGGAAGAGAGATGGGGAAGCACATTGTTCATGATAATCAATGAGCTGCCAACTTCAATAGATATTTTCACCAGGATTTTGGTCTAATCAAAACTAGTCATTATCAACAAGATATTTGTGATTTTCCCAAAAGCCTTTGAATCATTCCATTGGTTGAACAAGCTGCACTAGAAGATTATAGTTTGCCAAAAGTGGTAAGTCATAAGCTTACTGTAAATAAATACTCCAACTACTTTCCTATTCCCCAAGTTCTATTTACCTTAGATCTTGTATTAGGTTTCATTATGAGGACAAAATCTTCATATTTATGTATCTAACTGAGTCATTCCTTAAGTCCATCTGAACAGTGATTTGTTGGAGCTGAGATTGTGTTGAAAGGACTACACATCTTTCTATTGAAAGTACATACCTATTTCATACTTAGAAAACTAGATCTAGCTTAACTATAGATGAAAACCATTCTAAGGATATTGGTTTTACTATAATTAATATAAATGGTACTCTATTCAATCCTAGGTCCCTTGTTAGTGTGCATCATGCTCCTTTCCTTTTCATTTTTTGCTAACTTAGGTTGGACTTGAATTCGAGTCCTTATATATTTTGTTTGCCAAGGTAGGTCCATTTTTATTTATCAAATTTCATCGAAATGTCCCAGTTCATCCCTTTACTATTGGCTATCAAAACTACCTCAGATCATTGACCCTTGACTCTATTTCACTTTATCAAATTTTGAGATTTGATTA
Organism: Torreya grandis; assembly: GCA_037957365.1. NCBI lineage: Eukaryota > Viridiplantae > Streptophyta > Pinopsida > Cupressales > Taxaceae > Torreya > Torreya grandis. Next base: position 701,021 of record JARHVA010005868.1, on the reverse strand, counting down.
AATGTAGACTATGGATCTTTGGGACCCACTACCCTAAACTTGGTTTGTCATTAGTCCCTGGGATTTACTGACCATTTGACTTGCTTGAGCTCCCATGTGTTTGAAACTTATCAACTATGTGTTCTTCCTTAGGTTATGGCCAAGGATTTTGGATCTAAATGGTCACTTTATGGGTTTTAAAAATGATGTTCATGTAGACATCTACCATTTATGACCAACTTTACAATTTTATAACATGAAGCACAAAGATCATGGGGGCACCAAACTTGAAAAGAATGGACCTAATGTTGAGAGGAACAAAACCTTTTGATATGCTGACCATTTGAGCTTTTCAAGTGCTTTTGTAAAATATTGAAGTTAACTAGTTTGCATGATCTTGCATGACAACTTGATGACAGTTTGGTCTAAAAAAGGGCAAAGTATTAGAACTTAGTAAATTATACATTGGGAGCCAACTTTACCCATGCATATCTTCTTTAGGGATACAACACATTAGATGAAACTTTAGTGCAAATGATCTTGGTACGAAAGTGAACAAATCATTTTAACCATTTTTTTTGACTCTTCTATATGTGTGAGAAATGAACTAATGAATATGCTCCCTTGGCTCTATCTGGATTCTCTAAAAATTAGATGAGTCTAGAAACTTAGTGGATTTTATTTTGGGAGCCCACTTTAAACCCTTAGATCTTTTACTATGCTTAAGTGAATGAGTTGAAACTTGGTGTATGGTAGCCTAGGATTAATGTGAAGAAACACATATGACCAACTTTCTTTGATTTGTCCACATGTGTGAGATCTAGTAGCATCAAAATGGTCACTCAACTTCCCTACCTACCAGATCTAAAAGTCTAGATGGGCTCTGGATGGAATGAGTGAATAGATGAATTCCATGCATTCTTATGCTTATCTAGAGCACTCTATAATATCTCTACAACTTCAAACAATTCTTGGAAATTAATGAATTACACTTTAAATAAACCTAAAGTGCTTCTAAATCTTGTGATCTTCATGATTTATCCATTCCATTGATTCTATCTAGAGCTAGTTCAAACCATTTTGATCAATTAGGAACTATGCTTCTTCCATTTTAGTAATTGGGCACATGTTTAGTATGTGGGCCAAATATGGTCAACAAAAACCTAAGAGGATTGCCTAGTGAGAAGATAGTGAAAGAGTGAGAGGATGTTTGTGAATGGAATGTATGTAATTAGTTAGAGAATGAATGTGAGAGGTTTGTAAGAGGTCTAATTACATGAAGAAGTGTCTCCAAAGTGTATAAGAAGAAATTAAAAAGTGAAGAAGGCCATTAAGCCTAGGTGATAAGAGTGTCATTAGTCATTTCCACTAAACACAATGAAATAAAAACTTTAATTTAAAAACATATGTAAGATCTAAGATATATAACATTGAAAATAATAATTTTTTAATCCTCATTTGTGCACATATAACATTAAATATGAGAATAAATAGATAATAATTTGGAAGATCAAAACAACATTGTACAATAACACACAATGAAATAAAAACTTAATATAAATTAGATAGATTACCATGATAGGCATATAATATAGGCACATACATGTCCAATGTCAATAACACATAGATTACTGTGATAGTCATACAAAAAATTACATCTACAAACATAGTATCTAATATTGGATGAATGTCATATGATCATATACAATGCCAAAAATGCATCAATTACCATATAGGAATACAAAAAAGTACATCTCATGTGTAAGACACCCCATTAATCAAATAACTTCTCTCTCTTTGCCTTCCTCAAAGAATACTCTCCTTAGGATGCCCTGCTAGTAGATGGAGATCCCTCTAATGCCTTAGATTACTCCAAGGTCTGACTGTGGGTCCTTCACTCATAGCTAGCTTGCAGTTGAGCCTGCTCAAATATAAGAATTGTTACAAAATTAACATAAAATACATTTAAACAATTTAAAAAAAATTAATTTTAAACTACAATAAAAAATCATTTAAACATGTTTACTTACTTCAAACTTGTGATCCTGATCAATCTATATTTCATGCTCAATCAATTCAGTGGAAAGCTCAATGATCTTAATAGGCATATCAAATATGGGAGGAACATAAGAAGTTTCCCCAATCACCATCTAAATAGGACTATTAGATGTCATAGGACAACCCTACATACATAATACATTTACATAAGTTATATTTTCCCCAAGTACATGTACTAAAATTATTAAAACAAGTCTATTTTTATAATTCAAAATTACAAGAACTAATATATACCACTATCAATGCTTGTGCCTATGACACTATAGTAGTAATGTCTATGTTTGTCTTAGCTCATAGAGATGGAGGAGTTTTAGTACTGGCCATCAACTATTCATGTAAATAAGGTATCACTTAGTTTTATATAAAGTACATCAAATCTTATATATGGAAACCAAAACAATCAATATAAGCACTTGTATATAAAATATCTATCTATATAAGTACATGAATGCAATGACACATTATATGAAAGAAGAATATAATCAAGCACATGAAAATACACTTAGATCTGAATTGATAAGCCATCTATTGAAGTGTTAAATCTATAGCCTTGTACCAAAACCAAAATTAGAGGATTAAAACTGTACAAGGGAATATATAATATACTAGTTTCATTTTTTGCAAATTGATAAATATAAATATATTGGGTCAAGATCTTCAATTTATGCTATATTACATGTTGGACTATATTGTTTTTTGATTTATTAATTGTCTAAAACTAGGGGTTTGACTTAGGTAGGACCCTCACCACTACTTCCTTTTAGATGATAGTTCAAGATTAACTTAGAGTATTTAAAGATATTTTAAATTGTGTTTTAAATGTGGGCCTACATTTAAAGGAGTAGAGTGATGAAGTATGATTGGATGAACCTATGATTATAGAGAAATTAATGACTAATGATTTGGCCATACTATATATAATAAGGATACTCTAGATTGTGTAGGTGGGGATTGTTGTCCCATCGAAGAGATTCCTTCATAAACTATTCACCAAATAGGATGTGTCATGTAAAATAGTTTAATTTTCCCAAAATTCCCTTTAGAGTGGACTATCACTTTCAAGGTTATGATTAGGATACTAGGCTTATTGGCTAAAGGTAGGGTTGTGGCCTTGATAGAAGATTATGATATAGGTAAGGTTGTTAATTACGTGTAATACTTTGGTAATGCTAATGCACATAACATATGTTTTAAGTATGGGGTAAGACTAGTGGGGGTGGGGTGGGTAATTATCTTGACCCTCTAAAATGATATTAAGTAGGGATATTTTCCTCCCATCTAGTGGGAGATAAAGGGACATATTTCCTTATATATATATGGGCATATGTATAATAGGTGTTAACATATGCTTACTTGTATAGTTAGCCTAGAGGAAAATACACGGTTTATTTAGAGTCTTAGGTGAAGACTCTCAATGAGATTGTTAGGACCATGGGAGGTTAGGCTCTATCTAGATAAAAAATAGTGGGAGGTACATCACCCACATATGTATAAGCAAGAGACACAAAAGTAGAGAAATCAAATTCCACATCACTCATCAACATTGGGACTTTATCATAGGAGTAGGAGTAAGATACCTAAGCACAAACTCTAGATGGGGATAACTGCCTCCAATAGGACCTTAGGGTCACACCATTGTATCTATTTTATGGAATAGGATAAAATCATTCCATGAGTGTATTATGAACATAATGTTAAGCAAGAGAGAGATACCAATATATTACATGGAATTTCATCCACTGGGGGAGCTCATGATAATGTTGACACACATCAAATCTTGGATGGAATTTACCATAAACTAAATAAAGTGAAAAGGGTCTTAAATTTAATGGATGAATTGTTGTTAGGGAAGCTGACACTTGGATAATAGGTATGAAAAGTTTCTTTGGGATAAGATATTTTTAATTAAATAGTATGGACATGCTATTTATTTTACAAATTTTAGATGAAGCAGCCTTGTGTTGGGACTATCAAGAAATAATTGCGAATTTAGATATGCCCATAATCACTTCGGTGATGTTCAAGGAAAGACAACACTACTTGTTGGATATCTACTTAAATGATCTAGAGTAAATGCATTCCATAACCTCTATAACAATGCCAATACTGAAAAGGAATATAATCCTTGTTTTTTACCTTTATTTAGTACATGGGATATATGTAAACAACTTGTTTTTGCTTATAGGTTATGTTATTTTTGCATTAATTCTTGAGAAGAGAAGTTAAAAATTAGATACAAAGAGCAAAACATATATGTAAACAAGTATAGTCATAAAAATTGCAAAGAGAAAAGCATATATGTAAATAATTTTAACTTCTATATAGGTAAATGGTGTCATCCTAAAAGAGTCAGATGTCATCATGGATGACCCAGTAGCTATATTTGAATATGAAAACAACAACTGCGATAAATTGAATGATGTAAATTCTAACTATGATGATGAAGGAAACATCACCTCATATAATATAAAAAATGACATATATATATTATATTAAATTTATATATAAATTAATTTTTAGCCTAGAAATTAAAATTTCAAATATAACTTAAATTTAACAAGACATTTGTATAAAATATACCTATATCCATGTGGTGACTGATGTTTGCATGCCAAATGTGTGTGCCAAAAACTCATCACTCATAAGAATATGATCTAATCCATCTAAACCACTGATGCGGTCATTATAAGAAGGTCATATGCACATAACTCCACACAAACTACAAGGGTGGGGTCAAGGTTAGGTATCTTATGGTGTATCTGTAGCATCACTTTGTTAAAGCCTACTTTTATGTTGAATGAGTGTATTGGTGAGTGAAGTAAGATCATGGAGAGTGTCTATCTCCATGACCTACTAAACTATAGAGGGGATATCAGGATCAAGATGATTTTAGATATGAATTTTTGTAGGTTGATTAGGTACACAATATGCATCTAGTTGATCTTATGCAAATCCTTTTCCTTGGCCCTGAAACTCACTAAAATCAAATTAATTGGGAGTCTGATTGAGGACAAACTCATTGTATAATGTCCTAAAAAAATATAATGGGACCTCATGGTTATTACATGGTAGATAATCAAATACCATCCACCAGTGATCCTAAAAATTAGCCGTGATTAAGTTATGTACACAATAATGGAAAGGAAAGCATTTAGCGATTATAGGAAATGAGGATTAGTGGTTGGGTTGACAAATAAGGCATAAATGTCAGATTTTGAAATACCTAATTCTTGACCTAAAGGGATAATAAATTCTCAACATAATATGCCCTAAAGGTATCCTTATATGAGGTCCATCAATTAATTTGACTTGTTATCAAGTCAATTTGATGTAAGAAGGTCTATAGGGAATTGGCTAGATAGGTATGGTGGGGGTTGGTCAAGCTGGGATCCCTTATTCTATCAATTACATCTTCAATTTCAAGTTTTTTTCCCACAATGTTGTCAATCAAAGCCTCTTAACTAATTGGGGGGTTTTGGGGAACTATAGGAGGGTTAGGTGGAGGGATAGGAGGAATAATAATATTTTATGGAGGGTTAGGAGGAGGAGAAACTAGAGGGTTTTATGAAGGGTTGGGAGGGTTAACAAGATGGGCTATTAGAAAAAAAGTAATAATTAAAAACATGGGTAATATAATGAAACATATGAAAAATTAGGGTTAAATAGGGAAGATTTTGATTGTTTACCTCTCTTACGTAGTGTCATTATCGATTAGTAGGTCTGTGGGGTGAATTTGGTAGCTTCTTAGCACTCTTTAGAGTCTTTTGAGAAATATACAATTGTAAAATAAGGGAAGAGCTAGGAAATGTGAACAAAAAATGAATAATTTTGCATTGAAGTTCCATTTTTTATTTTTATTTTGTACACAAGGAACATGATCGCATTATTGTTATGTCAATAACGTGGTCATGCTATATAATAATGTGATCACATTATGGCTTATAAATCCTAAGCTTAGATTTAAGTAATGAGATCACATTAATAAATTAACTTGATCACATTATTAATTAATGCAATTATGTTACAATGAATGTTCATGGGATTATCCCCAACTCTGTGCACTTACCCATTACAAATAAGGGTGGTATTTTGAGAAACATCCAAATGGAGTTATTCTAAAAACATCAAAAAGTAACCTACTATTTGCATCCACATGGATTATTTAACATATTACATAACAATTCTATACTCTACTTCCATAGAAGAGATATAAATAGTAGGTTACTTTTTGATGTTCCAAGTCAAAGCACCTACACCAAACTTAGACACATATCTAGAAGTAGATTTATGACCTATAATATCACCAACATGTTTAACATCAAAATAACCATATAAATTAACATTATCAATGGAAGAATAATATAAACCAAAATTTATAATTCCTTTGATATATTAAGTGTCCTATTTGTTTATATTAAGGTAATCCCACTTTTGACTAGTGTGGAACATAACCTAGACACATTAGGAACTATGGTTCTCCCACTGGCATACATAATATAGAAGGAGATATATCTCACCATGAGACGAATAAGAACCTACCAAAAAAAGAAACAATAATGAAAAGATTATAAAGAACCTAGACAAAGGAGGAATAAGAGTGGAAAGTGTAATTATCACTTTTTTCTGGTATGGGAACTAGATGGTTTTAGATAGACTAGAAACTAGCTTGGACTAGTGAAACAAGAGGCCTAGGTCTCTAAAATAACCATCAGTATCCCCCAAGGGACCCTACATTCTAGGATTTGAGTGGATCCAAATCTAGGCTAGCTTTTGGTCTAGTTAAAATTGACTGGTTCCCACACTACTTAAAATTGGTGGTTACTCTTTCTATTACTTTTGCTCTCTTGGTTCCCACACTTATCAAAAGTAATTGTTACTCTTCTTCTATTATTTCCTCTTTCAATTAGATCCAATTTGATGTGATGGATACCTCATCTCCTTTTGTTCCTTAGGTGGTTTTGGTTCCACTCAAGTCCTGGAATGTAGGATCCCTTGGGGGATACGGATGGTTCTTTTAAAGACCTAGGCCTCTTACTCCACTAGTCTAGGATGGTTTCTGGTCCATCTAAAATTATCTAGTTCCCACACTAGATAAAAGTGGTTATTACACTTTCCACTCTTGTTCCTCCTTTGTCTGGGTCATTTATACTCTTTTCACTATTGTTTATTTTTTTTGGTAGGTTCTTATTTGTCTCATGGTGAGATGTATCTCCTTCTATATTGTGTATGCTAGTGGGAGAACCATAATTCCTAATGTGTTTGGGTTATGTTCCACACTAGTCAAAAGTGGGCTTACCTTAATCTAAACAAAAAGGATACTTAATATATCAAAGGATTTATAAATTTTGGTTTATATTATTCTTCCATTGATAATGTTAATTTATATGGTTATTTTGATGTTAAACATGCTGGTGATATTATAGGTCATAAATCTACTTCTAGATATATGTTTAAGTTTGGTGTAGGTGCTTTGACTTGGAACATCAAAAAGTAACCTACTATTTCTATCTCTTATATAGAATCATAGTATATAATTGTTATAGAAGATGTTAAATAATCCATGTGGATGCAAATGTTTTTAGAATAATTCCATTTGGATGTTTCTCACAATACCACCCGTCTTTGTAATGTGTAAGTGCACAGAGTTGGGGGACAATTTGGTGAACATTACCTATAATATAATCACATTAATTAATAATTTGATCACATTATTTAATTAATATGATCTCATTACTTAAATCTAGGCTCAAGATTTATGAGCCATAACGTGATCACGTTATGTGATAATGTGATCATGCTATTGTTTAATAGAACACAATCATATTATTACATAATGTAATCACATTATGGCTCATAAATACTGAGCCTAGATTTAAGTAATGAGATCATGCTAATTAAATAACATGATCACATTATTAATTAATGTAATTTCATTATGTGTAATGTTTATGGGATTGTCCCCCAACTCCGTGCACTTACCCATTACAAGAAGGGTGGTATTGTGAGAAACATCCAAATGGAGTTATTCTGACAAAATTTGCATCCACATGGATTATTTAAAATATTCCATAACAAATGTATACTCTATTTACATAGAAGAAATATAAATGTTAGGTTACTTTTTGATGTTCCAAGTCAAAACACCTGCACCAAACTTAAACACATATCTAGAAGTAAATTTGTGACCAATTATATCACTAGCATGTTTAACATGAAAATAGCCATATAAATTAACATTATCAATGAAATAGTAATATAAACCATAATTTATAAATCCTTTGATATATTAAGTGTCTTTTTTTTAGATTAAGGTAAGCTCACTTTTGACTAGTGTGGATCATAACCTAGACACATTAGGAACTATGGTTCTCCCACTAGCATACACAATATAGAAGGTGATACATCTCACCATGAAAAAAATAAGAACCTACCAAAAAAAGAAAAAGTAGTGAAAATAGTATACAGGACCTAGACAAAGGAGGAATAAGAGTAGAAAGTGTAATAACCACTTTTGTCTAGTGTGGGAACTAGATGGTTTTAGATGGACTAGAAACCAACCTGGACTAGTGGAGAAAGAGGACTAGGTCTCTAAAAGAACCATCGGTCTCCCCCAAGGTACCCTACATTCTAGGATTTTAGTGGATCTAAAACCACCCTAGGAATAAAAGGAGGCCTAGGTATCCATCACATCAAAGTGGATCCAATTGAAAGAGGAAACAATAAAAGAAGAGTAAAAAATACTTTTAATTGGTGTGGGAGTCAAGAGAGTAAAAATAATAGAAATAACAACCACCAATTTTAACTAGTGTGGGACATAGTCAATTTTAACTAGACCAAAGTATATCCTAGAATAATTGAGCAAGAGGCCTAGGTCTCAAAAAAACCATCAAGGTCCCATGGGAGCAATAGACCATTTTGACTAGATTTGGAATCAACTTAGACATATATTGCGGTCCAAGTCTCTAGAATTAATGAATGGAGAGAAAATTTTATGGGGCCTCTATAGGATCTAAATCTAACAAAGCACTATTAAAGGTAAAGAGAGAGAACCACACTAATTGTGAAGGTTTGAAATAGCCCCCCTAAATCAGAACAACCTGGTATTTTCCTGGGTTTGGAACCAACCTAGGCAAAGAGGGAATTCCAAGTCTCCATCATAATAAATACCTCTCCCCTAAGAGTTGAATCAGCTTTGTTTAGATAAAAATTTAATAAATACTCTTCCCTTCCTAAATAGGGTCGAGTGTTGAAACTTAAAACATGTCTCTTTTCCATTCTATCAAGGCAAACATTATTCCTAATATAAATGTCTCTAAAAACATTATTAAACCACCTTATCCACCCAAGAGACCCATAAAATCCATTGAACAACTATAATGTAACAAAATAGGGGAAAGCTATAAATTTATCAATGAATCTTGACCCTAAGTAAAGATAGTGATTCTAGTTTGGGAAAAAACTCACCAAAAAGCTATAAGAGGACCAACAAACTGAGAATGTAAGATGGAACCAGTCAAAGAAATATTTTGGTAAACAGTAAATTTATCTCCATCTTTGTTCACTAAAATCATAGGTATTATATTGATAATAAATTTAGGCCCATCCGAGGGTAGCTCTTGGAATTTACATTTAGCTACAGAAAGCATATCCACAACCCAAACTCTAAACAACTTGATAAACTACACATATTCACCTTTTGACAACCCCCAAAAATATAATCTAGGAGAGAGACCAAAAACCCCCAACCATTATGTTATATATTCTAATCAAAACAATGTTAAAACTAAGAAAACACAAGACCCACTTATCTTTAGGATCTAAGGTGAAAAATACTATCACATCAATTTGTAAGGTGAAGTGAAACTATAGCCAATAATACAGTGAGACCCACAAAGAGTGTTCCACTTTAGAATACGGCAACCAAAAATAATGGTAGAGTGAGTGTATTTTGGATCCTTGAATTGATTCTAACTAACTGCCTCCAAGGGAGTGCTAACACCTGAAATTAATAATTTTATAAAAAGCAATTTAGAACTACAAGCTTCCATAGGATCAATTTAATACCCAAAAACAATAGTGATTTTTGAATATGGTCCTCCAAACTGAAGGCCAAAACACCAAAATCCTTATCTAAGAAAAAATATTAACCCCTAACATAGCCTAAATCTAGAGATTATCAAGTATTTAGAGGATTTGAGTTGGGATTTAACATGGTCATGGCTTAACTAAGAGATACCATTCCAAATGAATCCTTCTTCAATCTTCATCCATAGATGAAAGAATTAAATAGGTGAGATTGATCTGTAACTAAAGGAACTTCTACCATAAGCTCTAATTAGCCTTAGAACCACAAAGTTAGGGCCAACACAACCACCATTCTGAGTTTTATGCAATCTCATCACCAAAATACCATGATCAGAGGTAGAGAACATAATAGTATATTGAGAGAGATAACAATCACTTCCCACCTTAGATCTGAATAAATAGGGGATTTAAAGAGAGAAGGAACCCTCAATCCTAGACCCCCAACTAAGATAGGGCAAAAAGAAATAAACCCTTGAGAAAAAAAACATCTTCTCCATAAACCATCAATCAAGATGAAAAGTTTCCTCCTATAATAGTTTTGAAGCCATAGCACTAGAGAAACATGACATAATCCATGCCTTCAAAGTTTGGATGTACATCATCATCATTTCCTTCTCCATCACCAACAGATTCCCTCCCACCCTCTAAGTATCCTTTTTGTTAAGTATCTTTATATTTAATAATTAAAATAATTTGACCACCAATAATAAGAAGATCATAAACATATAATAAAATTAAGATAAACATATTATTTTCAACATTTACAAAGAGATCATTGTCAGAATAATAGTTAGAGAAAACTAGATCTTTAAAACAACTAGTTATTTTAGAATACCAAGTATGAGGAACTTGTTTTAAACCATAAATATATTTATTAGATTCACTGAATCCTTTAGGCCAAGATATTTAGATTTATTATTCTATATCACCATTTATGACATCATTTTTCACATCCATTTGGCATATAATCCAACTATTTTGAGCTACGAGGGAAATAAATAATCTAATAATACTCATTTTTTCTATAGGATAAAAGTTTTAATCTTATTCAAACCTAGTTTTTTTAGTAAAACCACATGTAACTAATATAGATTTGAATTTGTAAATTTTACCAATTGAATATATTCAATTTTATAAATCCATATAAAACTAGTTCAATATGCCTTTTATATAGAGATGGGACAAGATACCAATGTTAATTTTTTATTAGGGCTAGATATTTAGCATGCATATAAAATTTTGATCTAATGTCTAAAATAGCTTCCTCAAAATTTTGAGGTTTACATTCATATATAGTCATCAAAGCATGATATGTATGTTTACTCCTAGCTAGTTTATTAAGATTATCAAGATTAGATGTATAAATTAGGGATTCAACCCATTATGTATTTTCTATTGAACATGAAAAATCAAAGGTTCCCCCTAAGAGTTTAAGTTATATCAAATTGGATCAAATTCTTTGAAGGCATTTATTTCTTCATAATGAGTAACAAAAGAGTTAGGATCATTAAAATAAGTAATCTGAGGTAGATCCATATAAAGATAACAAAATTATTTCTCAAGGATTTGGAAATTCATATTCTCAATGATTTATCTTTTCTACGGATGATATTGTCTTAATCCTTTAGTTTTTCTTCCATAACCTACAAAAATTCAAGAATAAGAGGCAAGATCAAGGTTATTCCTTTTTGTTTTAGGAATAAACATGGAAGAAAGAATACCAAATATTTAAATGTGATAAACACTTGGTTTCTTATTAGACTGCATATATAAGGGTATATAAAGATACAAAGCTTTAACAAGGATATCACTATGAGTAAGATCTAAAGGATGTGAGGAGTTCACATATTTTTTTTAAAGGGTTTAATGTGTTTATTATCATAATCAATCCTCACAAGCTTCATGATGAGAAGAAATAAAAATAAAACCAATCACAAGATTATGATGAGACACATAATATAAAATTAACATGACCTAATATTTCATCCCATAATTAAGATTCATTTCTATTTTTTGATGAAAGACAACATATAGAAGAAGCAAAAAAATGTATAAACCATTCTCTTAAATTCCTTTACCAATCATAGAGTGAGATTGATTTATAATATACCAGGTATTCATTAATAAATTTACTACAAATTTATAATTTGTAAGATAAGATCAAGAAAACAAATTTTTCTTAACTTTAGGAACATAGAAGACATTATTTATGACTACATTTGAATTTTTTTTCCCTTATTTATTAGCTTCTAAATATGAATTATCATTTAAATAAATCTTTTCAGATATATCTCTAGTGTTAGATAACATACTTGATTAACAAGTCATATGATGTGATGCACCACTATCTACAATACATTCTTTTTCATAAGAAGCAAACAAGATAACATACAAAGCAATAATGTTTGTATTTTCATCTTGATTATTATTTTGATTATGGTTTTAATTTTTTAGTTGAATATGATTAGAACCTTTATTCCCTTTATTATTTTTAGAGATGTTTTTTTTAGATTTATTCTAGTTTTTACAGAAATATTCCCTTCTATGGCCAAATATAACATAGATTGAAATTTTTATTAAATTGGACATTATGACTCTTATTACAAGATTTCTTGTTCATTTTTTTTCAATTGATAGGGTTAGGGTAGGATTTATAGTTTATAGTGTTTTTATAAACACTATTAAGTTTAATAACTGATTGAGTAACATTCTCTTTTGAGTCAAAAATTTATATCACTCGTTCTTCCTGAATAAGAATAGCCAAAATGGTAGTGAGGTTGTTGGCCAATTTTGGCCCACATACAAAACTTGCCTAGATGCTGAGTAGAATTCCTAATTGATCAACAATAAAATGGTTTGATCTAGTTTCTAGATGGAATGAGAGGGATTCAAGTAGGTTTTCTTGATGTTGAATAGTTATAGGAAGCAAGCCAAAAAAATGCTAGGTTTACACTTAGCCAAACATTTCAATTTTTAGCCAAGTGCTAGTAAAATTATTCCACCTTATTTTGGCTAAGTGTTATTTCTTTTGAGAGATCTGTTTCAGGTCTTTTGGGTTAAGTTTCAAGAATTGTTTTAGATAATTTGTCCAAAACAAAAATCTTGAAGAACATTTATTCAGGGAAATGGACCATACAAAAATCCCAAAAGGCATTTCTTTGGGAAAATGGACCCTACAAAAACTCTGAAAGGTATTTTTTTAAGAAGGTGGACAAAAAAAAGACCTGAGGGGCACTTTTTCCAAAAAAGTGTCCTATACACTTTTTACAAAGGGTAATTTTATTCTCCAAAAGGTCTAATATAGAAGTTCCAAAGGGAAAATTTCAAGCAAAGTATCCTTTTCAATAATCATGAAGGGTCAGTTTATCAAGCAAGTGTCCTCTCCAAAAAACTTGAAGGGTATTTTTCTCAAGAAAAAGTCCCAAGCATTTTCCCCAAAGGGTCATTATCTTTTAGGAAAGTGACCAAGACAATCTATCTAGAGGATACTTTTCAAAATTCCAAAGGGCATTTTCAAAGGGAAAGGGGGCTATTTTGAAAAGGTCAAGATATCATGGGGTCAAAAATGTTTGAAATGGCTTAAAAGTGCATGGGATCCTTTTGGTTCTTCATTATGTTCAGTGAGACACTTGGGATTGGTAATAAAATTTTTGAGTAAGCATTTTGATAACATCACCATTGTCATGTGTGGATGAGTCAAAGAGAAATGGTTAGAAGGGTTTGTTAACATTTATGCCTAGATCATATGCGCTAAGTTTCATGTCCTTTGATAAAGTGCATCAAAATATATGTAAGTTCAAATTTGGATCCTCAGTCACTTTCTACATGTTTTGCCATACTTAGTCATTTTCAAGAGGTTCCAACAAAGCCAAGTGAGCATATTCACAAAGCTATATCTTACACATTTGATAGTTATAGGAGAAAGTGATCACATGGGTTTGCTCAACTTGGTCCCTAGTTGCCACACACTAAGTTTATGATCATCCATAAAAGCGTGATAAAAGTGATGCATGCACAAAGTTGGCTCCTCAGTTAAATTTCACTAAGTTTTCCATACTTAGCTAAATGAGATTGATCATCACTAGCACATCACACATGATCAAGTGAACCATATAACTTGTGTATTTAATATCTTCACTAAGAAGGCTCTTAAGACTAGTGGATCAAATGGGTTCATCCCTTTTATTAAGAAGAACTTTCTTGCAAGTTTGATGCCTTCATGATTTTCATACTTTGAGATATAAACTTGAAAAGTTGGTCAAACAATCAGAGACATTCACATAGATGTAAAATTTATGCTCTAGCATAAATCTATTGGAGCTTAAATTTTTTGATCTATGGGATGTCTAATATGTCCTCACAAATGTCAAATAATGATCATGTAAATGTCAAATTTATGCCTTGGTAAGTAGCTATTTGGGTTCAAAATCCTTAGTGGGAGCTTGAGGATGAACATGCAACTAAAAGGTGTCAAGCACATAGGATATCATATGAGTCAAAAGGGTCAATGAACTTGGAAGGCCCATGAAGCCACCATGTGGCATAAGTATGGGAGATGATAAAATTGAAAGGAGAATCTTGAGAGTAAATGTACAAATGAAAAATGGCACCAGCTTGGATAGAGATCAAAGGCAAGGATACGATTTATGACCATCACTTGATCTTATTAATAAAGATCAATAGTGGGTTAAATAATTAGTGAATCTTGGGGATGAATGTGAGGCTAGGCTTGAGACAATGGGTCCCTAAGATCTAATAACCTACGTTTAATCAAGCAAGCAGATAGACATCAAGAGGGGATCGAAAGGATCAAGATGCCAATGGTACTTAAACTAAGCATGAAGTTGCCAAGTATCTTAATTTGGTTAGCTTGAGTTAATAGTTAGTGACAAATGAACAAATAAATCCTAGGACTTTTGATGAAGGTTAGTGAGCCAGTTTTTAACCCCAGGCAAACAAATATAAACAATCAAGCTTGAGTTCAACTTGAGTTGGTGGAAATACATGGATCAAATTTTGATGTAGATCTCAATAAAACTAGAACAAAGATTTTGAGATGAGGCTCTATTATTAAGGCTCTGTAGAGATAGATTATGTATTCTAGACCTAATATAGATCAAAGCTAATCTAGGTCCATGTTTCAAAGCATAAGGATAGGATGGTGATATATTGGAGAGGTTACCATCATTGGGCATGGCCATACATTTTACAAACTACCACTCAGAGCATGCATGCCATGACTCTATCAAGAAAGATATGAAGACCTAGTATTCATAATGATGATAGGTGGAGGGTGACATGTAGAATAAAAAAAATGGTGAGATGGTAGCTAGAAAATAAGTTAAGGGAAATAATTATGCTCAAAATGGATTTCTCATCATGAAAAATAGGCCCTTTTCTTCTAAAATATCTCTCAACCAATGGAAAAAACTTGAGGCCTAATTGGATCCAGTGCAAGTTGACTAATTGATGATGGACTAGTCATGATTGGACCAAAATATCATTAAGCATCCTTGGATAGGTGGTAAATCATGGTTGATATTAGATGGTGAGGTGGTAGATCAATGAAGGATATAAAAATATGTGCTCCCTCTTCTCTCTATTCCCCCTCTCATATATTATCCCTCTCTTTTCCTTTTGAAAGGGACTGGTTATCATTCATTGGTATTTACTACTTTGGTAAATAGTCATTTTTATAATAGAATAGAAGTAATAGTAGTTGGATTTTTCTCATTATTAAACCTCAATATGTGACCATAAAAGGTGTGATAGGAAATTTTTTATGTTCTCTTGAGGCCTTTTATACTCGATTCTCCATTTAAAAATCAAGAGGATGTAGTGTTCTATGTTAATTTGAGTGTAAAATCACCTCTATTTGTCATTTATTTTCTTTTGCTTCTATAGTATTGACCCTTTGCTTACATTATAGATCTTAATTCATTATTTATGCTCCTCTATGGTCTTTAGTGTTTAAGGGCTCAATCTATTTTATGCAATTATAGGCTAACACTTTAAATCTCTTGGTGCATCACCTGTTTAGCCTTTTTAGAAGCCTTTTTCCACTTTATAACTCTTTTCCCTATGCAAATATTAGTTTATATGAGAATCAAAGAGGATAAAATCTTATCTATAGGTTAAAACCCTCCATAGGTGACCCATAGCCTGCGATTGTCCCCATGTTGGACCATATTTCGAGCATGTGGACCTAAATAATCCCCTTTTTAGTAAGGGTTCAAAATTTGGTCATTAATAGTTTTGAGCACATATAGTGGGACTAAGTTCCAAAAGAGTGAAAATATTATTGGTGTCTTTCCTCCAATTAGCTTTTGGAATAAAGCAACTTAGCATCAATATCGACTACACTATGAACATCAGTTGGATAAGTATCCGAAGTGCCTAATCACCATCATTTGGTATGTATCATCCCCCATTTGATCAAAATGAATGTTCCTTCATTCCTTATCCTTCATATCAAGTTAGCAATGTTCATGACTTCACTCCAAGTGGCCTTTAAGATTCAATGTACTAGCCTTGTTAGAGTTTCCCTTTCTATATTCAACTAGAAATGAGCCTTAAGGAGATAATGCTTAATTTTTAAGAAAAACTAAGTGAGGTTGATAAGGAGGAGGAGTAATATAGGTAACAATAAAATCTTGATTATCAGGCCTATGTTCAAGATCAAGCATTGAGATTTCAAGAGAAATGATTGGTTAGGCAAGACCAAGCCAAAAAAGAAAATGATTATCAACTACTATTAATGAGAGTGGCCAACCCTAGACCCTAATTTTTATCTCCTAATCCTATCATGACAAAAAACAACCCCCTAATTAACTCTGTCAAATCTCACCCTTATTAGTTGAAGAACATGAATTCATCCCATCTTGGATCCTCTCATATGCCAATGATCCTAACTATGTCATACCCTCTCTTGTGATAACACCCCTTCCCTCACCCATTAAAGAAAAGGAGAAGGTGGCCAATCCTTATGTTTTCCCCTCATGGAAATCAAAAAAAGACGACACAAATTAGAAAGAAGTGCTAGCTGAGATGATCCAAAAACTAGTCCAAGGAAAAGAGGTGTTAGCTCATCTCAATGAGCTTTCCATACCAAAGTTGCAAGACTCCCCCTCCCTTCCTAAAGAGCCACCTAAGGGAGCCTTAAAAATCCCCAATTAGAAGGGTACCCTCTTAGGCTATATGCAAAGTGAACTTATTCACCCTTCCACCATCTCCCTCATGAAAGAAGTGCTAGTTTTACAAAGAATAGAGGAAGAACTTGTATTCAAAGTTGAGCTTGAAGAAGATAACATAAGTGTGTATGATAAAGAGATCCTGATAGGTAATCCACTTCCTTTAAGAGGGGAAGAGTCATGTTTTGATCATAACTCTTGGCATGGTTTTGATGATTTAGGGCCTGAAGGTAGTACTGATGTCTTCATATTTGGAGTTATGTGTGCTCAAGATATAAATGAAGGAGAAGTGGATTTTGATTTATTTTAGGAGATCCCTTTTGGTGTGGCTATAGATGAATATGAGCAAAGTGAAAAGATTAACATAGTCAATCAGTTAACTAACCATATTGAAAAGGAAAATAAAGATCATGATGAAGTATGGAAACAACTGTACATGACTTCATGGACTAGGTAGAAGTTCTAAATTGGCCTATGCCTCCTCCATAATATGAACTTACTAATCAGGTTAAAGATTTTGACTAGTCCCAAGATGAAGTGTCCATTTAAGGTAGTACTAATTTCTTCAATAATGAAAAAGAATGGTCATATCAAGATTCACAAGAACATGACATTTTGGGCCTTAGGTGGATTGATGAGCTACCATATGGCTCCTTTCAGAGCAAGTAAATAAAATATGGTGTTGAAGTTGGATTTATATTGGATGACCAAGGGGAAGCTGCCTTTTAGGATGACTTAGATATTTTATGCCTAAGCATAGATAGATAACCAACCATGTGTTAGAGGAGCCATTGTATGTTGTGTTTCATTCAAATCACAAAATTGAGCTATTAGATAAGGAGGTTCTAGGATCCCCTATAGTCCAACTTGGAATAAGTATTGAATAAATGGACTAATATGTCTACATTGGAGACATGTTTTTCCCATTTCATCCATTTGAAACCATGCTAAAAGAGTTAGCAATCAAGGATCTCAATTTGCCTATCATGAGCTCCCAAAAGTAAGGTGTTTCCCATCCTAGTCCATCACAAGTGAGTGGTACTAAATATTTTCCATTTGATCTAGGGGGAAGATATTTGTAAATGGTAACCTTGTATATACATTAGAGTAGATTTCATGTTTTCTTCTAAGTGCCTTGGTGCACATTTGTTTAGTAGGTAGGTTATTGCTCTTTATTTCTTGCAAGTACCTGCATGAACTTGCCTTTGCCTTCTATTGTTGTTCTTGTGGTCCATATTGTTTCAAGAGAAGTTATATAAAATTGGTTAGCCTTATACCAAATTGAAGATCAGATTAATTACATAGACTTTTTACTCCATGCTTAATGGACTAGATAAGACAAATGATCTAGGTTCTCAAGCATGGAAGGCATGCTTCCCTATGAGTCACCAGAACTATTGGCTAATTTTGGCCCACAAAAAAAACTTACCTAGATGATGAGTAGAGTTCCTAATTGATCAATGATCAAATGGTTTGAGCTAGTTTTTGGATGGAATGATAGGGATTCAAGTAGGTTTTCATGATGCTAAATAGTTACAGGAAGCAAACCTAAAAAATCCTAGATTTACACTTAGCCAAACATTTCAATTTTTGGACAAGTGTTAGTACAAGGCATATTTCCCTTGAAAAAATGATCCACCTTATTTTGGCTAAGTTTTATTTCTTTTAGGATATCTATTTTAGGACTTTGGGGATAAGTTCAAGAATTGTTTTGGATAATTTATTTGAAATAAAAATACCAAATGGCATCTCTTCAAGAAAGTAGACCTTTAAAAAATATTGAAGGGAATTTATTTGGGAAAATGGACCCTAAAAAAACCTTGAAAGGTATTTATTTCAAAGGTGGACCAAACAAAAGGCCTGAAGGGCATCTTTCCAAGCAAAGTATTTTATATACTTTTTTTGAAAGGTAATTTTCTTCACTAAAAGGTATAATACAAAATTTTTGAAGGGAAATATTTAGGCAAAGTGTCCTTTTCAATAATATTGAAGGGTTAGTTTCTTAGGAAAGTGTCCTGTACAAAAATCCCAAAGGGTATTTTTCTAGAGAAAAAGTTTAGAGCACTTTCCCTGAAGGGTCATTATCTTTCAAGAAAGTGACCAAGATAATCTATCTGGAGGACACTTTTCAAAAAATTTAAGGGTATTTTCAAAGGGAAAAGGGGGATATTTCAAAAGGCCAAGATCCTATGGGTGTCAAGAATGCTTGGAATAGCTTAGAAGTGCATGGGATCCTTTTGGTTCTTCATTATGTTCATTGAGACACTTGGGATTGGTAATAAAAATTCTAAGTAGGCACTTTGCTAACATCATCATTACCATGTGTGGATGAGTTAAAGAGAATTAGTTATAAGGGTTTGTTCACATTTATGCTGAGATAATATGCACCAAGTTTCATGTCTTTCACTAAAGTGCATCAAATTATATCCAAGTCTAACGTTGGTTCCTCAATATCTTTGTACGTGTTTTCCCATACTTATCCAATTTCAAAAGGTTACAACAAATTTGAGTGAGCATATTCACAAAGCTATATCTCACACATGTGGTAGTTACAAGAAAAAGTGATCACACGGGTTTGTTTAGAGTGGTCCCTAATTATCATGTGCTATGTTTTTGATCATCCACCAAAGTGCAGTAGAAGTGATGCATGTGCAAAGTTGGCTACTCAGTTAGATTTCACCAAGTTTTCCATACTTAGCCAAATGAGCTCGACCATCTCCAAAATGTCACACAAGATCAAGTGGATAAACTTGAGCATCTAATATCTTCACTAAGAAGGATCTCAAGACTAGTGGATCAAATGGGTTCATCCCTTTTAGTAATAAATTTTCTTGCAAGTTTTATGCCTTCATGATTTTTTCACTTTGAGATATAAACTTGAAAATTTGGTCAAACAATGAGAGATGTTCATGTGGATGTCAAATTTATGCTCTAACATAAATATATTGGAGCTTAAATATGATGGTTTATAAGATGTCAAATACATCCTCACAAACATAAAATGATGACCACATGAATGTCAAATTTAAGCCTTGATAAGTATCTTTTTGGGTTCAAAATACTTAGTGAGAGATTGAGGATGAATGTGAAACTAACAAGTGTCAAGCACACATGAGCTCGTATGAGTCAAAAGGGTCAATAAACTTAGAAGGCCCATGAAGCCACCACATGGTGTAAGTGTGAGAGCTAAAAAACTAATAGGAGAATCCTGAGAGTAAATGTGCTAGTGACAAAGAACACCATATCGAATAGAGATCAAAGGAAAGGATAGGATCGATGGACCTCACTTGATCATATCGATCAAGATCAATGATGCAATATAAGGTCAAATAGTTAGTGAATTTTGGGGATGAATGTGAGGCTAGGATCGAGGTAATGGGTCCCTAAGATCTAATAATCTACATTTAATCAGGAAAGAAGATAAATGGTGAGTTGGGGTTAGAAGGATCATGCAGCCAATGATACTCAAACCAATTATGAGGCTACCAAGTGTCTTAATTTGGTTAGCCTAGGTTAATAGTTGATGTTAAATAAACAAATAAAGCTCAAGACTTTTGACAAAGGTCAACGAGCTAGTTTTCAATCCCGAACAAATAAATATAAATAATCAAAGCTCAAGTTCAACCTAAGTTAGTGGAAATACATGGATCCATGTTTGGTGTAGTTCCTAATGTAACCAAAATGAATATTCAAAGATCAAGCTCCACCATTAAAGCTCTGTAGAGATAGATTAGGTATTATAGACCTAATATAGATCAAATTTAATCTAGGTCCAAGTTTCAAAGCATAAGGATAGGTTGGTGATATCTTGGAGAGGTTCCCATCCTTAGGCATGGCCATAGCTTTAACAAACCATTACTCAGAGCATGCATGCCATTAATCTATCAAGAAATATATGAAGATGTGGTATTCATAATGATGACAGGTGGAGGATGGCATACATAATCAAAACAAAATTGGCATGTTGGTAGCTAGAAAAGTAATTAAGTGCACTAATTATACTCAATATTACTTTTTATCATGAAAAATATGCTATTGTCTTCTAGCAAATCTCTCATCTAATGAGAAGAACTTGAGGACTAACTAGTCATGATTGGACCAAAATATCATGAAACAACTTTGGATAGGTGGAAAATCATGGATGATCTCAAATAAAAAGGTGGTAGCTTAGCAAAGGATCTAAATAGATGTGCTCCCTCTTCTCTCTGGTCCCCCTCTCCTATATTATCCCTCTTTTTCCCTTTTAAGAAGGACTGGTTATCATTCATTGGTATTTTCTACTTTGGTAAATAGTTATTTTTGTAATAAAATAGAAGTAATAACAATTGGAATTTTCTCATTCTTCGACCTCAATAGGTGCTCCTCATAGGTGTGATAGGACATTTTTTATGTGCCCTTAAGGCCTTCTATACTTGGTTCTCTATCTAACAATCAATAGGATGTAGTTTTCTATGTCAATTTGAGTGTGAAATTATCTCTATTTGTTATTTCCTCTTCTTCTTCTTCTTCTATAGTATTGATCCTTTGCTTGCATTATATATCTTAATTCATGATTTATGATTTTTTATGGTCTGTAGTGTTTAAGGGCTCAATTTATTTTATGCAGTTATAGGTTAACACTTTAAATCTCTTGATGCATCACCTTTTTAACCTTCTTAAGAGCCTTTTCCCTCTTTCTAACTCTTTTCCCTATGAAAATATTAGTTTAGGTGAGCATCAAAGAGGAGTCAGCCTTCTTTGAAAGTTAAACCCCACCATAGGTGAGCCACAGCTTGGGGTTGTTCCCATGTTGGACTAGATTTTGAGCAAGAGGACCTGAATAATCCCCTTTCTTAGAGAGAGTGCAAAATCTAGTCATTAATAGAGGTCATGGATATCTTTATTTGTTTAGTATTTTAAATTTAGAATATAAATAATATTGTGAAATTTTTTATGAATATTCAACCTAATAATGAAATATAACTAATATTTAATACTACTATAATTAAAAACATATAACTAAGATTTAATTATTTTTTATTTTTAGAATAAAATTAACAATTTTTTTATCACCTTTCATGGGAGTAGTAAGTAATTCAAGAATAAGTTCAATTACCATTGAGATATGAGTGTTGTCCTGTTTAGACTCAAAGATATTACAGGCATCATTGGGTAACTCCTAATTGATGATATGGATTAAGAATTAATCCTTTGCACTTCTCAAAATAATCAACATAACTAATTGCAATTTTTATTGAAATTTATTAGTAAGCTCAGCCATGACATTTCTCCCTTATAGGGGGTTTTGAGTCCTAACCATAATATTTCATAGTTTTCAATCCATAAACTAGGCTTTAATGTGGATTTTTGAAATGCTATAGTTTTATCCATTTAACATTTGATTTTTTTTAGCATAAAATTAGGAGAAGCCATAACTTTCCTTTAAAGTTGAAACTACTAGACAATAAAAGTATAGAAAATAAGATTTGTAATATATTTTTATACTTTATTTTGTAATTAAAAAAATTCTAGTGTTTATTCCACAATAACCACTTACTTTTTTGAAAACAAATTTAAAAAAAGCAAAAAATAACATTTAAAGTGAAAGTTGCAAGTATTACAAGAGTCACAAAGGTTGCAAGCTATGCAAGAGATGCAAGTGTTGAAAGAAACTATTTACATTAAAATAGATGAAAAAAAAATTATGGAAGATTTAAATCATAAAATATACCATTCCAATATGTTTAGAATGTATAAAAACCCATAAATTGACTAGTCACATGATTGCTTTCGATGAAGGAGTGACTAAAATAGGTGTCAAAGAAAGGCTAGTGTCATAAGTGTTGAACGTGGGATATTTAAAGAATAACAATAAAAAATTAACTAAGTATATTGTTTAAAAAATAGTATTGACCACACAAGTTTTGACCAAAAATAAGGTTTGGTGTGATTTGAATTCTTGACCACAAGTATCTTACAAAATTAAAACCACCAACTTCACTACAAAAATTTATGATCCATACATGCATAATTTTCTATTTGAAGCATATTTATACCACAAGATGATTTAAAAAAATATATTACACATGCATGTAAAATGTATATAGAAAAGTTTACTTTTTGGGTAAAAATATTTTTAAGAAAGTGGGGCCCACTCTTTTGTTACATAATTTTTTAATTTATAAAAAATATCAAATAAATAAAATCAAACAAAATTTATATTTACATTACAAAGATTTATGTACATGTATGGCATAGGGGAGGATGTTGAGCGCAACACATGATAAGCAAGAGGTCAAACTAGGGCCTATAAACTTCTAAATAACCTCCAAATAGGATTTTGATGAATAAACAACTGTTAAAATCTAATTTTAATGCCAAAAATTTATTTTTTTATAGTTTTTATAGTGCAAAGAAGTTGTGTAATGATGCCCACATCAATGAGATATTCCAATGAAAAAAATGAAATGTCAAGAGGCTCTCTTGGGGTGTTAGTAGGAATAAACAATGAAGATCTCCACTTTATAAGAGTGAAATATCTTGAAAACGCAATTTTTTTAAAATTATATAGATATTTACACTTGCTTAGGCTATATAAGGTCATGCGAGGATGTTAGGGATGATATTTTCTTTGAATTTATGTTTGGATATGCCCTAGTTAATTGAATTGATATTCTTTGGTCCAAAAATACTCCAAATCAAAGATTGAATATCAAGTTTATTTTTAAATAAGCTTATATGCCTCCCACAGTTGTTTCATAGGTTGTACAGGTTGAATTTTAGAAGGAAATTTGGTTGCATAGGATGACCACAAGCAATAGAGGAAAATTCAATCGGTCTTACCACCAATTATCACATCAAGATAACTATGATACCATGTTAAGAAATATAGAATAATACATATGTATCATTTTATGTTTATCAACAAAACCAATGTTGAGCTTCATTACACTTACAATAGAGTGTAAACACTTATTGCATGTTAATACTCATATAACAAATATGAATAATTTAACCAATTATAAGACATGTTTTAATTGATGAGACTCTTTGGAGCACAATGATGCCAAATTATTTTTAACTTCATGAATCCTAGATTTTGAAATTGGGAATTCTAGAATAAATTACATTTGCTTGATAATAATATCATCTTGCAAAAGGAGATTTTGCCTTTTAATTGGAAAACACAATATGACACTTTTAAACTATGTTTTTGAATCTTTAAAATCAATCATAAATTAAATGTGTAAATTAATCATTACTAATATGCATGGGAAGAAAATTTTTGTGGTTATGACTTTTAAAATATAAATTATAATCCCTTACCTTAGATTATGCTTTAGTTGGTAATACATCTTATGATTGATATATATTGAAATTATGCATTTTAATTAGGTCCTAATTTAGACTCATATTTGTTTAATAGTAGTATTTTCTATGTAGGTAAATGGATATCCAAGTCTATGAAATATCCATAGAATTGAAAAATGGACATTGGAAACTATGTACATATGGGTTATAGAAATTCTACAAGGTCAACGAGATATAATCAATGACTTTTAAGTTTCCTTGATTTAAATATTACTCAAGATTCATATATTGCTTCAATTTATCACATTTACAAGTCATTACTACAAGTGTGAGTGAAACCTTTTTAATTATGTTTATTGAATTACCATTCAACATCATGTGTGAAAAGATTCCAAAATATCAATTAGCATTTTAATTTCCAGTCTTTAAATTTCAGCATGCTGGTTTGATTTATGGAAGGTGTGTTTCATATTAATGCAAAAGGGTGTTAATTTAATTTTATAATTTATTTGAGTTATTTTTTCTATACATTAACTAAGATATTTTTTCAGTTGTTCAAATTAATTTAGTGTTGCATATGTGCAATCCCCTTGCAAACTATACATCTTTAAATTGATAATTAAATTTATTATCATAAAAATACATTCATGTTTCATTAAAAATAAATAAAATAGTGATGGGGAAAATCCTGCCCAATAGATAAATTAAAATAAATCTAAAAAATATTCATATAAAAATGATATCAAATTGTTTAAATAAAATGTATATGTATATGAAATCAATTAGAATATAATTCTGAGGCAAATATTTATAACAACAATTATTCATTTTGAAGGAGAACATTATCTAGGCATTTTTCACTGAACCATATACTGTTGGTTCCATCACACACATTATGAACTAGGAATGGCCCTTCCATTCATGGTCTATACTTGGAAGATATGAATAACAATTATCAAAACTTTTTAAGCATTGTTTTGTTTTTTGACTCTTGAAATAATTTTTTGGTGGCCAAAGGTATAATGACTTTTATGGTGGGAAATAAATTATACAATCTATTTTGAAACCTCAAGTGCATTGGTATTTTAATATTTAATTTTAAATATTTTAATTATTGCACTATTGTTTTATAATAACTATAGACTTTTTCCTTTAAATGAAAATGTGAGGTTATAATTTTTTAATTACAATTGACTTATGATGTCTATGTTGATGTATAATGATTAATTTATTTTAAGACACAATATAGTGTACAATAGTTTCATAGTATATAATCCATGTGTAATTTTATAAAAATGTTCTGTATGAAAAGAGGCTAAATGCCATATTGGAAAACAAAACTCTTATGCCTAGGATATTCGACATAGACACCATCTACATAGAGCATTTAAAAAAGAAATATATTAACCAATAAAGATACATTGTATTAACTATACATAATAGACAATGCATTATGTCTATCTAGTAATGGTTACACTAAAGCATGATTCTCTTAAATACTACAACTCCACTAGCTCAAGAGATGAGTCTAAACTCTATTACATTCCATAAGGACACAAAGGGTCCTTATATAGTGAAAAAAGAAGTGAGTGAAATATTGTTATTAGTGGAGTGAAAGGTCAGATCACTCCCCAAGTTACACATAACCTTATCACATATGTGAGAATAAATACCACATTAAATATGTATAATAATTATGTAGTGGACTTAAAACATCAAACCTCTGTAAAAACACTACCTAAGGTGAACTTCCCACTAAGTGTGAATATGCCACACACCAATATGTTTATGTTAGACATATAATTAATTTATTATTTTAGTTATATAATCATTAAAAAATATAAATAAAAGTTATATTACATGTTTAATTTATCTATTAGGTTGGTAATGTTATATTAAACATATAGGACTCATTAAATATAATATTGTATTAAATATTTATTTTATCAATTAATTCAAATAATTACCAAGTATACAGCATTAAAATTATTTGAATTCAACTCTAATTTAATTTTTAGTGATTTATTCACCACATCTTGAAACATTATATTTTAATAAATAACCAATTAATGTGAAACCAAACATATTGTTAATCTCTTGTACTTGTTGTTACATGTCAAATATAGAAAAACATAAAAATACATGTATCAAAAAATAAATTTATAGATAGGTTTAAATTACTAAAACCATATTTTATGAGATAAGAAACATTTAGAAGGTAATAGTTTTTCATTTTTTTGTATTTTAGACTACCAAAACCTTCATCGTCGGAGATAAAAGTGATTGGGAAAGTTTGATTAAAATTTTAAAAAACATGCATTATTTATTTTTTTAAAATTTAGTTAAAATTTTGATGATAATGTTTCAATATTCCTCATGATATCCACCACAACCAAACATGTGCTTATGGCCCTTAAACTATGACCTTCACCATAGTTTCTAACACTCTGATTTATTCATCGTGACCTCCAACTATAAGTACAAATTAAAATATATTCACTCCAAACTCTAACTACTTGATATATTCATTCCAACCTATAACTACAAGTAATTATTTATATGTGATACAAACGGACTTAAACTCATGTGAGTTAGAAAAATCCCATCCTTTCTAGCATAGATATTTTACTATTTGATTTCCACATGTTACCTCTTCGAAAGGATTATAGAAACCAAAATTGGTCTTGAATTATTCAATAACCAAAAATACCTTCATACAAAGTATATGGGTAATATGCAAGGTCATATTAGATCTTGGTGGAGGAAACACAAAGCTCTTGTTTCCACATCTTGCATACATACATATTCAGTCACTCAAAACTATGACATCCAATGAGTATCCACTTTTGATTGTGTTTTAATAGATGTCTATACTTGGTTCCAAAGCTCCCATTTTAGCATATGCTTGAAGGATGCTGAAAAATTTTGTGGTGTTTGTATTTACACATGTCAATTTCATTTGATTAAAAAATTTCAAAGCCTACTCAACATATCAAATTTTTACGTATCTAAAATTCCATAGGAACCATTTTAGTATGAACAATTTCACCAAGTTACACATAAAATATTTTCTATATTTTTTATTGATTATAAAATAGACCAATAAAAATATTGTGCATGCAAAATTATTTTCATTGCATATGTTGTGCATAGATTTGTTTTCATTAAATAATGTAAAACATTTCATGAATAAGCTCAAGGAAATGTTTTGGAGTTTGACTTTATAAATTCTAATTACATTTGATTAAAATTTCAAAAAATCTCTTAAATGAATCCATTTTGTGCATATCCAATAGTCCATAGAAACTGTTGTAGCACAAACAATTACACCAAGTATATCATAAATGTTTTATTATTATTTTACAATTTTTTTGATTCTATGGTTTATGAAAAATTGTTTTCATTATATATAATGTATGTAAATTTGTTATATATATATAATTCAAAATATTCTGAGAATAAACTCTAGGAATGTTTATTTAGTTTGATCCTCATAGAGTGAAACATGTTGAAGGACTCTTTCTTTGACTAAGCTAGTGACCTAAACCCATTTTTGATGGGTACCTCTAAGCTTGATCAAATTGTTCAAAAAGGGATTGTGAAAAGGAAGATTGATCTCCATTATTTGGTTCAATCCTCACAACATTTTGAGTGGGAGTAGGACATTCTAGGATCAAATAATGGTTTTTTAAATGATTCATCAAAAAATAATTTGTTATCAATATAAATAAATCATTGAAAGAAATAGTTATTCATAGTCAAATTTGGCTAAGAAGAATTTTCCTAATATGGCTTATGGTGGTGTGTTCGATCCTAGGATGGACATATTTATTTAAGGTAACTTGAAATAAAAATTGGTAAAGCTTCTAGATTAATTGATAAAATGGGTATATAAATATAAATTGGTTGATCATGTTAGAGGTTTCATTGTATGGCAGTAATTAAATCGATTGGCTAAGATTAACTCAAGGGATGGAGTTAGTGGAATTTTATAATTAATGTAGTCTATAATTAATGAATTGGGACCTTGTATAGGGAAAGGTGGACATGCGAATATGACTTTTGAACAAAAGGTTTATGGTATGTGTAGTGGAAATAATGAAAATTACAACTATCAAACCGCTCTCATTTTCTTTTTTTATCTTATTATGGATTATTCTATCTTTATGTATGACTCATATTTATTTATTATTCAAAAAACCTTGTCACATATAATTTCAAGGATTAGATAATATATAACCATATTTTTCATAACTATTTTCATTTTATAGTTATAATTTATTCAATACAATGCTTTGCCTATAAATTTTATTTAAGATTTACATTTATTGTTATATACTCTTGTCATTTATTACATTACAAGTGGTTTTGATTTATTCTTTCCTTATATCTAAATATAAACATGTCTAAGGTGTGCTAGTAAAGATTTTCCCCAAATTTATTTTAGTTTTCACTTAAATTTGGATGTAGAAATAAATTATTATATACATTTTATATCTTTCATAAAAAAAGAAAAACCAAACATACCCAATTGTAATAATATTACATGCAAACCAAAAACAATCCTAATAAAATAATTTTCTTGCACAAAATAAAAATAAAATAATTGAATACCTCTACTAGAATGAGTCCTACCTTTTGTATCCAATTGATGATGAATATTCACATTTGGAGAATGGAAATGTTCATTTTTTCTTGCTTCAAACATGTGGCATGTATTTGTATTGTAATAGGTGATTAAATTAAATTAATGACTTTAAAAATAATCTATTGATAAATATTTTCCACTGCAAACCTTATAAAATAATTACTCTATTCTATTTAATATAAGTGAGATTATTTTGATTATATTTTCATAGATATTGATTTGAGCTTAGCCTACTTAATAATGGTTGCCAAAATATTGAAAAATTTCAACATGTTGATTTGGCCATTTATTTATTTTTAAAAAGAATATATGAAAACAAAATAATGTAAAATAAAATCATAGATATTCTTTTTATCTTAGGGAATATAAAAACATGGAAAACATATTAGTTGAAACTACCAATCAAATTTAGTTGACCATAACTATGGGTGGTTTATCTAACAAATATGAGACTGAAACAACACCAAAAAAAATTGTAATTGTATATCAGAGTAGATTTTGGATGCATGTTAGACCCACTTACCTCACTTGTTAACACAAGTGATAAATGTTTAGTGCGCTCATGTACGTGTAACTAGAACCAAAAGAGGTGAACTGAGGTAATTAGATATAGGTAAACACATATAAAAGGTACTATGGGGAAGTGTGTTAATGTATTATATTTTTTATAGGGTTTGAAGTATATTAGTGTATGTATACATGGATAGGACCCGAGTACCATATGTGGCACTCGTACTTCCACATAGGACCATTTTTAGGTCCTTAACCCTAGGTAAATACCTCACTCTCTTCAGTGGGTTTTATTACCAACCAAGGATAATTAAGTTAAATGATTAGTTTAACCAAGAAGGATAACTCTATTATCCTAAGTTATCATTCAGGTTAATCATAAGTTTACATAAAAATGCATGTTACCAACCTTAGGTTTAAACATAATTCAGACAAGTAAATATAATCAAAAACTAAAAATTGATTCAACACATACAGATTTATAATCTTTCACATAACAAAATATATAATTTCATAAAGAGAAAACAAATTTTGAAATAAAAAGTTTTGCAATGCTAATGATTGAGGTCATAAATGTCTTATGACCTTTGGGGTCACTACACTACTTTGTATAAATAATTCATACATCATTTGCTTACAAATATGGATGACATTACCTAGAATAAATATTAATGATATGGTTATTATCAACATCTTTATCCTATAATAAATCAAGAAAACTAAATCATATAGCCATTTAAATTATCATAACCAATATGATATTATGAATAAAAGAGTCTAAGACAGCTAATCAATTAAACCTTGATTGCCTACTTATTTTAAGAGAATTAAACTCATGTAACTATTCCATAACAAGATAGTTTAGATAAAAAATTAAGAAAGGATTCATTTATTTACATAAAATATTCCCTTATCATATAAGTAAATATTCCATACCATCGATGGCCCTCACCACCCCAACCATTAACAGGATGGTGGTTGTAGTAACTAGGAACATGAAGTACATTCTGAGTAATCGAATTCCAACCAAAAGAGACATCTCAAAATAAAGGATACATGAATCACAACTATATCATTCCAAGGTGAGACGATAATAATTAGTCTATTTGTAGTATAGATCAGAAGATGGGAAGGTTAATCCTAGTTGCTGAATGATATAGAATGGATTAAATTTAATCCATTTTATATTATTCAAATTAACATTCTTAGATTCTCATCCAAGCTATCTCTAACCTTAACCATCCAAACCCCAAATATATATTCATTTACTTATTTAAGTCTAGTCTAAGAATGATAACTAGACAACAACAAATCCAAATAAATAACCAAATAACATATAATTAAATAACTTAAATTATTTAATTTAATAATTAAAAATACAATATAACCTCATTATTAAACATAAAAAAAGAAACTTCTTCAAACTTCTTTAAAATTATCTTAAGTTTGACTGAATAAGATTAAATATACTTATGTCATTAATAGAGTCAAGTCTGAAGTATATTACACAACATAAAATCAATCAAACATGCATTCAAAATCAATAGGCTAAGTTATCACACAAAACCAAGTTTATTTCCAAACTTTAAACAACTCATGCCATAGATATTCAAAACATAGTCAAAGATATCAAAAAGATCTCATTCATAATATACCAAAACTATCACAAGACCCAATGGTCATAACAATTGAATATAGTCACCAACTCAAAATGTAACCATGTGATATAATGTATATACATATATACACACATGTACTCACAACCACCACACACACACACACACACACACACACACACACACACACACACACACACACACACACACACACACACACACACACACACACACACACACACACACACACACACACATATCACAATTTAATTTAAAAGAACAATATAATTGATCTGAATGAAAATAATATAATCATAAAATGAAAACATCATAACCCAATCAAATAAAAATACCACAATCAATGAAACTTAATAAGTTGAATAATGTAACCACTAGTATTAAATTTGAGTCAAATATAACTTAAGCCAAAAAATCAAAAACAAACATAAATTATAAAAAGATAGTGATCAAAAAGTGGCCCAATAACTTTTATAGTTACATCATAAAAAAGACATAATATAAAATATAACCCAGTCACCAATAGTTCTGCCAATCATCCAAGTAAAAAAAATGCAGTTGAAGATTAAAAGTCATGACATAACACATTTGACATAACTCATTCCACTATATCGTTATAACACAATATAAAATACAAAGATAGTAATAAGAAATACTACCTATTGATGGAATTGATAATAAAAATCCCCATTTAGTGTTATTGTAATATCCCAATGAAGATTATATATATCATGCATTCAAGGGAGTGATAAAAAAACCCTATTCGAAAATACAAGTAAGAATGTAATGCAAGAGGTAAACATAGATATTTAAATTAACCACAAACCCTTAAATATACTAACAATTTTCTATATAAATAAAGGGAAAAAGGAAGGAGTTTGTATACAAATATATTCCATAAGATTATATTAAAGAAAGTGTCAAGAATGAAAAGCATAGCCAAATAAAAACTCAACTGAGATCCAACCACTACCATGTGGTTCAACATAGTCAAACCGAAAATAAAGTACAAGGAAAACATAATCATAGGAAATGCAATTATATTTTAAAAGAATGTCGTCATATTCTGATAAAACATAGTCACTATTGTTAAAATGTAATAAAAAACATAGTCACCATACTAAACAAAGTGACCAATGAAATTATTATAGTTCCTAGAAAAAAAACAAAACTATGAAACCAATAACCCCAATGAAAAACATGCATATATAATAATAATTTTAGGTGCATTTGGCCCAATCATAAAAACATAATTTTACACAAAATAAAACATGCAAAAATAAAATGATACATGCTCCCAATGG
Source organism: Torreya grandis (assembly GCA_037957365.1). Lineage (NCBI taxonomy): Eukaryota > Viridiplantae > Streptophyta > Pinopsida > Cupressales > Taxaceae > Torreya > Torreya grandis. The sequence goes on along the minus strand of JARHVA010005868.1, from coordinate 668,323 downwards.
GCCAAAGGACTATCAACACTATTTAATGTTAGAATGGATAAACCCTATAGGGTGTTAAATCATAAAGACATTTTCATTCATGCAAAGAATATATAATAGAAAACCTATTATATATCTTTGTTACACAAATTAACACTAAGATGGTCTAAGATTATCATTAGTTCTAACTAGATCTTTTCCTCATCCATGAATTGTAAATGAATCCAATCCAAAACATGAGATGAGTCAGATATATACTTTCTTAGCAAGGCAACATGAAAAACATTATGAATCCTTGATAGAGAAGGAGGAAGTACCAGTTGGTAAGCAAAAGGATTAATATTTTTCATAATGTTAAAAGGTCTAACAAATCATGGAGCTAATGTGGAGGCCTTGCCAAACTTAATATAACTTTTCTATGGTCGAACATGCATAATTTTTTTGTCTCGCATGTTGAATTCACACAAGGTTCTCTTTTGATATGCATATATATTTTGCCTATCAAAATATATTTTCAAATTATATCTTATTAATTTCATTTATCTATCATATTTCAAAAGCAAATTAGGTCCAACAACTCTATTTTCCAAGTTATCCTAACCAAAAGGTGTTTTGCACTTACTTGTATATAGAGATTCAAACGGAGCCATCTTAATAATAGAATGGTAAGAGTTATTATATGTAAATTCAAGTGGATGGAGGTAGTCTTTCCATTTAGTTTTCTAATCCATTACATAAATTCAAAACATATCTTTAACCACTTATTGATCCTTTCCATCTACCCATCCATTTCTAGATGATATGAAGAACTAAAATTTAGCTTTGTTCCAAAGGTTGTAGTCAATGTTTACCAAAACCTTGAATTAAATAACTTGTCATGATCTAATATTATCACTTCAAATATGAGATGAAGTCTAACCACTTCCTTCACAAAGTGTTTCACAAACATAGAAGTATCATATGTCAAGTTTCCAACAATAAAGTGGCCAACTTTAGTGGTTTTATCAATCACCACAAGGATTGTATCATGTTTATTGTATAATTTTGGTAACCCCAAAATAAAATCAAGTGAGATTACAACCCACTTATCTCTTGTAATATAATTAGGATACACCAACCCTTCTAGATGGTAATGCTTAGATTTGACTTATTGGCATTCCAAGTATTTTTCTACAAATTCAATGACATCATACTTCATTTCAGGCCAAAAATAGAGATTTTTTAGCTTATGAATCATCTTTGTAACCCATAGATAAGCATAATAAGGTTTTTTATGCACTTACTTAAGCACATAATTTATTAAGTCATCCAATTTAGGTATATACATTTTACCTTTATGCCATATCAGGGCATCTATTGCACTAGAAAATTCAAAAAATATTTTTACTATAGGCTCATCAACCAAACCTATTCTTACATCATGGTAGAATACATCAGCAAGCTACTGTTCTAAAATAACACTTCTAAAATTTATTTTTAACACTAACAAGGTAGAAAGGTACATGAGTTTACTGAGTGTATCATCCACACGATTCTCCTTGCCTTTGACATATGATATGTCTATGTCAAAATTGTTCAAAAATTCTAGCCACTGGCACTGACATGCATTTAAACCTTTTTGAAAAAACAAATACTCAAGACTACGGTGATTAGATTCACCTTGAAAGGATTTCCATGTAGGAAATGTTTCCATTATTTGAGTGCATGAACAATGTCAACAACCTCCATGTTATGTGTAGGATAGTTTTTTTCATGATCCTTCAATTTATGTGACTCATAATCCATAAATTTTCCATCTTGGTTCTAGATGCTTCCATAGCCTTCTTTAAAAGCATTAGCCTAAACTTTAAAGTTACCATTTGGGTTTGGTATGATAAGAATAGATGTTTTTTAAGCAATCCTTTTAGATTATTAAATGTTTCCTCACAATAAGGGGTCCACACAAACTTATTACCTTTATGCTACAAACAAGTAATAAGATAGGCCACACTAGAAAAGTTTTTAACAAAATTTTGGTAATAACTAGTAAAACCCATAAAGTTTTGCACTTCATGCACATTAATAAGAGTAGGCCAATCTTGAAAAGATTTAATCTTTGTGGGGTCAATAACAATGCCCTCTTTGGTAATAATGTGTCCCAAGTAATGAATTTCAAATTCATAGAATGCACATTTGTATACTTTCCCATATAGCTTATGTTATCTTAGTCTTTGTAAGACTAAATGAAGGTGTTGATCATGCTCAACCTCATTTTTAGAATAAATAAGAATGTCATCAAGAAAAATTAGCATGAAATTATTCAAAAAGTCTCTAAATATGTTATTCATAATATTTATGAATGTCCTCTTCCTTGATTTTCAAGTGATGGTAGCCTGATCTCAATCAATCTTAGATAAGACTATATCACCCTTCATTTGGTCAAAAAAGGCATCAATCCTAGGCAAAGGATAATGATTTTTGATTGTTACCTTATTTACCATGTGATAATCAATGCAAACCTCAATGTACCATCCTTTACAAAGACCACCAAAGCACCCGAAGGAGACACACTTGGCCAAATGCTTCTACTATCCAAAAGTTATTACAGTTGAAATTTCAATTCTTGTAGATAAACTATATTCATGTAGTAAGGTTATTTGAAATAGGGGCAAATCTAGGTATGATATCAAGAGAGAAATCAAATTCCTGCTTGGGTAGTAAACTAGATAGCTTCTCAGGAAAGACATCTATAAACTTCCTTAAAATAGGAAAATCTATGTACTAAATATTTTTTATTGGTTAATTCCTATAGTTGGAATGCATAAAGCTTGTGGCCCTTCCCAACAACTTTTTTCAACTGTAAGGCTGAAAGTGTTTTACATCTTGAAGACCCTTGCATGCTTTGTAATTCCATAATTTGGACAAGGTCATTGGTGTATTACACTCTTTTGACCACACAATCAAGCATGGATTGATGTTCATGAAACTATTCCATCTCAAGGATGAGATCATATGACCCTAAAGGCATGATAAAAATACTCACCTTGGTCTTAAAAACACCAAGATCTAATTTTTCTTATTTCAAGCACTCAAGAATGGGCATTTTCTTGTGGGTACTGAACTCAAATTCCCAACCTTCTCTTATCAAGATGGGTTTAATATTACACTACCTAGTATCAAAAAGAGAAATAAATCAATCTATTTCACTTGAATCAATCAAGATTTTTAAGGGAAAATCATTAATTGTACCTCAGGTTTCAATTGGAGTGGCTTGCAAGTCAACGTTATGATTATCAATAAAAACATATACCCTATGATTCACTACTTGGACTAATTTTAGTTTAGGATAGTCATTTTTATAGAGGTTATCACCACATTCCTAATTAAAAATAGATCTAAAAGATGCCACTGTAATAGTATTAGCTTTTGTGGTAGGTCCACGTTGGTTGCTTTGATATTGTTCCTCTTATAAGGATCAAATTTATAAGATCCATGAGACTTGAACTTCCTAATTTTATTAGAAAACTTATTAAAATTTTTATTACCTCCTAAAAATCTATAGTTATGATCATATTTTCTAAATTTCTTGTTCATAGGAGAAAGGTTCTTTACTTTAGACTGCTATTTTTTTGACTTAAACTCTTATCTTCCCTTTTATCAAGACTTTTCTTTTTTCTCAGCCCTATAGGCTGATTCGATTACTACAACCAAAGTCCTTAATTTCATTATGTTGACATCATACATCAATATTTACTTAAACCCAAGTTTGAACTTGGTAATTTTGGTTTCTTCTTCATGCATATAGTTTAAATGATGTAGTAAATTCAAAAAATTGTTCTCATACTCAGCAACAAAAATGTTCTCTTACTTCAAAAGTTGAAAATTGGTGATTTTATGCTCCTTATAGTTTGTATTTAGGTATCTTTTGTGGAAATAAGTCTCAAAAATAGACCAAGATACGTTCAAAGGATGATATCCTTCAATAACACAAAGGTGATTCTATCATAAAGTTGTAGGTTTTAACTAGATGGTAGGTTGCCACCTTAACTTTCACATTAGATGGCATATTATGCAAGTTTAAATACTTCTGCAAGTGTACCAACCATGCATCAGATGACCACCTAATTCCTTACTTGAAAAGGTAGGTGGTAGAAGCTTCTTCAACTCTTTGATGATTAGGTCAACAATGGTCAAAGGTAGTTCTTGAATTACAAGTCCTTCCACTTTCCCCATCTCCAATATAGGTATTTCCTCTTGGGATATCCCTTCAAGATTGTTCAATATTTTCTCTCGGTTATCAATCTTTCCTTGTAGGGTATTAAGGGATGTCAAGATTCCATTGAGGATCTCCTCATGTTTATTGATTGGATTTCCATAGACTATTTTAGCATTAGGTACCTCTATATTATTGCCAGCATTATTGATGAGCAAGTCTTCTTGGTTATGAATAGGGATGTAACCATAATAAACCCTTCCTCATCCTCTACCTCTTCCCCTAGTTGGGTTGACATTAAAAGGGGGTTTATGGATGTTACCTCTACTTGATCACATTCTAATCATCTTGAGAATTACAAGTGATAACTCAATAGATTATAAAATTAGAAGAAGAATATTTGTTCCCAAAGTTCCCTTGAGTAAAAAACTCTTTTGATACTGGATGAAACAACAAAAAAAAATGAAATTGTATATCACAGTATGTTTTAGATACGTGTTAGACCCACTTACCTCACTTACTAATGCAACCAATAAACATTTAGTGGACTCACATATACACAACTAGAACCAAAGGAGGTGAACCAAGGTAATTAGCTAGAGGTAAACACTTACAAAAAGTGCTATGAGGAAGCATGTTAATGTATTATATGTTGTATGGGGTTTAAGGCATATTAGTGTATACATACATGGATAGGATCTAAGCACCATATGTGGCACTCGTACTTCCACATAAGACCATTTCTAGGTCCTTAACTCTAGGTAAATACCTCACTCTCTTTAGTGGGTTTTAGTCCCTCTCGAAGATGGTTAAGTTAAAGGATTAGTTTAACTAGGAAGGATAAATCTATTATCCTAAGTTATCATTCAGGTTAATCATAAGTTTATGTTAAAATGCATGTTACCAACCTTAGGTTTAAACATAACTCAGAAAAGTAAACATAATCAACAACCAAAAATCATTTCAACACATGCAAATTTCTAATCCTTCAAGCAACAAAATATATAATTGTATAAATGGAAAACATATTTTAAAATACAAGGTTCCATAGTGCTATCGACTGAGGTCATAAATGCCTTATGGCCTTTGGGGTCACCATACTACTTTATATTAATAATTCATTCATAATTTGCTTACGAATATGGATGCCATTACCTAGAATAACAATTAATGATATGGTTATGATCAACATCTTTATCCTATAAGCAATCAAGAAAATAAAATCATATACCCATTTAAATTGGAATAGCTAATGTGATATTATGAACAAAAGAGTCTAAGACATCTAATCAATTTAATCTTGATTGCTTGCTTATTTTAAGAGAAGTAAACTCATCTAATTATTACATAGTGAGTTAATTTAGATAACTAATTAAGAAAGGATTCATTTCTTTACATACAACTTTTTTTATCATATAAGTAAATGTATGCCTAATAAATCATTGCTTAAAAAATTAAACTCATAATTCAGATAGACTAGAAGAGGGAAACAAGTAGTAGAATTGATCAAGCAATAGAATGCAACAAAATCAAAGCATATGTAATTCATCTGAGTTTCAAATTATTGAGTTAAACCCAAAGAAAATGTTCCTCTTAAGGAACTCTTATGACTTTCTCTATTGGGCAGCCAAGGCAATGAGGTAGGCAAGTTTAGCTATCAAAAGCAAAAGTGAAATACATATAGTCTAACGTGAAAGAAATTAACAAGTTTGTAGATATGAATTTATCTATTGGGAAACTAAGAAAGTGAGGTAGTTAATTTCATCTATCAAAAGGGAAAGTGAAACACATACAGTCTGTTAGGGTGTGGAGCTAAAAACTTCACCAAGGAGCATAGTTTATCAGGTTCGGGTCTACACAGACACCAGCATCGGTCAGGAGCAACCAACGTCGGTCACAGGCAGTTGTAGAGATGCCGACGTCGGCAGATGGTTGGCCGACGGCGGTCACAGACAAGCGGCAGGAACCGACGTTGGTTACCTGCGTGTCCAAAAAGCTATTTCCGTGGACAGAAGCGAGTGTTTGCATGATAAGTTTGAGTTGTGGACTCAAGCTCGCATCTCTATTATTGGCATTACTATTTTTAGAGCCCTTGTTCAAGTGGCTTAACTGCTTGTTGGTTGTACATGCTCAAGTCTCCTAATTCTATATGTAGAATTAGATCTTCTTAGCTTAGTAGTAGTTTATAGTGAATTATTGTAATTCATTGTCTGAGAAGAACAGTACAGAATTGAATCAATCCAGGCTTGTTGGAGTTGATTGTTCTTGAGAGAGAGCTCTTGAGGAATTGAGATCTATTGAGAGATCTATACACCTAGGAGAGGTGTGGAAGAAAGAAGCTTTCTTCAATTGTATTCCTTTGTAAAGAGTTTTGTTAATACAAGTTTTTAGGGTGTTTTCTTGTATCTCTTGTTCTTGCTATTATCATTCTAATTACTTGTCAATTTGGTTTAATTCCACATTTATTGCTATCATAATTGTAATCTATTGTTGGATTGATCCCCCAACACAGTCTAATGTGAAAGAAATTAGCAAGTGTGTAGATATTAGAGATTTTAACTATGCCTCATCAAATGGAATAGAGGTGACATATAATTTTCTTATCATATTCCATTGATTCATAATAATTATATTAGCATAATTTCCTTCAAGTTATTTTAATTAATCATATGAATATTCTATGTAGAAATTATATACATGCATATGATTAAATTTTGAGATCTAGTTAATCCTTATTTCATTTATTATGTAATGTAAGAGTAGACATATTTAATCTCATATTACACATATGAAACATACATGTCTTAAAAAATGGAAGTAATAGTTTCCAGATCAAATATATTTGGAATACATACCTTACATGCAACTGAGTATGTTTGAAATACATGTTTAGAAGGAAGGATTTGATTTGTTGTATCCCCCATGGACCAACTACCAGAAGTTTATGCATTGCTCAAAATGACTAAGAGATAATTATGCATCTATGCAAATGAATCTACCACATCCATAAGGTGATAAACCAAAGTTGACTACTAAACTTAGTCATGATGAACAACAACATAACTTATATCTACTTGATTATATAACCAAATCAATATTATTCTATTCAAACATATTTACATGATTAAGAACTTAGTATAAAAAACTAAGTCTTAAGATAACATTCATAGATTAGTTTTTTTGTATCCAAGAATCAATATGTTCATAAATATGTACAAGGATTAATTAAATATAATAATTTATAATAAATCCATTTCATATATAAATAAGATTAGAATAACATGTTAATTCAATGCAAAATTTAAACTAGTAACTTATTATTCAATGTACTTAAAGTATATTACCTTCAAAAAATATCTAATTTAACTCATACAATTTTCAACTTCCATTTTAATTCAAAAAACCATTCATAACATAAGTTAGTAGCTAACATGATCATTAACAAGGATTGCATACCATTTAATTCAATATCAATGCTAACAAATATACTAAGTAATTGAATATGATCTAACCTAATATCAATGTTAGAAAAAATATATCAAATAATCAACATTATTAACAAATGAAATTGTTACCATATTTTATTATTCATATGTAAGGTCATCAACATACAGTCAAATGTGGATAAATTGATTAGGACAAACCCACCTAATCAACCCTATGAGCCTAACCATCAATGGCCCTCACCACCCCAATCATTAATAGGATGGTGGTTGTAGTAACCAGGAACATGAAGTGAGTTTTGAGGAATCAAATTTCAACCAAAAGAGACATCTCAAAATAAAAGATACATGAAACAAAACTATATCATTCCAAGGTGACACGATAATAATTAGTCTGTTTGTAGTATAGATTGAAAGAGGGGAAGGTTAATCCTAGTTGTTGAATGATATAAAATGATTAAATTTGATCCATTTTATATTCTTTGAATTAACCTTCTTGGATTCTCATCCAAGTTATGGCCAACCTTAACCATCTAAACCCCCAATATATACCTATTTACTTATTCAAGTCTATTCTAAGAATGATAACCAGACAACAACACAACCAAACAAATAACCAAATAACATATAGTTAAATAACTTAAATTATTAAATTTAATAATTCAAAATAGAATGGAAGCTCAAAATAAACTAGTTATTAAACATAAAAAAATAAACTCCTTCAAACTTTTTAAAAATCTTCTTAATTCTGACTGAATAAGATTAAGTATATTTGTGTCATTAACAGAGTCAAGTCTGAAGTCTCTTACATAAAAAAAATTCAATCAAACATGCCTTCAAAAGCAATAGGCTCAACTATCACATGCAACTGAGTTTATTTCCAAACTTTAATTGACTCGTGCCACAAATAATCACAACATAATCAATGATATCAAAAAGACCTCATCCATAATATACCAATAGTATCACAAGACCCAATGATCATAATGATTGAACATAATCACCAACTCAAAATGTAACCTTATGTTACAATGTATATACATATATATATACACATATACTCATAAGCAACACATACATACGTACATATATACATATATACATCTTCAGTTTTAAAGAACAATACTATTGATCTGAATGAAAACAATATAATCATAAAATAAAAAACATCATAATGTAGTCAAATAAGAATACCATAGTCAATGAAACTTAATAAGTTGAATAACATAGTCACCATTATTAAATTTGAGTAAATATAACTTAAGTCATGAAATCGAAAACAAACATCGATTATAAAAAAGTAGTGATCAAAAAGTGTCTCAATAACTTTTATAGTTATGACATAAACATAGACACAATAAAAAATATAACCCAATCACCAATAGCTCTTCCAATCATCCAAGTAAAAAAAATGCAGTCAAAGATTAAAAGTCATGACATAACACAGTTGACATAACTCGTTCCACTATGCCTTTATAACACAATATAAAATATAAATGCAGTAACTAGAAATACTACCTATTGATGGAATTGATAACAACAATCTTAATTTAATGCTATTGCAATATCCTAGTCAAGATTATATATATCATGCATTCAATAGAGCGATAAGAAAACCCAAATTAAAAATACAACAAGTAAGAATGTAACGCTAGAGGGAAATATAGATATTTAAAATAACCATAAACCCTTCAATATACTAAAAAATTGCTATATCAATGAAGGGAAAAAGGAAGGAGTTTATATAAAAATCTATTCCACAAGATTATATTAAAACAAGCGATGAGAACAAAAAACATTGTTGAATAAAACTTAGTCGAGACCCAACCAACTGCCATGGGGTTCAACACAATCACACCCAAAATAAAGTACAAGTAAAAGATAGTCATAGGAAACACAGTCATATTTTAAAGGAACATAGTCAATTTCCAAAAAAACACAATCACCATTGATAAAACGTAATGAAAAACACATTCACCATACTAACCAAAGTGACCAATGAAATGATTATAGTTCCCAACAAGACAAAAAAATTATGAAACCAATAACCCCAACAAAAAACATGAGGAGATATTAATACTTTTAGGTGGGTTTGGTCCAATCATAACAACACAACAACATAATTTTACATAGAATGAAACATGTAAAAACAAAATGATACATGCTCCCAGTGGGCCAAAGAAATATCAACATCATTTAATCTTATAACCGATAAAGCCTATAGGGTGTTAAATCATAGACATTTCCACGCATGCATAGATGATATAACAAAAAGTAATAGTTTGAATAGAATAACCATGCATTCACACACACACACACACACACACACACACACACACACACACACACACACACACACACACACACACACACACATATATATATATATTTGCAAGTTTATATACAAATGTTATTTATATACATATTCATATATCAATTCCATAGGGGTCTATGTATGCATCCAAAATTCCCAAGACTTATAGTTGCATAAGCATATTCTTTAATTTTTATTTCCAAGTTACATAGAAAAAAAATTAGTAAAATAAAACTTACTTGATATTGTAGAGAACTCTAAAAAAATGAGATAGAACAAAACCTCTATAATCCTTCCAAGCATCTACTGTGTGTTTTCAAAGTTTATCATGGCCACCATTAAAATTAGCCAAACTTTCCACTATTCTCTCCTCATTTATTTCATCTTCCTAACTCCCTTTATCTGCTATTCCAAATCCCATTCCTTCCATCCACTTTCTCATACCCATTTAATTCTAAATTAAATGGGAGGAGAGAGAAATCCTCCTCTGTATCTCAAGGCAAATCCCCTACCAACTTCACCATTAATGACCTATCTAGATAACTTAGTTACTAATCCAACTACTAACCAATAAGAACGTAGGTTAGGGATTAATCTCTATGATTAGCATCAATCAAATAAATTAAAATTATAACCTCCATTACCCATGCCACCAACCATATTAAATGACATTAATATAAAATCCAACACGTCATCGACCTAAGTTGATTAACTCAATGTTTAAAAAAAACTAATTAAACTAAGTTTAATACCAAGGTCAATGCAAACAATACAACCAAGTAATTAAAAATAACATGCCACCACCTTAGTGTAAGGTGTTAGTTAGGTCAAAGGTTTAATCCAAGGGGGGGTCAAGTGTTGAAGGTTCTGATGGGTGTTAAGGATAGGTATAGGTAGGTCTACATAGGAAAATAAGATCATTGAAAGGATGCAAAAAGGAACAAAATCCTATTCAAGAGGATATTATGGAGTTGAGTGAAAGATGGAATAGAGACTATGGCTACAAAAACCATAATGGTAATTAATGATAAATAAAGACATCAAACAAGGTACACAAAAAATGACAATGAAATGTATAATAAAAATCAATAAGTACAAGGACCAAATTCAAAAATCATAATGACCAATCAATATGTCCAAAGGATAGAAAAAATAAAACAAGTATACCTATTGGACATGTTTGACTTGCTCAAAATTCATTTGGTTCCGAGAGTACAGCCTCCAATATCTACCTAACTCATAGAAAGAACCTACAACCACCAAAAAGGACATTAGTCATACCATATCAAAAATCAAAAATTAAATATAGATTAATAATATCATCAACTACAGTAATAAGTCTATGAAATCATAAAGTATAAAATTAAGCATGCAACCCAACACTACTGCAACCAATACCACATATAATCCAACTAAAATATTAGACAATAATTCAGTTTAACAACAATATTATCGATGCCATAACAACAAAATAGATTATAAAAAGGTAGGATTGTAAAAAAGACCTAAACATTAGAAACAACTTTTACATTAAAAATGGGATTTTAGAATAATTCATTTAAAATAACTATAGCTTAATCCATATAACAATGGTTACATTCTAAATCTCTAATTTATGGTCTACGTACGAGAAATGAATATTTTAATGTACAAAAATGAAAAATAAAATTACACAATAGTATTAGAATCAAAATAAAAAACCAATAAATTCCATTATTCTAATTTATCTACTTGTCAACCTCCCATATTTTACACTTGGCCACTGACAGGCCAAAAAACCTCTCTAAAACACCTTTTCAATCTCCATTTTTATTTTAAGTTTTTTTTTTTTCCAAGGTTTATTGATTTCACCCTTGAAAATTAATCCTTTATAACATAACAAAAATTGCAACTATACATAGTTTTTTTATGCTACAAACCTTATTTAAAATAAAGACCCAACAATGGCTGCACACCCAAAATATGGTCTATAAAAGCTGAATTATCAAAACAACACAATGTTTCAAACCTAAAATAATTTTAAATTTTATGTAAAACCTATTTTTAAAATTCTCTTTCATATTAAATAATAAAAGGCTATTGTATTGGCAATGGATACCAAACCAAATCCTACCAAATTGAGCCCTAAACTTTGTACCTAATTAATGGTCTACATTAGAATTTGGAGGATGAATACAATCACATTTCCATGTTAATGACATGTGGTAAATATTTATGTAGTCACATTTTAGGACCCAAGTTTCATTGGTGGGGATGCTTTTACCTCCAAATACTAGGTGGAAGATACGTAATTGTGAGTGATCAATAACTCAAAGTAATTGCATATGTTCCTTTTTCCACATTGTAAGTTCATTTTATGAGAGTTTTTCTCTCTCACATTTTTTTGTTGGCACTAACATAGATTTTTTAATTAGTATTTTCATTATTCCCATAATATTATGTATAAGTATATTGAGTCATGATTTCATTCTTTCTAAATTCCTATTTTTTCATTTTATGGTAATCGGGGTGAGGATCAAATCAACATAAGATTTGTACTTTTAATAGCACAAACAATGTGGTGTATCTTTATTTTTATTTATATTACTTTGTTTTTTGTTGACAATGAATCACTAGATGCTTGTAAACAAATCTTTTTGAATGGTTTTCAGATCTTTTTGGGGTTTATGTAAAAATGAGTTGTTAGTTTCAAATGTTATTTAGTTATGGTAGATCACCACACATAGATTAGAGATTAGAAATCCAAACAATGTCATGTGATTTAAGCTCAAAGTAATGTATCTACATGAAAGTAATGACAATAATTTATTTGTTTTAGTTAGGATATATATATATATAATCGATATGATTTTTATTATCATAAAATTTTGTACATGTCTAAAAAATATTGATTTCATTCTTTCCAAAGCCATTAATTATTTATGTGTTAGATTATCGTACGTATGTAAGATGCAAATGTTTGTTTGATGTGTTATTAACCCCCATCTTTTTTTGAATTAAATACATCTCGCAAAAATCATAACCATAAAATAAATCTATAAATATCCTTGTTTTGAAATTCTTAATTAGGCTTGATCTCATCATAATATAAATTTTCTCACATAGATGATGAGCTCACACCTAATTTTTTTTTTTAATATGTTATTAGTAATCTATAGTTTTTTAATTTTTGAAATATTAATTCCATTGACAATAATGATCCTATCATAGTAATATTTTCTTTCCATACCTAATTGATAGTTCTCATTCAATGTTTGAGGATGAGGGTATGTGCATGGAGTTGAGGTACCAAAAAGTGGACATTTTTTATCCAAAATGTGAAATAAGTGTAAACATGTATGAATTATAAAAGTAATGTGTATGCATTAGTTTAGTCAGGATTGGTAAATTCCAAGCCTAAAATATGTAATTATTATAACATGTATGCATTATAACACATACATGTTTTTAATAGATTGTTAAAAAAGAAAAGTCAAGACTATCATTCTACTATTGAATCTTTTATTTCTTGCATATAACTTCTATACAAACCTTCTATTATGCACTCACATTCTAGTTAATTAGTCATGGAGTCCACTTTTAAAATTATTTAGTGAGATAATCAACAATGCCTTGTAAGAGGAGAGGTAATTAAACTATTTTCCTACCAATTAAGACCAATTTTAATAACTTTTTTTAGATTTGCATTGTTTTTTTCTTAAAACCATTTATTTTTATGTTTTTATAGCATATCAAACCTATTGATGTGCAAAAGAAAATGTAGGAATTTAAGATGAATAAAATAATCCATAAATCCATACTAAAATTCCTAGCTCTCCTAACCATCATACAATTCCACAAGACCCACTAGGTAGTCAGGGGGATTTGGTTAGAAATATAATAATAAATAAAATATGAAGTGAAGAGATAATCAATAAAAAGAAGGAAAACCTATTGACCAACACCCACTATACTTCTCTTGGAAAATAATTAGAGTCATTACTAGGCTAAGTTGATTAGATAACATGTAAAATTGATAGATGGACATATTAAATAGAGAGATGGAAGTCCTAATGTGCTGAAATTTATCAGCAAATTGTGTGAGAGGTGAAAAATAAAAGAAAGAACAAATTTTCACAATATTAATTGATTTATAAACCAATGAAATTCCTCTTTTATCATGCAAATGGCTCAGAATCCACTATTACCAACTTAGTTTGATAAAAGAATTTTTTTGGGATAGATGGTTGATGGTATTTGATTACCCACATGTTTATCATTAATGAAATTCTTAATTATTTTAACTAGTTAATTTTATATTATGCATATACACATGCCCATGATTTAGATATGTATAATGGTGGGAATCAACACAAATTCACAACACAAGATATATGTGGGAAAACATCATTGGGAGGTAAAACCCATACAATGATTATTCATTATTTAAAAAATAAATTCACCCAATACAATCAATATTTCTATCACACTTCTCAAAAAATATCCTTCACAAAAATAATATTTAAATATTTCAAATATTTTAATGCTTTTAATTTTGAATATGTATTAGAATTACTTGAATACCTTAATGTATTAATTTTACCATGTAAAATTAATTATGAGTGCAGTGAACCATTGTAATCAATGGGTTCAACCTCTCACCCAATTCACAATGATAAGTTTTATAACCATATATTTTATTATTTATTAATGTAAGTATTAACTAACATAGGTTAAATAATAAAATATATTGTTATTAATTTACATATGTAATTTATTATCAATGTATTCATGACATGCCATATACTAAATAAAATTCCTTTTTCTAGTACTCACCCTTAATATTAATTGGAGATACATTGCATATCCATGTTTATAAAAAAATAACTATAATATGTAAATCATCTATAATGAGTTTAGGGTGCATGAAACATTTGAATGAATTAAAAACCTTCATCATGCTAATATGGCATTTTGAAACAAAAATAATTGTAATCCATAAACTAATTAAAGTTAGTTTAGGCTAGCATGATCATGAGACTACATCTCACAGTTTCTCATGAATAATCAACCAAATATTTTGAAACCTTTTATAATATAAGGACATTCGTTAAACCATATGATTTTAAGTATTGGGTACACTAAAAACTCACATATGGTCTATATGTGAGTTTACCAAAATCAAGTAAAGTCACTTATCATGTAATACTTTTATAGTTTGATAATAAGTATTAAGAAGAATAAAGTAACACATGGATTTTAGGAAGTGACATTATCATGCACACTCCCCCTTAATGAAAACTTAGAGAGGCCTAACATTATATGAAACTTAAAAAATGATAGTACCAATTGGTTTTGTGAATATATCTACCATTTGTAAATCCATAGAATAAAATTGAGATCAATATCCCCATTAAGAAATTTTTCTCATAAAAATGGACATGAAGTTCAATATGTTTAGTTCTTTGGCATTGCATTCGATTTTTAGCTAGATGTATACAAATTTTATTATCATAGATAGGAGTGTTATTTTGAGGAACATCCAAATGGATTTATTCCAAAAACCTTCATAGAGAAATGGATTATTTATCATCTTCCATAAAAAAATTATATGTTAATCCTGTAAAAGAGATAGAAACAATAGATTACTTTTTTTTCTCCAAGTGATAACACATACACCAAACTCAAACACATATCCAAAATTAGTTTTTTGATCTATAATATCACTAGCATGGTCAAAATCACATTAAACATATACATTAGCATTATCAATGGAAGAGTAATATAGACCTAAATTTACATATCTTTTGATATCCAAAGTATCAATTTTTATAGTTTATAATGATCCAAACAACACCTACAACAATTAAAATATTTTACCTAGTAATGATTAGATAAATCAAACTACCAACTAGTTGTTTTTAAAGAGAATGGTTAAATTTATCATAATTAGGTTTTGTATAAATATTACACCAAATTAAATAGGATTAGATATAAGATTACATTCAACATATTAAACTCAACAACTTGGTTATGTGTAAATTAAGATTTAGATACACAATTAATTTTTTCTCTTGAAATGCAACCATTCTTAGAAAGTGAAAAAGAATGCCTAGATAATCCATTTTAAAATATTGACTAATTTTATTTTGATATGTAATAAATAAACTAATTTAATCACCAGTAATAATAAGATCATCAATAAATAATACAATTAAGATATAATTACTATTTTCAACTTCTAAAAAGATATCATTATCACCAATGAGATGTGGATGAGTTAGTAAAGTGACTTGGTTACTTCAAGCACCACCTAGGTTCAAATCTCAATTTAGTATCAAGGTTGGTTATGGCTGATCATTGATATTCTCATACTGGTTATGGATATTGATGGTATTCTCAAGATACTTGTGGCTATTGATGGTATTTTTAAGTTGGTTATGACCATTCATTGGTATTCTCAGGCTGGTTGTGGTCATTGTTGGTAATTCTGGTACTTGTGATAGATGAACACTTAGGGATATAGGCCCTTGATTGTGTTCTAGACTAGTTGGAACTCTGGTAAAAAATGAATAGGGTAAGGATCCCACCAAAACTAGTATCTATATAAAAAATATGTCATTATCAAAATAATATTTAGATAACCCTATTTTTTAAAAATAACTAGTGATTTTATAATACCAAATTTGAGGAGCTTGTTTTAAATCATAAAGATTTTTTTTTTAAAATTACAAACATAATATTATTTTTTGGATTCAGTAAAACATTTAGGTTGATACATGTAGATTTACTATTCTCTGTCAACATTTAGGAAGATCTTTTTGACATCCATAAGGTGTATAATACAACCATTATGAGAAATAAGGGTAATAACCAATCTAACAGTACTCATTTTTGATACATGAGCAAATGTTTCAACATATTCAATCTTGGATTTTTTAATAAAACCACAAGTAACTAACCTATCTTTATTTTTTTCAATTTTACCAATTGAATTATATTTATTTGTTAAAGCCATCTAGAACCAATAATATACCTCTTAGGAGGAGGTGGAACAAGATCCCAAGTATGGTTTTTAATTAAGGATTTATATTTAGCTTAAATACCAAATTTACATCTATAATATTGAATAAATTCTTAAAAATATTGAGCTTGACATTAATATAAATTCATCAAATCACAATAATTATGTTGAATCCTATTTAGTTATTAATATTATCAAGATTAGATGACTGAATTAGGGATTTAATCAATCTAGGTATCTTATTTTCAATATGAAGTAGAGAAGGATACCCCTCAAAATCCAAGTTATCTGAAATTGGATCAACTTCACATAAGGATTCTTTTTTTCTTAAGAAGTAACAAAAGAGTCAAGTTCATAGAAAGAAGCAATTTTAGTGGGTTTTAATTAAAGACTCACAAAAATAATTATTTTTTTAAGATTTAGAAAATCTTATTCTCAATGATTTGTCATTTATAAGGATAATATAATCTCAATCCTTTATTTTCACCTCCATAACTCATGAAAACCTAAGAATATGAGGTAGGATCAAGTTTCATTCTTCTTGCTTTAGGAATAAAGATGAAAGCAGGACTAAAAAATATCCTAAGTTGAGAAATACTTGGTTTATTATCATACCACATATCTAATGGTGCATAAATATTCAAATAGTTATTAGGTACTCTATTTATAATGTACACAATTATATTCATGGATTCAACTGAAAATAAACTAGGAACATTTGTAGAATGCAACATTGTTCTAACAATTTTTAGGATGGTTCATTTTATCCTTTCAATAATTCCATTTTACTTTGGGGAATATGGATTTGTAAACTCTCTTTATATACCATAATTAATGAAAAATAATCAAATTATTGATTAACATATTCATCTCCATTATCAATTCTTAATCTTTTAAGATAAAAGTTATGAATTTTTTAACTAAAATTTTAAAATATTTGAATTTACATAGCATATCATATTTATTTTTAATATAATAAGACCAAATCATCATAGAGTAATAATAAATGAAAGTAACATCATATAAATAATAATTAAGAGAATAAACATATATAGGTCCTCTAGCATCACTAAAAATAAGTTCTAAGGGATGAGAGGAGTTAACATCATGATTTTTGTGAAAGGGTTTAGTATGTTGCTTACCACATAAGCAACCCTCAAAGAGATTTACAAAGGGGTTTATTATGGTGCGATAAAGATCTTAGAAGGATCAAGGCGCTATTAACAAAAACCCCTAGATTGATCACACGTGATCCAATTTTCATTTTGAGGTAAGGGTTGACACCTCTAAAGAAGGATTTGGAAACATATTGACCCAAGAGTGGTAGCCTAGAATTTCAAAGTGAAATATGATCATCATAACCTAGAACATCTTTTGTCGTAATATTACTTGAATGATCACCAATGTAGATGGTTGTAATTTATCAATAATTTTGACATGGACATCACTTATATGAAAGGCAAGGAAAATCATGTGCTGATGCAATGAAAAAGCCTACATACCTTTCTACCTTATCTATTTTGTAATGAAATTTTAGGAATGTCCTATTATTACAATATCTTACTGATAATTACTACCAAGAAGTATGTGTAGAATTGGATGATGAAACTTTGTCAAAAAGATTTGCTCTTTTTCTATTGAATCAGATGGCCTTATAAGGCATCAAAATAGAAATTTTATACCTAAAATAGGTGAGATGTGAAATATTATACTATAATAAGTACAAAACACCACATTTTACTCATCTAAGGGTCACTAAGATGATTCATGAGCTTAAAAGGCTCTATTTTTGGCTTTCTCTAAAGAAAGATGTTAATTTTGTGACAAAGTGCCTAGAATGTCAGTATGTGAAGGCTGAACACTACCACTATGGGGATCTATTGTACCCACATGATATACCAAAAGATAAATGGGTAGTGGTTTCACTTTATTTTATTATAGGATTGGCTAAATATCACAATTGGCTTGATACTATATTGGTAATAATTGACAAAACAACTAAAGTTGGTCACTTTATTGATAGAAATTTGATATCTGATGCTATTGTTTTTGTTGAACACTTTGTAAAAGAAGTTGTTTGATTGCATGTCACGTTAGAAGTCATTATCTCAAATAGAGATAATTTTTTCACATCAAGGTTTTGGTGAACATTAACTATAACTTTTTACACTAAAATAAATTTTAGTTTTTCATATCACTCGTAAATGGATGGACAAACTAAAAGATTAAACCAAGTGGTCAAAGACATGATGTGTATCTCGATTATGGATCACCAAACCAAGTGGGAAGATTATCTCCACTTAGTTGAGTTTGCCTATAATAACTATTATCATTTTGAAATTAAAATAACTCTTTTTGAAGCCCTGTATAGATGAAAATGTAGAACTCCACTTGGCTAGTATAACCTAGGAAAATGGGCCATTGTTGGTCCAAAATTGCTATTGGATTATGATGAACAAATGGAAATATTACACTAAAAATTAAAGGTTAATTTTGATTGACAAAATATCTTTTTTGATTTGAAGATAACAGCTCATGAATTTGCTATTGGTGAGAAAGTTTTTCTACATGTAAAGTTACAGAAGAGTTCCATCAAGTTTGGGAAAATCTTCAAGTTGGCTCCTCATATCGTTGGTCTATTTGACATCTTGTAAAAAATAATCCCTATTACCTATTGGGTGCATTTACCTCCTCTATCAATAATCCATGATGTGTTTCATATCACATTGCTAATAAAATATGTACTTAATCCATCTCATGTGTTGAATTGGAAAAAATTACATGTTTTAGAAGAAAAAGAGATGCAGCTAGAACTAGGGAAAATCCTTGGTCATCACAACATTAAACTAATAAATAAAAAAAAATAGAAGGTTTTGATATAATGGGACCCACTAAGTACCATAAATTACACTTGAGAGGATACATAGTTGTTTAGGTAGCACTATGCCAAGTTGTATTGACTTCTTGTCGAGATGACTCCTCTTTATGAGGAGGAAGATGTCATGACTTGCCTGCATATTTCATTTTCATATTATCATAATTAGTTTTAACATGATTTGATACTATAAAATACTATTTGGAACTATTATTTTAATATTTTTGGATGATGGACAAAATGCTACAATTAGAGTTTATGTTTTTATATGAGATATTTGGTCTTAATATTTAATTTTTGTATAATATTATTTAGTTCTGCTTGTATATGATTATATATTTTAGGTACTATTGATGCCATTAGTGGGTGTAGTAACATGTGAAATGAGATAGGTTGGAGATGGATTTTGGTGATCATGGGATAAGGAATAAAGGTAACTAATATAGGTAAAAAAGGAAAATTTAATGAACCAAAACTTATAACAGTTCATCATTATGTATTTTCTATTTCATAGTCTTCTTAACTTATCTATCATGATTTCATTTTGTCTTCACTTGTTGATTTTTATGTTGCAAGATTTGCTTATATTACTTATGTATTGGTTCCTCTCTTGTATGAGCCTAGGCAACATTGTCTCCTTGCTTAGCATGTTTGGTGTGTGACTTCTTGTGTCTTGGATGAATATGGTTTATTGTTATTATTTTTATTAAATCATTTTTATCATTATTATTATTTTATTAAATTACTGTTGCTTGCTTGGGGTAACTTAGCCTAGCCTCTAAATCCTCCCTCTCTTGTCACTCCCCCCTTCAAATCCTAGTAAAGAAGACCCCATTGAATTAATTTTAAGTCAAATTAAGTCATAATTTATAACTTGACAAATTGAAAATTTGTAATAATTATTTTTGGCAAATTAAAAAAATTTCCATTCTCACTAGGTTGTGGGTCTTGAATAAAATATTATTTTGGCAAATAAAGATTTTGTCTTGGCTATGGATTTTGACCTAAAGGGAAATGTGATCTTAACATCATTTCATTTTTTTGACATGGGAAAAATCTAATTTTAACATAATGGTGAGGAAACTTGAGAGAAGCTGAGATCGACCCCTAAATCTATCCCATTTTTGCCTTGGGTCAATGAATAAGAAGGAAAGAGGAGGATGGAGGTGTGAAAAGGGAGAAGAAAGAGAAGAGGGTGGTGTGGGGAAAAAGGAGAAAGGGATAAGTAAGAAGGAGAGAGAGGCATATAAGGAAGGGAGAAGAAGCAAAAACCTAGGGGACAAGGTGGTGGCCTAGAGGAGGTTGTTAAGGGCACATTTTTCTTGATTTGGAGAGAAAACCTCTTGTTTGGCTGAGGCGAGATAGGGAGGCTTGGTAATCTAGTAAGGACACAAATTTTTTCTATTTCTCCTCCATTTATTTTCAAGGAAAATAAGTAAGTTTATATATATATATATATATATATATATATATATATATATATATATATTATAGAGAGTTTTCATTTTTAGATTTAATGGCATGTAAATAAAGAAGAAAAAAATTAACTTGCTAGTTCATAAGGAAGTCAAATGACTTCCCGAGGAACTTGCAAGGGTTTATAGAAGGAGTATTTTGCAAAAATCTCGACCATTCCTTCCATGGTTACCAAGAAAATATATTTTCATATTTGGGGTTTTAAAAAATTATTTAGTTTTAGTCCAAACCCTACTTAAAATCATGGTTGAGTATCTTAAACTAATTTTGTTTTTTATCTATCTCATTTGGCTAAAAATGGTGACCTGGGTCGACCTACAGTAGAATTAATTTTTGGTATTTTGTTTACCTATTGGAATGGCAACCTAATTAAACCTATGGGCTGAAATTTGGTCTTTATTTTTAGCTATTTTTGGGGATTTTAACTACTATTTATATTTTGTCAAATTTTGGAAGATTAATCTGGTAAAAATTTGTGCTAAATTTTTATGGGTTTTTTCTGAATAACATTTTATTGGTGTATGAGGGTTTTTAAAATTAGAATTTCAATGAATATATTATTTTATTAAAAAATAATTTAACTGATTCATTTTTATACTTATGATTAAATATTTATTTATTCATAACCAAATGAATTAAATACAACTAGTTGTGGGAAACCTATCACTGTTGTGAGTGATTAACTTACCCATATCAGCTGGTAATGAATAGATGAAATAAAACCCTCAATGGTTGATTTCTCTTTTATGATTATATTTTATTAGAATAAGGGTTTATTTTATTTTTATTATTCTAGTTTACTTGGAACAAGTGATGAAGTAAAATGAGGTCACTTAAATTAATAAGTTGACTTTTAGAATCCTACAAATGAAAACTAGGCTGCTAAGGTTATTATGAATGATTGTGTTGAATTTTTCAATGTGAATTTTCTTTATTGTTATACTACTATAAATTAATTAGTTCATTCCCTTTCTGTCTCACCTACATTCTTGAAGTTCCAAAATTGAAACTCCACCTCCAAACTAATGGTTGGGGGTGGTAAGGGCGACCAATTGGGAGGCTCATAGGATGGGTTGAGATGGAATGGTTTATAGAAGAAAGATAAATATGTGTAATTAGGTAGTTATTGTTGTATATTATGATTTTAATTCATTGTTTATGCAATATGTTTTGTAAGCAACTTGTTAATATTATAGTTTGGAATCAACACTACCTCTATAGGTTAATATTACTTTCATTAAGTTATAGCTTATGTAATTAGTTTCAATACTTTTAATTTACAGTTGCATGGATTCAATATTCTTACATATTTTATTTGCCATAATATTAATTTTAGCTATAGGATATCATTTAACAATGTGAGATTAGTTCAATAAGTTGTATAAAGATTAGTTTCAACAATTTTAAAATTTCAGCTATATATTGCCTCACTAAAGCTTTAATTAGAAGTTTTATTTTCAACTGTAGGTACTAGACTAGTTTCAATAAGTTAAAATTCAATCACAATGATTGCATGCACTCTCATATGTTTATATGCTATGTTAGATTTTAGATTTAAAGTTGAACATTCAGCTCTAGCATTACATTTTATTTTGATTGATTATGTTATGAAGTGTAGTAATTATTTACTATGGAAACATTTATTAAATACTGAACCTAGTTGATTATATGGATGAATTTAAAGGCTTATTTGAAATTACATCACCTCTATTATTCAAAAGGTTATTACTTAGATTGATGTAATCACATATTTCAATTCAATTTTCTAAATAAAGTAAATTCTATTCCTTGCTAAATTAGTCATTAAGTGGCATTTCACTCTAATGCATCTGGTTTTCTAACTCTCAATTACATAACTAAAATTAAGTGGTCCAGTTTCCTTTTCAATGTCACCTACATGTGTATTTTCTTTGAAATCTAATATAACATTAAGTTCCAACTTCAAATGATTATTCTATTTCTTGTATATAATATTTCACCATCAATCTTGACATGCTTATTTCTTTATTTACAAACTTGACATAACTTGAAAGCATTCTATTACCAAGGTTAATGAATGAGTAAGTGGTTAGAAAAGAGTTATTACTTAGTAGTTATGTTTTAGTTTCAACCTTATGATTAAATTTTTGAGTAATTAAAACAAGGCCAATTGAATTGACATTAGGCCTTATCTTTATTTATTGGATTTAGCTATACTTCATTTTTAGTAGAGGGAACTTGTTTAAATTTTTTTAAGCTATTAACAAATCTGAAGTAAGATAGTTACAAACACTATTTCCTTGCTTTGGTCACCAAGACTTGATTATATCATTACACTCTATCAATGGTAACTTGGTGATTAGTTATTTTAATTTTATTAGTTGTAGGAGGCCATCTAAATTCTCATTTGAATTTACTTAAGCTACTAATAGTTGTTGTTCCTAATTTTATATCATACTCACAACCAATTCATATTTATGATTTGAGTATATTATGAAAATTGAGATACAATGACAAATAGGTTGCTTTTTACACATTTTCAACAAGTTAATGAATGTATTAAATCATGCTTAAATTAATTAGATGTTTGTTAGCATTTTAGTTAAAAATGATTTTTAAATTTGAAAGCAATGTTAATGTTCCTAAAGGAATAAATTTTAGAAGTTTTTGTATCATGAATTTTTTTTAATTTAATTGGCTTAAATTGATAATATCATGATTATGACCAAGTGAAATGTAAACAATACTAGAGAATCATGATTCCATAGAATACTATTTATGGGATGGTCTAGTGAGATTATTATGCCACTATGAATTAAGAATATCTTATAAACTTACAAATAATAAATGCTTGATAAAAACTATAAATAGAGTATTTTAAACTCTAATTATTTCTCAAGTGAAATAATGAGGTACGATAACCCTAAAATCATATATCATGGTACAATGATCTAAAATTGGGGGTAGTACCATTTAGATCCTTCACATGCATCAAGTATTTGAGTTACATAGGCATAACCCACATACTACAATCTATTCAAACTATAACCATACTTGAACATTACCTATTTGAATAACATTAATAACCTAAGTGATTAACCTAGCTAGCCTAAGATAGAATAATATAAAGTTGACTACCCTAATGTATATGGGGTTTCATGGATGTCAAACATGAAGGTAGGATAAGGACACCTAGGTGGTCCTATTAGTAAGGTGTATACTGCCATGTAGTCCCATATATATTTATATGGATCACATATTGATACACCTTAAATTACAGGAGGATATCCCTAGGGTAATTATCTTCCCTTTAGAATCTTCTAGAGATAATTACCTTGGCTAAGGGTTTCATGCGCATAAACATAATATTAGGTTATATAAAATGAAAATTTAGAATATAAAACATTTATTTATTTTTTCTATGAATTCTAAAGAAAAGGATTCTCAATTTTTTTGTTTTTGGTCATTTCAAAAGGACAATTTTACAAGATGGAGGCCACTAGAATTTCACTCATGATGCCCTAATTATTATTGGATTGCTTCTTGTTGGATTTATTTTATATATTATAGTACCATTATTTATACCTTTACTCTTATTTGTATCTTCTATAATTAAATATTAGTATGGTCTTGGTGTTTTAACCTCTAGGATTTTGAATCATCTAATAATTACCATTCTACCCTTTATCTAAAGAGAAATTTGTAGGCTATAGGAGACATAGTGAAGAGAAGTTAAAATATTTTGTATCAATAGAAAGTTCATAATTGGATGGAATGATATTGTATGAAATCATGTATTGTTATATTTTTAATATTAATAAATATAATTTACATTAAGTTAATCCTTTTTTAACAAGGAAGGGATTCACTCTAGTCTAATCGAGGAAGGGCCTATTCATTAGGATGTGGTATTATATATTCCCATCCATTGATAGTATTTTTATGTTGTGTACATATTTTTTTTACATGTCATTAATACAAGTGTGAGTTAATCCTTTTTAATTATTTTTATGAAATTATCATTCAACATCGTGTGTGAAAAGATTCCAAAATCTCAATTAGCATTTCAATTTCTAGTCTTTAAATTTAAAATGTTTGTTTTATTTATGGAAGGTGTGTTTCACTTTAATTCAAAAGAGTGTTCATTTAATTTTGTAATTTATTTGAGTTATTTTTTTATATACAATAACTAAGATATTTTTTCAATTGTTCAAAGTTGTTTAGTGTTGCATATATGTAGTCCCCTTGCAAACTATACATCCCTAGAATGATAATTAAATTTATTATCATAAGAATACATTCATGTTTCATTAACAATAAATATAATAGTGATGGGGAAAATCCTACCAATATATAAATTAAAATAAATCTAAAAAATATTCATTTACAAATGATATCAAAGTGTTTAAATAAAATATACATGTATATGAAATCGCTTAGAATATAAATCTAAGCCAAAATTTTCTAACAAAAATTGTTTATTTTGAAGGAGAGCATTATCTAGGCATTTTTCACCCAACCATAGAATGGTAGTTCCATCAAACATATTATGATTCAGGAGTGGCCCTTCTATTCATGATTTATACTTGGCAGATATGAATAATAATTATAAAAATTGTTTAAGCATTTTTTTATTTTTTGACGCTTGAAATAACTTTTTGGTGGTCAAAGGTATAATGAATTCTATAGTGGGAAATAAATCATACAATTTATTTTGAAACCTTGAATGCATTGGTATTTTAATATTTAATTTTAAATATTTTAATCATTACACTATTATTTTATAATAACTATATATTTTTATTTTAAATGAATATGTGAGGTTATACTTTTTGAATTACGATTGACTTGTGATGTCTATGTTGATGCATAATGATTAGTTTATTTTAACACATAATATAATTTACAATAGTTTGATAGTATAAAATCCATGTAAGTTTATAAAAATGTTCTATATGAAAAGAGGCTAAATTCCATATTGGGGAACACAACTCTTATACCTCAAACAATGTTAGGAAATAGAAAGCCTAAGATATTTGACATAGACATCATCTACAAAGAGTATTTATAAAAGAAATATATTAACCAATAAAGATACTTTGTATTAACTATACATAATATACAACTCATTATGTGTTTTTAGTAATGGTTACACTAGAGCATGACTCTCTTAAATACTACAACTCCACTAGCTCAAGAGATGAGGCTAAGCTCTATTACATTCCATAAGGACCCTTTGTGTCCTTATATAGTGAAAAAATAAGGGAGTGAAATATTTTTATTGGTGGAGTGAAATGTCAAATCACTCCCTAAGTTACACATAACCTTCTCATGTATGTGAGGATAAATACCAAATTAAATCTATATATTAATTATGTAGTGGACTTAATACATCAAACCTTTGTAAAAATACTACCTAAGGTGGACTTCCCACTAAGTGTGAATATGACACACACCAATATGTTTATGTTAGACATATAATTAATTTATTATTTTAGCTATATAATCATTGAAAAATAGATAAATAAAGGTTATATTACATTTTTTATTTATCTATTAGGTTGGTAATGTTATATTAAACATATAAGACTCATTAAATATAATATTATATTAAATATTTGTTTTATCAATTGATTCAAATAATTACCAAGCAGAAAGCATTAGATTTGTTTGAATTCAACTATATTTTAATTTTTAGTGATTTATTCATCACATCTTGAAACATTATCTTTTAATAAATAACCAATTAATGTGAAACCAAATATATTGTTAAGCTCTTGTACTTGTTACATCTAAAATATAGAAAAACATAAAAATACATGTATAAAAAAATGAATTTATAGATAGGTTAAAATTACTAAACCATATTTTATGAGATAAGAAACATTTAGAAGGTAATAATTTTTCATTTTTATTTGTATTTTAGGCTACCAAGACCTTCATCGTTAGAGATAAAGTGATCTGGAAAGTTTGATTAAAATTTTAAATAACATGCATTATTTATTTTAAAAACTTTTAGGTGAAATTTTTATGATAAATTTTCAATATTACTCATGATAACCACCACAACCAAACATGTGCTTATGCTAAACTATGACCCTCACCATAGTTTCTAACACCCTGATTTATTCACCCCAATCTCCAACTATAAGTATAAATTAAATCCTTGATATATTCACTCCAACCTCTAAGTAATTGATATATTTATTCAAACCTATAACTACTAGTAATTATTTATATGTGATACAAAAGGACTTAAAGTAATGCGAGTTAAAAAAATCCCATAATTTATAGCATGGATATTTTAATCTTTGTTTTCCACATATTACCTCCTTGAAATGATTCTAGAAGCCATAATTGGTCTTAAAATGTTCAATAACCACAAATACCTTCACACAAAGTAGATGGGTAATATTCAAGGTCATATTAGATCTTGGTGGAGGAAACACAAAGCTCTTGTTTCCACATCTTGCATACATACATATTCAGTCATTCAAAACCATGACATCCAAGGAGAATCCACTTTTGATTGTGATTTAATAGATGTTTATACCTGGTTCCAAAGATCTCATTTTAGAATATGCTTGAAGAATTTTGACAAAGTTTGTGGTGTTTATATTTACATATGTAAATTTAATTTGATTAAAAAATTTCAAAGCATCCTCAACATATCGATATTTTACGTATCTAAAATTCCATAGGAACCCTTTTAGCATGAACAATTACACTAAGTTATAAATAAAATATTTTCTATCATTTTTTATTGATTTTAAAATAGATCAATAAAAACATTGTGCATGCAAACTTATTTTCATTGCATATGTTGTGCACATATTTATTTTCATTAAATAATGCAAAACATTTCATGAATAAGCTCAAGGAAAGGTTGTGGAATTTGACTTTATAACTTCCAATTACATTTGATTAAAAGTTTAGAAAGTCGCTTCAATGATCCATTTTGTGCATATTTAACAGTCCATAGTAGCCATTGTAGCACAAACATTTATACCAAGTATATCATAAACATTTTTTATTATTTTGCATTTTTTTTTGATTCTATGGTGCATGAAAAATGTTTTCATTACATATAATGTACACAAATTTGTTTTCTTTATATACTTCAAAAGATTCTAAGAATTAACTTTAGGAATGTTTATTTAGTTTGATCCTAATAGAGTGAAACTTATTTAAGGACTCTTTATTTGACTAAGCTAGTGACCCAAACCCATATTTGATGGATACCTCTAAGCCTAATCAAATTGTTCAAAAAGGGATTGTGAAAAGGAAGAATGATGTCCATTATTTGGTTCAATCCTCACAACATTTTGAGTGGGAGTAGGACATTTTAGGATCAAATAATGGTTTTTTAAATGATTCACCAAAAATTAATTTGTGATAAATATAAATAGTTAATTGAAAGAAATAGTTATTCATAGTCAAATTTGGCTAGGAAATTTTTTCCTAATATGGCCTATGGTGGTGTGTTGGATCTTAGGATGGAAAGATTTATTTAAGATAACTTAAAATAAAAATTGGTAAAGCTTATGGATTAATTTTTAAAATGGGTATGATAAGAAAATATAAATTGGTTGAGCATGTTAGAGGTTTTATTATATGGTGGGAATTGAATCAATTGGCTAAAATTAAATCAATGGATGGAGCTAGTGGAATTTAACAAATGATGTAGTCTATAATTAATGAGTTGGGACCTTTTATAGGGAAATGTGGACATGCTAATATGACTTTTGAACAAGAGGTTTATGGTATGTGTAGTGTAAATGATGACAATTACAATTATCAAAGTGCTCCCATTTTCTTTTTTTAATCTTATTATGGCTTGTTCTACCTTTATGTATGGCTCATACTTGTTTATTTATTATTCAAAAAGCCTCGTGACATATAATTTCAAGGATTAGATAATATATAACCACATTTTCACTACTATTTTCATTTTATAGTTATAACTTATTCAATACCATGCT
This sequence comes from Torreya grandis, assembly GCA_037957365.1. Taxonomy (NCBI): domain Eukaryota; kingdom Viridiplantae; phylum Streptophyta; class Pinopsida; order Cupressales; family Taxaceae; genus Torreya; species Torreya grandis. The sequence continues at coordinate 639,080 of JARHVA010005868.1, read as the reverse complement.
TTGCTTGGAAATTTTATTTAAGTTTTACATTTATTGTTATATACTCTTATCATTTATTACAGTATAGGTGGTTTTGATTTCTTATTTCCTTATATCTAAATATAAATGTGTCTAAGGTGTGCTAGTAAATATTTTTTAGAAATTTATTTTATTTTTCACTTAAATTTGGATGTAGAATTAAATTATTATGTAAAAATATCTTTCAAAAAAATGGAAAACCAAACATACCCAATTGTAAAAATGTTACGTGCAAACCAAAAAAAATCCTAATAAAATAATTTACTTTCACAAAATAAAATTAAAACAATTGAATACCTCTACCAGAATGAGTCCTACCTTTTATATCTAATTGACTATTAATATTCACTTTTGGAGAATTGAAAAGTACATTTTATCTTGCTTCAAACATGTGGCATGTATTTGTATTGTAACAGATGAATAAATTAAATTAATGACATTAAAACTAAAATATTTATAAATATTTTTTGCTGCAAAAATTATAAAAGAATTACTCATTTTTACTCAATATAAGTGAGACTATTTTGATCATATTTTCATAGATATTGATTTGAGTTTAGCCTACTTGATAATGGTTTCCAAAATATTTAAAAATTATAACATGTTGATTTGGCCATTTTTTTAAAATAATATATGAAAAAAAAATAATGCAAAATAAAAGCATAGATATTCTTTGTATCCTATGGAATACAAAAACATATTAGCTGAAACTACCAATCAAATTTAGTTGACCATAACTATGGGTAGTTCATCTAAAAAATATGAGACCTAAATATTGACAACAACTTATACATAAAAATGGATTTTGGAATAATTTTGTTTAAAATAACCATAACTTAATCCATGTCACAATGGCTACATTCTAAATATCTAGTTTATGGTCTATTTGTGAAGATTTATAAAAACATATAGGCCTTCACTATCCTAATAAATAATAAAAATGAATATTTTAATGTATAAAAATAAAAATAAAAATTTCATAGTAGTATTATAATCAATGTAAAAATCCAATAAATTCCATTAATCTAATTTATCTACTTGTCAACCTCCCATATTTTACACTTGGTCACTAACGGGCAAAAAAACCTCTCTAAAACACCTTTTCAATATCCATTGTTATTTTAAGTTTTATTTTTTTTCCAAGGTTTATTATTCTCACCCTTGAAAATTAATCCTTTATAACACAACAAAAATTACAACTATACATAATTTTTTTATGTTGCAAACCTTATTTAAAACAAAGACCCAATAATGGATACACACCCAAAATATGGTCTATGAAAGATGATCTATAAAAACCACACAATGTTTCAAACCCAAAGTAATTCGAAATGTTATGTAAAACCCATTTTTAAACTCCTCTTTCATATTAAGTAATAATAGGCTACTGCATGCAATGGATACCAAACTAAAACCTACCAAATTGAGCCCTAGATTTTGTATGTAATTGATGGTCCACATTAGAATTTGGAGGATGAATACAATTGCATTTCCATGTTAATGACATGTGGTAAATATTTATTTAGTCACATTTTATAACTTGAGTTTCATTGGTGGGGATTCATTTATCATCCAAATACTAGTTGGAAGATACATAATTATGAGTGATTACTAACTCAAAGTAATTGCATATGTTCGTTTTTCCACAATGTAAGCCTATTTTATGAGAATTTTTTTCTCTCACTTTTTTTTCTGGCACTAACACAAATTTTTTAATTAGTGTGTTCATTATTCTAATAATATTATGTATAATTATATTGAGTCATGATTTCATTCTTGCTAAATCCATATTTTTTCATTTTATGGTAGTCAGCATAAGGATCAAATAAAAATAAGATTTGTCCTTGGAATAAAACAAATAATATGGTGTTTCTTTATTTTTATTTATATTACTATGTTTTTTGTTGACAACAAATCATTGGATTCTTGTAAACAAATCTATGTTAATGGTTTTTAGATCTTTTTGGTGTTTATGTAAAAATGAGTTGTCGATTTTAAATGTTATTTAGTTATGGTACGTCACCACACATAGACTAGAGATTAGAAATCCAAATAATGTCAGGTTATTTAAGCTTGAATTAATGTATCTACATGAAATTAATGAGAATAATTTATTTTTTTCAGTTAGGTTACTGATATTTATATATATATTTTTAAATTGATATGATTTTTATTATCATAAAATTTTTTACATGTCTAAAAAATATTGATTTCATTCTTTCCAAAGCCATTAATTATGTATGTGTTGGATTCTCATGCCTATGTAAGATGTGAAGGTTTATTTGATGTGTTATTAACCCCCCAAAATGTTTGAATTAAATACATCTTGAAAAAATCATAACCATAAAATAAATCTATAAATATCCTCTCTTTGAAATCCTTAATTAGGCTTGATCTCATCATAATATAAATTTTCTCACAAAAATGATGAAATCACAATTAAATTTAATTTTTTAAAATAAGTTATTAATGATCTATAGTTTTTAAATTTTTGAAATATTAATTCCATTGACAAGAATGATCCTAGCATAATAATATTTTATTTACATACCTAATTGATAGTTCTCATTCATTATTTGAGGATGAGGCTATGTGCATGGAGTTGAGGTACAAAAAAGTGGGCATTTTTTTGTCCAAAATGTGAAATAAGTGTAAGCATGCATGCATTATAAAAATAATGTGTATGTGCTAGTTTAGTTAGGATTGGTAAATTCCAAGCCTAAAATGTGTAATTATTATAACATGTACACATTATAACACGTACATGTTTTAAATAAATTGTTAAAAAAGTGAAGTCAAAACTATCATTCCACTATTGAAGCTTTTATTTATTGCATATAAATTCTATACAAACCTTCTATTATGCACTCACATTTTGGTTAATTAGTCATGGAGTCCACTTTTAAAAATTATTTAGTGAGATAATCAACAATGCCTTGTAAGAGGAGAGGTAATTGAACTATTTCCCTACCAAGTAAAATCAATTTTAGTTACATTTTATAGATTTGCATTTTTTTTTTCTTAAAACCATTTATTTTTTAGTTTTTATAGCATATCAAACCTATTCACATGAAAGATATAATGTAGGAATTTAAGATGAATAACATACTCCATAAATCACTGCTAAAATTCTTAGCTCTCCTAACCATCCTACAATTCCACAAGACCCACTAGGTAGTTAGGAGGATTTGGTTGGAAATATAGTAATAAATAAAATACATAATGAAGATATAATTAATAAAATGAAGGAAAATTGATTGAACGGAAACCAAAATACTTCTCTTGGAAAATAATTAGAATCATTACTAGGCTAAGTTTCCAAGATAACATTTAAAATTGATATATGGGCATATTATATAGAGAGATGCAAGTCCTAATATGCTGAAAATTTATCAATGAATGCTATGAGAGACAAAAATTAAAATAAAGACAAACTTTTCATAATATTCATTGATTTATAAACCAATGCACTTCCTCTTTTATCATGCAAATGGCTCATAATCCAGTGGTACCAACATAGTTTGATAAAATAAATTTTTTGGGCTAGACGGTGGATGGTATTTGATTATCCACGTATTTATCATTAATTAAATTCTTAATTATTTTAACTAGTTAATTTTATATTATGCATATACACATGCCCATGATTTAGATATGTATAATGGTGGGAAATAACACAAATACACAACATGAGATATATGTTGGAAAACATCATTGGGAGGTAAAATCCATATAATGATTATTCATTATTTGAAAAATAAATTCACTGAATACAATCAATCTTTCTTTTAAACTTCTTCTCAAAGAATATCCTTCGCAAAAATAATATTTAAATATTTCAAATATTTTAATGCTTTGAATTCTTAATATGTATTAAAATTACTCAAATGCCTTAATGTATTTATTTTACCATGTAAAATTCATTATAAGTACAGTGAACCATTGTAACCAATGGGTTCGACCTCTCACCCAATTCACAATGATAAGTTTTATAACCCTATATTTTATTATTTATTAATGTAAGTATTAACTAACATATGCTAAATAATAAAATATATTGTTATTAATTTACCTATGTAATTTATTATTAGTGTATTAATGACATGTCATATATTAAATAATATTCCTTGTTCCAACACTCCCCCTTAATATTAAGTGGAGATACATGCCATATCCATATTTATAAAAAAGTGAACTATATATGTAAATCATCTATGATGAGTTTAGGGTGTATGAAACAGTTGAATGAACTAAAAACCATCATCATGCTCATATGACCTTTTTAAATAAAAAGAATTGTAATCCATAAACTACTTAAAGTTAGTTTTGGCTAGCAAGATTATGAGACTACATCTCACAGTTTCTCATGAATAATCAACCAAATATTTTATAACCTTTTATAATATAAGTACCTCCATTAAAACATATAATTTTAAGTATTGGGTGCACTAAAAACTCACATATGGTCTATATGTGAGTTTTCCAAAATCAAATAAAGTCACTTATTATGTAATAATTTTATAATTTAAGAATAATTATTGAGAAGAATAAATAAACACATGGATTTTAAGAAGCAACATTGTCATGCACACTCCCCCTTAAGGGAATCTTAGAGATTCCTAAAATTGTATGAAACTTAACAAAAATGATTGTACCAATTGCTTTTGTAAATATATCTACCACTTGTACATCCAAAGGATAAAACTGATATCAATATCCCCATTGAGAAATTTCTCTCTAGAAAAAATGGACATGAAGTTCAATATGCTTAGTTCTTTAGTGCTACATTATATGTTTTGCCAAATCTACACGAATTTTATGATCATAGATAAGGGTGGTACTATGAGTAACATACAAATAGATTTATTCTAAAAACCTTCACATCTAGATAGATTCTTTATTAGCTTCCGTAAAAAATTTATACTCTAGTCCTATAAAAGAGATAGAAATAATAGATTGCTTTTATTTTCTCCAAGTGATAGCACATACACAAAACTCAAACACATCAAAAGTATATTTTTGATCTGTAATATCACTAGCATGATCAACATCACAATAAACATATAAATTAACATTGTTAATGGAAGAAAAATTTAAACCAAAATTTACATATCCTTTGACATCCAAAGTATCATTGTTCTAGTTTCTAATGATCCAAACAACACCTACAAGAACTGAAATATTTTACCTAGTAATTATTACATACATCAAACTACCAACTAGTTATTTTTAAAGAGTGGGGTTATCTTTATCATAATTAGGTTGTGGATAAATATTACACCAAATTCAATAGGATTAAATATAGGCTTACATTAAACATATTAAAATTAACATCTTGGTTATGTGCATACTAAGATTTAGATACATAGTATAATTTTTATAATGAAATACAACCATTCCTAGAAAGTGACAAAGAATGCCTAGATAAGTCATTTAGAAAATATTAAATTGTTTTATTTTGGTATGTAACTACTAAACTAATTTTATCACCAATAATAATAAGATCATCAACACATAATATAATTAAGATATAATAACTATTTTTAACTTTTAAAAATATATCATTATCATTGATGAGGTATGGGCAAGTTGGTAACGTGACTTGGATACTTCAAGCACCACCCAAGTTAAAATCTTAATTTGGTATCAGAGGTTAGTTGTGGCCAATCATTGGTATTCTTAGGTTGGTTGTGGTCATTGATGGTATTCTCAGGTTGGTTGTGGCTATTGATGGTATTCTCAGACCAGTTATGGATGTTTATTGGTATTCTCTAGCCAACTGTGGTCATTATTGGTAATTATGGCACTTATGATAGATGATCATTTAGGGATATAGGCCCCTGATTGTATCCTAGACTAGTTGGAACTCTAGTAAAAAGTGAATAGGTTAAGGATCCCACCAAAATTAGTATCTATAAAAATAAGATATCATCATTAAAATAATAGTTAGATAAACCTATTTTTAAAAAATAACTAGTGATTTTATAATACCAAGTTTTAGGATCTTGTTTTAAAGCATAAAGAGTTTTTTTTAAAAAAAATTACAAACATAATATTATTTTCTAGATTCAGTGAAACATTTAATTGAGACATGTAGATTTATTCTTCTAGACCACCATTTAGGAACACAATTTTGACATCTATGTGGTGTATAATACAACCATTATGAGCAACAAGGGAAATAACCAATCTAACCATACTCTTTTTTGATATATGAGAAAAGACTTAAACATATTAAATATTGGGGTTTTTATTAAAACCTCAAGCAACTAATCTAGCTTTGTTTTTTTCAATTTTACCAATTGAGTTATATTTATTTGTTAAACCCACCTAGAACCAACAATATAGCTCTTAGGAGGAGGTGAGATAAGATCCAAAGTATAGTTTTTAATTATGGATTTATATTTAGATTAAATACAAAATTTACATCTATAATATTGAATAATTTATTCAAAATATGGAGCTTGACATTCATATAAAGTCATCAAAGCACGATAATTGTGTTGATTCCTAGTTAGTTATTAATATTATCAAGATTAGATGACTAAATTAGGTATTTAGTCAATTTAGGTATCTTATTTTCAACATGAAGTAGAGAATAATACCCTTGTAACCCATTTTTTCCAAGATTGGATAAAATTCCTATAAGGATTATTTTTTTCATGAGTTGCAAAAGAGTCAAGTTCATAGAAAGAAACAATTTTAGTGGGTTCGATTAAAGGCTGACAATTTTTTTTAAATTTTTAAGATTTATAAAATCCTATTCTCAATTATTTTTCATTTATAAGTATAATATACTATTAATACTTTATTTTCCCTCCATAATCCATGACAATCTAAGAATATGAGGTAGGATCAAGTTTCATTCTTCTTGCTTTAGGAATAAAAATTAAAGCAGGACTAAAAAACATAATAAGGTGAGAACCAATTAGTTTATTATCATGACACATTTATAATGGTGTATAAATATTCAAATAGTTATTAGGTAATCTATTTATAATGCACATAATTATATTCATGGATTCAGCTCATAATAATCTAGGAACATTTGTAGAATACAACATTATTCTAGTAATTTTAAAGTGGTTCATTTTATCCTTTTAGTAATTCCATTTTACTTTGAGTAATATGGATTTGTTAAATATATTTATATACCATAATTTATGCAAAATTAATCGAATTATTGATTAACATATTCATCTCCATGATCAATTCTTAATCTTTTAAGAGAAAAGTTATGACTTTTTTTACTAAAGTTTTAAAATATTTGAATTTAGTTAGCACATCATATTTATTATTAATATAATAAGATCATATCATAATAGAGTAATAATAAATGAAAGTAACATCATATAAATAATCATTAAGAGAATAAACATATATAGGTCCTCTAGCATCACTAAAAATAAGCTCTAAGGGATGAGAGGTGTTAACATCATGATTTTTATGAAAGGGTTTAGTATGTTGCTTACCACATAAGCAACCTTCATACGATTCATGATGAGATCAAATATAAAAAATACCAACCATAATAACATGATGTGAAATAACATATAAATATTTAAAATTAACATGACCTAGTATTTCATTTTATAATTGAGATTCATTTTTACTTTGTGATGAAAGATAACGTGTAGAAAAAATAAAAAAAGTGTATAATCCATTCTTTTGAATTACTTTAGTAATCATAAAAACAAATTGATTCTTAATACAACATTTATCCTTAAAATATAATACTATAAAATTATCATTTATAATTTGAAAAGAGAATAACATATTTTTATTAAGTTTAAGAACATAGAAGACATCATTCAAGAATACATTTGCAAATTCAGCTTTTCACTTTCTAGTAGCTTCTAGAAATGAATTATTTCCTAAATAATTACTTTTAGATATATATTTAACATAAATAAAATATTTAATAAACATGTCATGTGATGAAATAAACTACTGTCTAAAATCCATTCATTTTCATTAAAATCAAATAAGGTAGCATACAATGTAATAATGTTAGTATCATGATCTTGCTTATCATTTTGATCTTGATTTTTATTTTCTATTGATTATGATTAGAATCTTTCTTCCTTTTTTTATTTTTAGACTTTATTATATATGATTTTATTTTTTTAACAATATTTCCTTTTATGTCTAAATTTACCACACATATTGTAATTTCTACTAAATTTGATTTTATTATTCTTGTTTCTAGATTTCGTGTTCCCATCTTTGTTGTTGCTAGGTTTAAGTTTAGAATTAGCTTTATGGATTTTAGTTTTTTTCAAAATCACTATTAAGCATGAGAAGTGCTTGAGTGGCATTATAGTTTGAATAAAAAGTTTACATTACTTGTTCTTCTTGAATAAGAAGAGTAGACAACAGAGTGAGGTCATGAATGTATTTTTATTTTTCATATTTAGAATCAAGAATATAAATGAAATTGTAAAACTTTTCATTAATGTTCAATTGAGTAATAAATTAAAAAATATAATATTTAATAATATTAAAATAAAATCCATCTAAATATTATTTAACATTTTTGATTTTTTCAAAAGAATTAACTACTTTTTCATCACCTTTCATAGGAGTAGTAAGAAGTTCAAATATATGTTTAATTATTTTTTAGAGATGAGCGCCCTCATGCATTTATTCAAGAAGTTTCTAGGATTCATTGGGCAACTACTAATTACCATTATGGAGTAGGAAATCATCCTTTACACTCTTTAAAATTATCGACATGGATTTTTATGATTTATGTTCAAATGCTTTGGTAAGCTTGATCGTGACATGTATCCTTGATGGGGGTTTTCAGTCTTGACATCAATGTTACAACGTTTATAAGCAATTAATTTATATTTAACATATAATTTCAAAATGTTATAATTTGACTTATTTAATATTTTCAACTTATCTAGCAAAAAATTTGGAGAAGCAATAACTTCCCTACAAAGTCTGATAATTTCTATTTTTTAATACTAAAACAACACTCAAAATGGTTTAGAAAATGGACATTTAACATCCTTTTTTAATTTATTTTTGTAATAAAATAAATATTTTAGTGTTTAAAAAATAATAAAAACTTAATTGTATTTAAAATAATTAAAAAATTACACAAAATTGTAATAATTGTAAGAGTCATAAGTGTCACAAGAATAGTAAAATAAAAAATTTCACAAGGGATAAAGAATAAAATTTTAATTAATTATATTATTATAAAAAATAATTTATAACCAAACAAAAGTTTGACAAAAAAAAATAGGTTTAACTAGTTTTGAAACCTATACCTCTCTTTTACAAGTGTTTTATAAAATTATAACTACCAACTCCCCTTCAACACTATACAAATGTTTAAATGAAAGATATGATATTTAAATCCTAATTATATATAATTTTTTAAAATAAAAATATATATTAATAATTTTCATGTAAAATTAAAATTATAATATTTTACTTTTTGGATTAAAGATTCATATTGGAAACTGCCCTCCTCCCTTGCCCCTTTTTGGTTGCATGGAAAATCTGATTTATTTAATAAAGTATATAGTAAATACTTTTTTAAAACTATGTACTTAAAATTTTGGATTCCATAAATATCCATGACATAGGGGGAATTAGGGGCACAATAGGGAGAGAGCAGGAGGCCATCACAATGTCTTAAAAATGTTGTATGACCTTGCAAGATCCTCTTGATGAACAAACAACAATAAAAATTGTTTTTTTGTGTAAAAAGAATTTGTTTTTTTGTTTAAATCCCACTAAGGACACACCATCATGCTAAGGTGGAATAAGTTTTACTTGAAAATGGTTTTGATACATCAAAATATTTCTATGTGGTCATTATGGACAAAATAATGAAGTTCACACCACTAAAAATCAAGTTTTAGGCTACATAAGAATTAAAATGAAATTATTCAATAGTTTTGACACCCACATAGGCCATATGTACATGGCATTACTATGATGCCACAAACTTAATTTCTTGGAAGTAATGTTTATTTTTGAGTTTTGTGTGATTGCCTTGATCCTAAATACTAAGATACAATTCCACAAGTTCCAAGATGTTTATTTAATAATTTTAAACCAGCATTTATACCTTCTATGGCCATACACTAGGTCATACAAGAATAATTTTTAATGTAAAATTTTTCTTTCATAGGCTCCAAAGTAATGTCTTGCCAACCAACATATCAAACTTACCCTGATACCATGTTAAATTATGTATATACACATGTCCATGATCTAGATATGTAAAATGATGGAAAATAACATAAATACACAACATGAGATATGCATGGGAAAACCTTAGAGAGAGGTAAAAAAACCCACAATTATTATTTATTATTTTAGAAACAAATTCACCCAATACAATCATTCTTCCTCTCATACTTCTCATAGAATCTCCATCACTGAACCCATGATTGAATATTTCAAAAAAATTAATGCTCATAAACTTGAATGCATATTAGAATTCCTCAGATGCTTGAATTTAATGATATTACCACATTAAATATATTATAAGTGGAGAGAAATTTTGTAACCACTGGGTTCAACCTCTCACCCAATTCATAATGGTAAGTTTTATAACCATATGTTTTATTATTTATTAACATAGGTATTAACCCACTTAGGTTAAATAATAAAATATATTATTAATAATTTATCTATGTAATTTATTATTAAGGTATTACTAGGATGTCATATACCAAATAACATTAATTATTTTGACATTCAAAATTTTTAGGGGTAAGGAAAAGGCTATGCGTAGGATAGACCAGGTGCACATTATGTGCCTACTCATCTTATGACAATCCATATCCAAAAGCCACATTAGCCTGAGATAATCCCATATGAAGTGAAAGAGTTTGTATATTTTGAAACTTTTCATGTGCTTAAGGCACTTAATGACACCCACAATTTTGAAAATGAGTAAACTTTTCCATAGTGATGCTAGAGAGAGTGGAATGAGGATGCTCCATCTAAGGTTAATGCCCAACCAAACCATTCCATATGTTATGGTATTATATGTAGTGTAATTTTAGAGTAGGAGGATGTGATGTAGCATAATCATGGTGGTTATTTTAGTGGGACATATGCTATGATTCTAAATGCCAAGTTTTTAATAAATACATTTTGTTTGGATACCTCAACTTCAACTGTGTGTGTTTCTTATACATTTGAAAAAATAAAAAAATTAAAAAAAACTATATTTAACATGTTAAAGTTCAAATATATCTATACTTAAAAGGTAAAAATTAATTTACATATAAATTTCAATAATATATATTTAATGTTTTCCATTATATGAGGAGATGGTCCCATCCTTTCCCAACCAGATTTTTGACCAATGTATACATATACACATGTAATTTCTCATTAATGTTATGGTTCATGTACATGTATTTATTTATATACATATACTCAACTAACAATCATATTTTGTTTATTTATTTGATTATCATAGTGGAGACTTCTTTGTCCATATGGGTAGGAGTAGACATATGTATTGTTGTTGTGATTTTATCTATGTAACAACTCATTGAGGTGTGCTAACTTGTAATATAAAATTGTAAATATAGATTTTTTTCAAAATAATTTCCTTGTTTTCTTATACAAATATAACTAGCATGAATTATTATCTAAATAGGGGTGTCTAATGACATACGATAATATTATTGAGTTGATTAGTAGGGGTGTCATGGTATAATATTTTTTTCAAATTTGGATAATATATTTTGATTATTTAGTTAATTTATTTAAGCATTTAAATAATTGTGTGGAGGGTTCAACCCATTAAATTATTATGTGTAGGGCATAAACTCTTAGTGTTTCTCCCTTTCACATTATTGTGTGTGAGAATCAATCTAACATTTACCATACTGATCATCAAACAGAAATTGAGCATGGCCATGAGATTATTTTTAAATTATTATTGGTAAGCGAAAGGGTTTTTGTAATTAGGGACCCAACCCTATACATAAAACTGAAGAAAAGAGGGCCTAAAAGCCTAGATGAAAACAAATATTTATAATATGAATGACCACAAGCTATATAAGGGTTTTTGATTTAGGGGCCCAACCATGTATATGAATTAAAAAAAAGGGCATAAAAGCCCAGATATTCAACAAGACAACATAACCAAAAAGAATAATAAGATTAAACTAAGACCTTTCTAGTTAATTTTACTTCCTCCATATAAGGGTCATTTTTAGAGGTTCTAGTTTGTCTTGGTTTTTTTTCTTCTTTTTTCCCATAATGGTCCAATCTTATCCTTCCTTAGGATAAAGTGGAATGGAAATACCCAATAAATCAATTGAATTAAACTCTTTCAAAGGTGTTTGAGCCAAAGAATATCTTATTAATTCTAGAGATATATTATCCATTTATTTCATAGACACTCTATTTTATTAATAGGAGGTGTGGTTTCCATCCTTGGTTTGTTTTAGAGAAAATCTAGATCATCCACATGATTTTTTATATTACACTTAGGATCAATGCTTTTGCTATAATTTTTAAAATTAAAATACACCATGAGGGTATCCTTCCACTAAGATACACTTTTATTACACTTGGAGATATTACATGAATTGTCCAGGTGCTTTGTTTCAAAATAATGTTTGCATCTAAAATAAAAACTTTCATAGTCCAAAGATTACTTCCATACTTAATCCTAAACTTTCAATTCTATGAACTTTAGAAGATCTTTAGAGACATCCAAATTTAACAAAACCCAAGCTACTATAGTATGATAAAGATATTTTGAATGAAAAAATAAAAGTTTACCTAATGTATTAAGAATGGATTTGAAACAAAAATCTATTCAAAATTGTAATGGTAAATCAGGTAACCCTACCCAAATCAATCTAACACTATACACCTCAATGTGTGGGTCGAAAGGTAGAAACCACATATTGAAGGTAGTAATGATTTTTCCCCATGCCCAAATGGGGTTCAAAAACACCATATTCATATCCTCTAAAATATAAAAATAAATAATGAACAAACCTCTGGCACATGGGAAAATTTGTAAATTGTCTCTCATCAATGGTGACCATTTCTCTTTAATTTATCCATTGAGGATGGGGAGAGTGGGCCATAGATTGGAGAAGTGACATACAATTACAAAGGTAGATAGCTCCTCTTATCTCTTTAATAGTTCCTATAGCTATTCTCCCTCAAAGGAGATCAAGGGATTGGATTTGGCAATGACTAAAGTTTTGAAACCCTTCTCCATGTTCTTGGAAACAATGGAAACATAAGAGTGGCATGACCATGCTATTGTTATAAGTACATGTTTATTTTTTTTTAATTTTAAAATTATATTCTTAATTTGGTTTCATGTCTAGTATGTAATTTTATAACATTATTTATATATGAGCTATGAACATAAAAGCACTCATATTGGGACTTGTGAGTAATCTAATAAATTTGAGGGATCTTCATATAAAAGTAAGGCATCTGAGGGAGAGCCTTCGATAAGCAAGGGAAAGAGGGATGTTTTTTTATGATTAGGAAAAGTTTTACATGATACTTGTTTTATGCATATATGCAATGTATGCCTTTTTACCTTTGACTAGACATTATATTATGTTCTCATTTTGTATGCCTTTATATATATATATATATATATATATATATACCATTATGTAAATATTATCATTATTTTAGTTTCATTAATTTTTTGAGACTCTATTTATAGATATAAGGTTAACTTCATTCATTAAAATGTTGAGCCTTGAACTTGGGCAATTATGGACTAAGTGACAAGAGCTTGTAATTCAATTAAATGTTAAATGTTTTCAATTTAAAAGTATACTATATCCTCTATATGGTCATGGATATGTAATATTTTTGCTTTCAATCTTGTCCTGATTGCTTGGTTAACACTCGTATGAAGACCACATCTTTTAAGTGGCATTGTACACTTAAAATTTGTTTATAGAATTATATACCATGGATTTATCAAGAGATTATATATGGATGTTTTTAATCTTCTATATCTTATTCCATGAAATCCTAATTATATTGATTATGGAAAAACCTAAATATTATGGATAGTTAATAGTGAATAATGTATCCTTGGAATATTTAAGAATTTTTATAAGATAGAATTTTTAATAAACATAGAATAATGAATATGTAAATTAATGGATATATATGTGTAAATGAAGTAAAACACATAGATAATCATAACACAGATGTAACTTGGAAAACCCCACAAGGTAAAAAGCCACAATTGATTATTCATATAAAAGAAACTCAATAACCCAATCAAAGTGCTTATTTTCTCACTTATTCACGCATAATATCTTTAAAAAACCTTGAAATACATTTGAAATGTTTGGGTGATCAATATGTTGTTCACACATATTCTATATTGTCATTTTACAAAGGTAAAATGTCATTATATAGTGAGGTGTGAGCTAGACCATTTTAACCAATGGATCCAACCTCTCCTCAAATAATGGTCAAACATATTTTATTTATTTACAAGATTATAAATCATGATAAATAAATAAAATATATTTTATTTAACCAATGTAAGTATGCTAGAGGTACATGCAACACCACTTAAAAATTACATGTTACAACACACCCACTTAATGTTAAGTGTGGAAAAATGCCATATACACCTTTATAATAAAAGAATTATATTTTTTAAACCATCTAAAATAGTTTTAGGATGAATGAAAAATTTGAATCATTTAAAAAAATTCATCATGGAAATATCACCTTTTGAAACAAAATGAATTATAATCTATAATCCACTTAGAATAAGTTTAGGCTAGCATGAACGTGAAACTACATCTCAATATTTTACATGAATAATCAACCAATCATTTTGGATCCTTTTATAACATAAGGAACTCCATTACAATATAAGATTTTAAATATTAGGTATACTGTAAACTAACATATGATGAAGTTTACCAAAATCACATAAAGTGACTTATTAAAATTCTTTACAATGAGAAGAAGTATAAATAATAAGAAGGAAACACATAACCGTTAGGAATAAATATTACCATGTACATTACCCCTCAATAGAAAATTTTAGAGGCCCAACATTGTAAGAAACTAATAAAAATTGGTAGCACCAAGTGGTTTTGTGAAGATATCTTCCACTTGTTCATCCCCAAGACAAAAAATTAGATCAATATCACCATTGAGAACTTCTCTCTAATAAAATGGGAATGAAAATAAATATGCTTAGTTTATTGGTGCTAAAATAGATGTTTATCTAGAGTTATATAACTTTGATTATTACAAAGAAGGGTGGTATTGTGAGAATCATCCAAATGGAGTTATTCTAACAACCTTTACTTCCACATGGATTATTTAACATCTTCCATAACACTTTTATACTATAGTTATATATAAGAGATATAAATAGTAGGTTAATTTTTGTTGTTCCAAGTCATAGCACCTACACTAAACTTAAACACATATCCAAAAGTAGATTTATGACCTATAATATCACCAACATGTTTAACATCAAAATAATAATATAAATTAACATTATCAATGGAAAAATACTATAAACCAAAATTTATAGTTATTTTGATATATTAAGTGTCCTTTTTGTTTAGATAAAGGTAATACCATTTTTTACTAGTGTGGAACACAACCCAAACACATTAAGAAGTCTGGTTCTCCCACTGGCATACACAAGATATAACGAGATACAACTCACCATGAAGACAAATAGGACCTTGCCAAAAAAAGAAAAAATAGTGAAAAGAGTATAAAGGACCCAAATAAAGGAGGAACAAGAGTATAAAGTGTAACAACCAATTTTTTTTGGTGTGGGAAATAGCTAGTTTTAGATAGACCGAAAACTAGCTTGGACTAGTGGAGAAAGAGGCCTAGGTATCTAAAAGAACCATAGGGATCCCCCAAGGGACTCTACATTCCAGGATTTGACTAGATCCAAAACCACCTTGGGAATAGAAAGAGGCCTAGGTATCCATCACATCAAAGTGGATCCAAATAAAATAGGAAACAATAGAGGAAGAGTAACAACTGCTATTGATAACTATGGGAATCAAAGAGCAAAAATAGTGGAAAGAGAAACCACCACTTTTAACTAGTGTGGGAACCAATTGGTTTTAACTAGACTAAAAACTAGCCTAGAATAATGGAGAAAGAGGCTCAGGTCTCAAAATAGCCATAAAGATCCCAAGGGGCTAACAAACCATTTTGATTGGATTAGGAACCAACCTAGACATAGATTGAGGTCAAAGTCTCTAGAATTGATGAAGAGAGAGACACCCTTATGGGCCCCTATGAGACCCTAATGCAACAAAGAAATATAAGGTAAAGAGAGAGAACCATACTAATCATAAATGTTTTAAATTCCCCCTAAATTAGAATAACTTGGTATTTTCCTAGGTTTTGAACTATCTTGGGAAAAGAGGGAAGACTAGGTTTCCATCATAATAAATCCCTCTGTGATGAGATCCAAATAATATTAGTTCAAATACAGAGTCAAGAAATACTCTTCCCTTATTAAATAGGGTAGAGTGTTGAGATTAAAGACATGTCTCTTTTCCATTCTATCAAGGCAAAAATTATTCCTACTAGACAAGTCGATGAAAACATCATTGAACCACCTTATCTACTAGGGAGACCCATAAAATACATTAAATAATTATATTATAAGAAAATTAGGGAAAGATGCAAATTTATCAATGAATCTTGACCCTAAGTAAGATAGTGATTATATTCTAGGAAAAAACTCATCAAAAAATCCCAACACAAACTAAAATTAGGAATGAAGAATAAGAGGACCAACCAATCAAGAATGCAAGGTAGAATTGATCAAAGCACCAATATGGGAAAACTTAAATTCATCTCTATATCTTTTCAATAAAATCATAGGTTTTATACTAATAATAATTCTAGGCCCATCCTAGGGAACCTCTTAGAATTTCCATTTAACTAGAAAAAGCATATCCAAAACCCAAACTCCTAAAAACTTGATAAACTACACATATTCACCTTTCAAAAACCCCCTTAAAGGACTTTAGGAGAGAGACCAAAAAACCCATCTGTTATGTTCTCTATTCTAATCAAAACAATGTCAAAACTAAGAAAATACAAGACCCCCTTAGCTTTAGGATCTAAGGTGAAAAATCCAGTCACACCAGTTTGCAAGGTGAAGTGAAAATGTAGCCAAAGATATAATAAGACAGCACAAAGAGTTTTCCACTTCAAAATTTAGAAACCAAAAATAATGGTGGAGTGAGTCCATTTTGGATCATTGAATTTATTCTAACTAATCACCTCCAAAGGAGTGCTAATACCTAAACATAATCATTTTTTAAAGAGCAATTCAGAACTACAAACCTCCAAAAGATTAAATTGATACTCTAAAACAATAATGATTTTGGAAGTTGGTCCTCCAATTTTAAGGCTAAAATAACAAACTCCTTATTTGATAAAAAATATTAACCCCTAACACATCCTACATCTAGAGATCATCAAGTATTTAGAGGATTTGATCTAGGCTTTAACATGGTCATGGCTTAGATGAAAGATATCATTACAAATGACTCCTTCCTCAATCCTCATCCATAGATGACAAAAATAACTAGGTGAGATTGATATGTAACCAAAGGAATGTCTACCATAAGCTCTAATCAACCTTTGACCTATAGAGTTGGGACTAACATAACCATCATTCTAAGTTTTATGCAATCTCATCATTGAAATACCATGATCAAATGCATAATACACAATAGTAAATTGAGATAGATAACAATGACTTCTCACCTTAGATCTAAACAAATAGGGGCTTTAAAGAGAGAAGGAACCTTCAATTCTGGACCCCCAACTAAGAGAGGGAAAAAAGAAGTCAACCCTTGAGAAAAAAACTTCCTCTCCACAAACCATCGATCAAGATGAAAATTTTCCTCTTGAAATAGTTTCGAAGCCAAAACTCTAGAAAAACATGATATAATCCATGCCTTCAGGGTCTAGATCTACATCATCATTATTTCCTTCTCCATCACCAATAGATTCCCTCCCACCCTCTAAGTATCCTTTTTGTTAAGTATCTTTATATTTAAGAATTAAACTAATTTGACCACCATTAATATGAAGATCATCAACATATAATAAAATTAAGCTAATAATAATATTTTCAACATTTATAAAGAGATCATTATCATAATAATAGTTAGAGAAAACTAGATCTTTAAAACAACTAGTTATTTTAAAATACCAAGTACGAAGAGTTTGTTTTGAACTGTAAATATCTTTGTTAGATTTAGTGAATCCTTTAGGCTAAGATATTTATATTTATTATTCTATATCACCATTTATGATGTCATTTTCCACATCCATTTGGTGTATGATCCAAACATTTTGAGTTACAAGGGAAATAAATATTCTAATAGTACTCATTTTTACTACAAGATACAAGTTTTTAGCATACTCAAACCCAATGTTTTCAGTAAAACCATGTGTAACTAATCTAGCTTTGAATTTGAAAATTTTACCAATTGAATATATTTAGTTTTACAAATCCATATATAACTAGTTCAATATTCCTTTTAGGTAGAGGTGGGACAAGATACCAAGTCTAATTTTTTATTAGGGCTAGATATTTAGCTTTCATATAGAATTTTGATCAATTGTCTAAAATAGCTTCATCAATATTTTTATGTTTACATTCGTACACAATCATCAAAGCATGATATGTATGCTTACTCCTAGTTAGTTTATTAACATTATCAAGATTAGACGTATAAATTAGGGATTCAACCCATTATGTATTTTAGATTGAACATGAATAATCAAATGCTATGCTTTAGACTCTAAGTTATAAAAAATTGGATCAAATTCCCCTCAGGCATTTGTTTCTTCATAATGAGTAACAAAAGAGTCAGGATCATTAAAACAAGTACTTCAAGGGGGATCCATAGAAGGATAAAAAAATTATCTCTTAAGGATTTGGAAATTCATATTCTTAATGATTTATCATTTATGTGGATCATATTCTCTTAATCCTTTAGTTTTTCCTCCATAACCTATAAAAATACAATAATAAGAGGTGGGATCAAGGTTATTCCTTTTTGTTTTAAAAATAAATATGGAAGAAAGATTATCAAATATCCTAAGGTGAGAAACACTCAGTTTTTTATTAAACCACATCTATAAGGGTGTATAAAGATACAAAACTTTAACAAGGATATCACTATGAATAAGATCTAAAGGATGTGAGGAGTTCACATAATATTTTTTGAAATGGTCTACCATGTTTCTTACCATGTAATCAATCCTCACAAGCTTCATGACGAGAAAAAATAGAAATAAAACCAATCACAAGATTATGATGAGTCACATAATATAAAATTCACATGACCTAATATTTCATCCCATAATTGAGATTCATTTCTATTTTTTGATGAAAGACAACATACAGAAGAAGAAGAAAATGTATAAAATATTATCCTAAATTACTTTTCCAATCATAGAGTGAGATTGATTTATAATATAAAATTTATCCTTAATCAAAGTTACTATCAATTTATAATTTATAATTTATAATTTAAGAAAAATATAATAGTTTTTATTAAGTTTAGTAACATAGAAGACATCATTTATGACTATATTTGAAAATTCTGTCTTTCCTTGTTTATTAGTTTATTAGCTTCTAAATATGAATTATACCTAAATAAATCTTTTTAGATATGTCTCTAGTGTTAGATAAAATAATTGATTAACATGTCATATAATATGATGCACCACTATCTACAATACATTCTTTTTCATTAGAAGCAAACAAGATAACATACAAAACGATAATGTTTGTATTTTAATTTTGATTGGTATTTTGATTATGGTTTTAATTTTTTACTTGATTATGATTAGAACCTTTATTCCTATTATTATTTTTAAATATTTTTTTATATATATTCTTATTTTTACAAAAATATTACCTTCTATGGCTAAAGTTAACATAGATTGAAATTTTTACTAAATTTCACGTTATGACTCTTATTACTAGATTTCTTATTCATATTTTTTCAATTGATAGGGTTAGGGTTGGATTTATAGTTTTTGGTGTTTTTTGAAACACTACTAAGCATAATAAATTCTTGATTCACATTATCTTTTGAGTCAAAAATTGATATCACTTGTTCTTCCTAAATAAGAATATCCAAAAGGGTAATGAGGTCATGGATATATTGATTTGTTTAGTATTTGTAATTAAGAATATAAATAAAATTGTGAAACTTTTCATGAATATTGAACTGAATAATGAAATAAAATTGATACTCAATAATGAAATATTTAATTTAATTTTTTTAAGAATAAAATTAATTTTTTTAATCACCTTTAATGGGTGTAATACGTAATTCAAGAATAAGTTCAATTACCATTGAGAGATGACTGTTGTCATGTATAGACTCAAGGATTTTATAGGCATAATTGGGTGAATCCTAATTGTTGATATGGATTAGGAATTAATACTTTACACTCCTCAAAATAATCAACATAGCTATTTAAGATTTCTATTGAAATCCATTGATAAGCTCAGCCATGACATTTCTCCCTTACAGGGGGGTTTTGAGTCCTAACCATAATATTCCATAGTTTTCAAGAATTAAACTAGGCTTTAATGTGGGTTTTTGAAATGTTATATTTTTATCCATTTAACATTTGATATTTTTCTAGCATAAAAATAGGAGAAGCCACAACTTTTCTTTAAAATTGAAACTTCTAGACAATAAACGTGTAGAAAAAAAAAGTAATATGTTTTATACTTTATTTTGTAATAAAAAAATTCTAGTGTTTAATCCATAATAACCACTTATGTTTTTGAAAAAAAATCAAAAAACACAAAAAACTACAACTAAAGTGAAAGTCACAAGTATCATAAGAGTCACAAAAGTTGCAAGTGATACAATAGCTACAAGTGTCAAAACAAACTATTTACAATATAATAGATGAAAAAAATATATGGAAGATTTAAATCATAAAATATACCATTCCAATATGTTTGGAATGTGTAAAACCCCATAAATTAACTGGTCACATGACTATTTTCAATGAAGGAATGACTAGAACAGGTGTTGAAGGTATTAGTGTAGGTTTTTATTTTTCCCTATTTTTAATTAGGGAAATTGCATTTCTTGTGCATACATGGAGTTTTCCTACATTTGTGGGATAGGCAAGCTTATGTGGAGGTTTTTGTCATAGATGTGTCATAGGTGTCATAAGAATGTCATAAGTAACTCCCTTGATGGGAGTTACTTCTCTATTCTTAGCACCTTGTCACCACCTTTCATGGAGGAGTTACAGTCTATTCTTGGGGTGCCTTGTCCACCTTTTATGGAGGAGTTAATTACATACTCTCCTATATGTATTCCTCAATTTGGCCATCTCATGTTAATAAGATTTTGGTTTTCTCCATTTTGTCTTGTGCAATTTAGCTTATTGTATAATTTCAAATTGCTTTAACATCTATGTGGTGTGCACTTGCTTCATCT
This sequence comes from Torreya grandis, assembly GCA_037957365.1. Lineage (NCBI taxonomy): Eukaryota > Viridiplantae > Streptophyta > Pinopsida > Cupressales > Taxaceae > Torreya > Torreya grandis. The sequence goes on along the minus strand of JARHVA010005868.1, from coordinate 617,568 downwards.
CGTGTGATCACGTCTCCATTGCATTCGCATTATTTAGATTTTGGAAACAACTCTGATATGGTATCAGAGCCACTCTGGTAATCATGTGTCTAGTTATGCTATTATGAAATTCTTACTTTTCTTTCTTAGTATTTTTTTTAACTCCGTTGTTTTGGTAGAGTTTTTTGAAAACTCATGCAAATCCATACGGAAACTTGTTTAAAAAAAATTGCTTCTGAGTTAGAGTTTGCCAAGACACCTTGTCTAGATCTATTATGGCTTTAGCAAGGTAGTAGAATTCCTTTTCTTTTGGTCATTCTGCAGGAAAAGACAGCACAGTCCAGCTCCATGGCATGCTTCTTTCGTTGCAAGTTCAAAGTTATTCTTCATTTGAATCAGAGAGAGGCGCAGAAGCGGCAGGTGGTGAGGCCCATGTTGAGGTCCCACAGACTAAGCTTGCTATCCCTAGAGCCAAAAAGGAGAGTTGGACATTAGAGGAGATAACCACATCCTAGATGAAGTGGGAGTGGCCGGTGAGGCGGCGCCTTAGAAAACTGTATTTCTCAAGTTTCCTTTCATGAGCTGCCACAACAGAATGGAGTTATCAATGGGAGTGGCAATGGCTGTCATCATCCATTATGCCATGCAATACCAATGCTTCTGCCATGTCTGATTGCTTGTGTCACAAAATATTCTTGGGTGCTTAGGGTTTGTTGCAACTGCTATTGTGTTTAGACCTTTTTTGGTTTCCAACGCCCTTGTGGTGGGCCCTCTCCCTCTCTCTCTTACTGTTCATTTGGTAAATCTGCCTTTTAAATTATTTTGATCTAAATCAGTAATTTGAATGTTTGATTTAAAATCAAATTTTAAATTAGCATTCAAAAGGCAATTTAAAGGTTCTTTTTAAACTTGTATCTTCAACCTAAGAAGATGAAGGGTGAGGCCTGGGTTGGTAGGAGGCTAATTCCCCCTCACACAAACCTCCTTTGGATTCCTCGCTCCATGCTAAATCCAATGAGTGGTTGGAAGGCCACTTTCTCTCTCATAACAGGCATTTTTTTAATGTTTTAGTGTTTTTTTTGCAAAAACACTAGTTTACAAGAAAATTGAACCTTTAATATCTTGCAAATGGTAGCTCGGATTTGAGTGCCATTTTTTGAAAAAGTGTTTGTAATTCAATTATCCATAGTTTAGGCTTGCTATTTGTCAAAAATTCACTAGTTTATAAAGTGCCTAAAATTTGGGTCTCTTGAGACGCATTTTCAGCTGAGTCTGATGTCCTATTTGCTTTAGTCTTGCACTGATTGCTCTAAGATGCATTCTCAACTAATTATGACGTCTTTTGAGCATGCACTTGCATATTTGGGGGGGGGGGCTCAATATTTTGGGGGGGTGTGATTGCTTTTCACAACTTGCAAATTTACATAATCTAGAAAAGAATTTTCCCAATTTTCATGTTCATAGAGTTATTGGATGAAAATTCATCTTACACTAATATCATGTCCCACTACACCAATTTGTATTTCAATAGACATATAAACATATATAAGGCTTATGTTTTTAACTTTATTTTATACATCTATGTTTGAATGGTATGTAAAACTATAATTTGGCTTTGTTGCTAATTTATTCCACAACATTCAACAAAAATGACCTACAAACCTAGTATCTCTATCTAACACTATAATAAAAAGTAGTGCATGTAATATCTCCATGTCATTTAAGATTAATATGTAAATGTTTGTCACAATAGTTGTCTTTTTATAAATAATAAAATGAGCCATCTTGGAGATTATGTCCACCATAATAAAAATAGAGTCATTACCTCTCTGCATTTTTATCAATCTAAGAATAAAATACTTGCCAAATGTCCTCCCATTATCTCTATAATGTAGTTAAGGTTTGTTATAAACCTATATAATAGCGTATTACTTCATATAAATATAAAAATGAACATATTATCAAGTATATGTGCACATATGAGATCATTTTTAATTAGTAATAACTCTTACCCAATAATGCCAACATATTGACACCACTAAAGTTCCTTGCTAATCCTCTAATGTGATTTTACTTCATCAAATTTTCAGGCATCAACCTATTGTGTATACATAATTTTAGTCCTATAAAATTCATCCTATCCTAAATCAAATAAGATAGATATGGTATCCAATCCATGCTCATCTTTTCCATGTATAATTTCTATGCATCAAGAAAACATCTCCATCTTTTGGTTATATCTACTTCATTGAGTGAAATCCAAATACCTTAACTCTCATCTCATTTATCACCAACACTCTTCCACTAAATGCATCTACAACCTTATTTTATTTTACACTCCTATGCTTGAACACAAATGTTTACCTATTCAAGTATTCTATCCTCTTCACATGTCTCTGTATTTCCTTGACTATTGATAAATTGTATCACTTGATGATATTTGTATAATCGAAACTCCTTATAGAATAAATAATTCATCCAATATTTATTTTTTATTTGATCACATATAATTAATTATCATAGACAAAATATTTATAATTCTTATCATTTAAATTATCACTAAAGTAAGAAATAAGAATAACTTCTTGGCTCAATATTGTGCCAATTGTTGGTCCACTTATGTTGTGATCCACTTGGAATAATTTATCAAAATATGATCATGCCAATACTTGATACTCCATCTCATTATTATTCAATTCTTCAAAAATACATTCAAATTCCTCCATCTAAGTGAATGTATTTCAATATCCTTTAATTATTTTCATAATCATTTCACACATCCCACTAAAGTTTGTAATGAACTTTCTATAGAAAATCACTAGACCATGAAAACTCTATGCTTTTTTTAACCTCTTAATACCTAGATGAATGTAAATCCTATGTTTTTAAAGCGATGAATATAGTAAATTAGGGTGTAAATATGTAATAAATACAACCAATATTATTTTATAGGACTCACTTATTTGACATTTCTAAAAATAACAATAAATAATGTAAGTAATAATTTAGATGGGAATAAGATGGATGATCTATATGCTAAAAACTTAGGTAGAGGATAGTATGAGTGTCACAAATAGGATCATAGTGTAAAAAACCCTCTTATATAGTAGTTCTCTAATAGGATAGTAACACCATGTGGTGTTAGTGTCCTTTTCTGGTGGTTGTGTCCTATGTGCAGGACTATCTTGAGCTTTTAAGTACACCTATGTCTAGATCTGTAAGGTCTATTTCTACCTACATAAGTTATGCAACCCTATAGATGGCCTATTTTTATTGATTTTATGATCAAATCATAATCTTCCATGTTGATACGACATCTGGTTGATACAAGTAGAGAATGTGTTTATTAGTAGGGTAGGCTAGACATCCTCAACACCTTATTGTGAAGAGAGTTGTCTACATACCGATATTCCAAATAGGGATCAAGATGGATGTATTTATCTCCACATAAGTGATGGTGAAATTAAAAGTGAAACTAGTATGATAATTTGACTTGAGTGCTTTGAATGTTCTTGAGAATGGAAATCTAAGTAATATGAGCTTAGGAATGTTGCATATGGTAGTATGTAGAATTAGGGTAGAATAGGGATTGATAACCTTAGTTGTGAAAAAATTGTTCTAAGTTTGCATATGTAACTTGTATCTGACTTCCATTTAATGGTTAAAGGGCTAAAAATCATGTATTTATACTATTTTGGCATTATTTTCATGGTAAAAGTCGTCTAGGTAGACCCTAAGAGGTTTAAGGTTTGAATATATGTGTGTGTGTGGAAAAGGGAAGGAAAGGATAATAGTGCCAATATTGGGACACTAGTTCCATGTGGCACTACTATCCTAGTTATTGAGATAGTGTCTAAGTGGCATAACCCTAAGCATAAAAGTCTAAGATGCAATAATGAGGGTTTGGGACTACTTTAGGAATGACTAGTGATGTTTATGGCATGCATGAAGGCTAGATAAGTATGAAAATAATCTCTAAGATAGGTGGTCTCAAGTATCCCTCTTGGAAATCAAGAGTCAATTTTAGGTTATTACATTTATCCCATTTATTTTATATATGTATCAAATTGAAATGATTAGGATAAAGGATAAATAATCATACCTAGACTTACCTAAGAGGTGAATCCCATGAAGTTGGGTCTATGTATGTGAATCACATTGTAATGCATGTCCTATAATTGAAATATGCATAGATCAATCCTTACTTAATATATATCAAAATTAAATAAAAAATTGAGTAAATAAGAAAAAATGGGTAAAAATAAGTAAAGGGATAAAAGAGAGGAAAGAAATGAATACACCTCACTAGGTATGTGAACTAGTACATAAACCTAGTGATAACTTGTGTGTGTGTGTTTGTGTGTGAGTGTAATGATCAATTATTGAATATCTTAGACTAAATTGATGATATTATCAATCCTCATGTATGGGTAGCTCAATAACTCAATTTGATTTTGACTCCATCATTGCCCACCCTTATTTGGTGGACTATGACATGTGAATAGTTTGGATTTGATATAAATTGGAGGAGAGAAAAATATATTCAATTCATGCACAAAGAAGCCAAATACACATATAAAATTATTTTGAACACAAAAATATATTTCACACACTCTATTCTCATTAATCTCACTCTGATAATAATACATTAAAGAATAATACAAATATATAGGAATATAATCCTATAGTTTCTTTACTATTTTCTCATACTAGAATCCCACTAATTAAGAAAACCTATTATGATATATTTTTATAAAAAATAATAATATATCACAATAATATAATATTCTAACTTATTATATTAACCATACAATTATAACTAGGTAACTAATAGTTACCTCTTGGTAAATAAATCATAGTTATTATTTACCTTTTAGTAAATGATATTCCTAACATTCCCCCCCATAGTTTTTACATGGTGAAAAAACATTCACACTCTTATTTTCAATTTGTTTACCCACTGTATCATGACTTATTTGGCTTATGACCTTGATAAAAATAGATCCTCACTCCTCCCATGGTTTAATAGGTTTAACATAAACCTTGACATGAATAGAATGAATAGAATTGTATGCCACTACATACTCTTAGGTTTGCATACTATTGATGTAATCATACTGCACATGACCATTATATGAAAAATACTGCATCCTAAATTTACATTACATGACCATAATAGATGTGTCATTGAGGGTCATATCCATAAATAAGAAAATCAGTCATAAGATCTCTACAGTAGCTTCTTTCTTAACTATTGTCAAAACATTGTTCACCTCTTATGGTTTTTTGGATCTACCACAAACTCTTTTAAGATTCATGAGCTGACTTATATTAGTTCTTTCTATCCTTCCATAATGTATTCATATTAGTGAATATTGTTTGGAATTTACAAAAAAATTACATATCATGAACATACATATTCATTTGTTCTTATTCTAAAAAATATATAGTGGAAATGAAAAATATAATACCCAAAATGTCAATAAAACATTTGTGCGACCCCATCAATGGTGACTGATGAGAGGTCACCGAAGTACCTCCATCCTATATGTATTGTATATCCTCTAGTTGATGAAACTACTTACTCAATAAGTATGTCGATGTAGCTTAGTTGCATCTCATTTTTACCAAAATGGGGTCCCCCTACAATATTGGCATGTTTATCGTATGTCGAGTATGCCCAAAAATGCATCCATAAGCCAATTTTTTTTAGCTTTTTACAATTTGAATTTTAATATGCAAAATGACTTTTATAAAAAATCACTTGAATCTTATACATTTAACTTTTACTTTTGACAATAACATTACTTTGAAAAAATATGACATATTTGAAAATTGACTCTTTTGACATAAACACAAAAATGACCTTTTTGACTCATTTTTATATATGATTAATAAATCATTTCCTATTTGACTTTGACAACTATGATATAGTTTTTAAATGACTCAATAAACTCTTCATAAAGATCAAACCTATATCAAAAATAAAAAAGACTATTTCCAAATAAAATGACATTAAACAAGTCATAAATTTAAAAGACTAAACTTTTAAATAAAATGATTTATCTTTTAATATAAAATTAAGAACTAATAACTTAATCTTATTGAGTATTATAACAAATGGATTAAAAAAATTTAAGATACACAAATCAAAATACCATCTAAAAATTGTCAAAAACACTAAGATGGATGTAATGCACTATGGCATGTTGTTCACAAATTTTGTAAAGGATACTTGTATGTGTTGAAATGTAAAACTAAGGGTTTATGCTATACATCAATCTTTGCCATGTCACCTATCACCTTCTGCATGTCTACCAAGTGGTGCCTGGTGTCTTCAAAATATAAAACTTGAGTAGAATTGGAATCATGAGGCTGGAAAAATTTAGAATAAGATATCGATGATTTCCTTAGCTAGATCTGATCTAAAGATGGATGTAGATTGTCTAGTTTTAGTCAATCTAACAAAGAAGAACTATACATATGTATAATTATGAATACAAATAAACAATTCTGATAAAATACATGTAGGTAGTGCTAAAAACATCAACCATGATCAAAGAGAATACAACCATTATCAACTTTCAACTCACATGGTGAGTCTTGAGGTGCAACAATGATTCAAATAATAAGCACATACTTATAATGAAATATAAAAAGCACTCCTATTTATTTATATGCATAGGTCTATGGCATACTAACAATAGGATATTATTTATATGATAATGCATCAGGGATCACCTTCCACTCTAGATGTTAATCAAAATCATCAACCTAGAGATAATATGTAACTAGTTGAGGTTTGATGCAAGCTAAAGAACACTTGTTGTGAAAAAGCCACACAATATGCTATATGTTTAATACCTAACTATAACTATAAAATCGTTCCTTTATAATTTCTAGGGTGAATCACAAAACAACTAACCCTCATAGGCTCTCAAAGACCCATAGATACTTTGATACCAATGATAAGAATTGGAAGAGAGTTGAACAGATTCAATTCATGCACAAATAAGTTGAATACATAGATATAATTATTTTGAACAAAATAATATATTTCACACACTATATTCTCATTAATCTCACTATGATAATAATACATTTGGGAATAATACAAATATATAGGAATAACATCTTATAAATTCTCCATTATTTTCTCATATCTGAATCCCACTAATTAAGCAAACCTATTATGATATATTGTTATAAAAAATAAAAATATATCAAAATAATATAATATTATAAATTACCATATTAACCATATGGTTATAACCATGTGACTAATATTTACCTCTTGGTAAATCAATCATAGTTACTGTTTACCTTTCGATAAATGTTAAAACTAACATGATGTAAAAGATATTCTTAATAGGATTGGACTGATGGTATGTCTAACCCTCTCATGTAAGTGGCTAAAGAAATAAATTAGACTATGACCCCATCATTTTCAACCCATGTGTAGTAGATGCATTTGAAAATTTAACTACACAATGTAACTATAAATGTCTAACTAGAAATATTGGCTTGACAGCCACTCAGGTATATTAGGTGGCTATAGGCCACTCAAGAATGCCAACCAATGTAGATGGAGTAAATCATGAAACTAGTGTGAAAATTGGAATATGATGTATGATGTATATAATATAGATAATGGGATGGAATTTTTCATTTTATTTGATCAACCCATGTGCAAGTGAGCAAATGAAAATAATGTGCAATGCACATGCCCCTAAATCTGATATCTAAGCATATGGATTATGGATTGAGTTATAATAATATATAAGTATATAAACTATGTCATGGTATACATGATGCCCCCAATCTAATAAAATTGGTATGAATCTGAGCTAAATTAAGCAAAATAGGTAAATCTTTAAATGAAATTATGCAAACCTAGACTATACCTATTGTAATTTTTTGGCCAATTTGATTTTTTTAGAACTAAGGCTATTGTATTATAGTGCCATATCTTAGATAATATCACCATTTAGTGCTAGTGTCTTAGTTTAGGTGTTAATGTCTATATGATCTAATTTCTATGTAATTATACTGATCTTTATGTCACTATTTTACCACTATGTTTACTTGACTCTAATTTATATAATCTAAGAATGTGTATTAAAAAATTTATTGTGAGTTCATTATGAGAGCCTAGTCTTTGTGATAAAACCCTATGAATTCCCCCTATTATGAGGGGAGGTTTTGAAACTTTGCAAGAATTATCCTCAAAATAAAAATCTCTACAAGATGTATGTCATCTGGAGCATATATGATAAATGTGTAATAATACAATGTAATATGCATACATAAAATTAGAATGTAAGATAATTGGAGCATAAGTTGGTAATTTGTTATGTATGTTATGTCTAGCATTCATAAGGTTGTCAAGATAGATATAAAAATGTATGTAACAATAAATCTGAGTAATAATTGAGTAGTTATTTAGGGGATGGATCATAATATCCATACTAGCACCAAAGTATGAGTGGGAGATTCATGAGGTACCTCATGACATCTAAAATTTAATTGTGTAACAAAAAAGATATAATTTTCATGGTCATGATGCATATAATAAAGCATACATACAACACACATGAAACATGAAAAGTAGGCCAAGGGGCCACAATACAAGGGACATGGGCACATGTCACTACATATGAGAAAAAAATACATACAAAGACATACTTAAATGTCCACATATGCAAAAAATAAATAATTTGGCTTAGAGCCACATAAAAGGACATGTTTAAATGTCCACAAACACAATCAACAAGGCACATACAAGGACATGTGTACATGTCCAAATCATAAATTCTATGAAAAGAAGTGGCATAGAGACAAATATAAATGACATACTCAAATGCCCTCAAAGAGAAGAAGCATGGAGATACAATAATTTTATACTAGGAAATATAGAAGTGAAATTATGCATGAACCTATAATACAAATCTATGTAAGAGCCAATATGTACATATACTAAGTCTAAAGTAGTAGTATCCAAAAAAAATATGAGTATGTGTAGCATGATGAATATCAATATATAACAATGTCAAATTTGTGATGTAGAATTTATAAATATATAACTTAGTAATCAAAATTATGTAGAAGGTGTTGGCAAATAGGGGAATGTGTCAAATGAAAAACTTATGTATCAGTGTATATGCTCCCAATGGGTAGATAATAGCAAATATGGATCAATGTAGTGGACTAGTGTCTTGTATCAATCTGTAAGCACTCGACAAGAACAAGTGAAACATTTATGTATGATAAAAATAACTATACTAAGATATCTAGCATATGTAGTGTCTAGAAAATATAAGAAATATACATATGTAAATGCATACAATCTATAATTTTTTATATTCTAATTAAATATTCAAACATTTTTGTGTTTTGGCATATTATATTATTTTTGTATTTACTATAAATAAGATATGTACATGCAATATGAAAATTAAACTATATATAAGGAGCAATAAATAATGAAATTATGTTTAAGTAAATACTAGAAATAAATGAGATAGTGTAAAACCAAAGTCCAATCTTTTATAGACCCAAGATCACATCTATTGGATGTGGATAATCACATGGTGGATTAGGTGGGAGGTAATCCAATATTAAATATTAAATCTATCGAAACTCAAATAATTCTTAATTATTGTGATCATCATATAATTCTATATATATTAGTAAAGCCCTATCCTTGGTGTTAGTATGGATTCTATGCATCTAAATATTGTGATTCTCTATTGTGTAAAATGCCTCTCATATAGTCCCAAGGTAAACCATATTGGACCATAGATAATATATATATAAACTATGTTTATCATCTATGCCATCATGTAAAATATGAACCATGGGTCCCTCATGACTGAATGTCAAACATATGTCTAATCGATCAACTATGAGATCCATCATCTATAACCATGTACTACCAAGTGTAACTTATAGATGAGTTCCCATATTCATGATAAATAGTAATTCTTTATCCACGTTTGTGCCACATGAAATTGATCATTTGATATGTCTAATAAAATCTTGATAATGAATGGCAAGTTATAATTCATTTTCTTGATAGCCTATATGCTATGAAAATGCCAAAGTGAAAGTATTAGGATCAAAATCCTCATTTATATCCATATGGGTGATGTATCTATCTAAAATAAAAATATAGATAGTCAATATATCATTCCATGAGTATTTATGTAAATGACTATTCTGACATGGTGTTTATATTTGTGGAGGTGGAGGTTGTATATTGTAAAAGTTCTCTGATACTTGAACTTATTCAACTTATGTTGTAATGCTAAGAATGTATTGCTATCATGTCCTATAAGTCTATGAAAATGATAAAAGGATTGAAATTCTTGCTATGGAAATATACTAGCATATCTATTTCTAATTATGGGTAATACCATCAATCTTTTTTTAAGTAATATCTATAGAATCTGGTGAGGTCTATCCTATGAACTTCTTTCTTGAATCTATATAATCAGGTATATAACCATATGTATTGAATGAATTGATAAATATTACACTAAATTTAACTAAGTATGGGATATTATAGTTATATGTTTATGAACTGGTGATGCTTTTAGTGTATAAAAAGTTGTGAGTGACTTAGAATCATCTATGTACTCTTTTGCATCCACTAGTATGAAATGTAAACGACATAAATAGTCATCAATGTTAATAGGTGATGGATTATCCTTTGTGGTGCCCTAAGAATTTGTATCAGAGTTATGTATGTATACTTCTTATAATTTAGCAATTAATGGTAATTATGATATGAAAATCTCATCATCCACTATGGGTGGGGATATCTATATTGTGAGAGGGTCTCCCTCCATCATGGGTGAAGATAACTATGTTATATTGAATAATCTTGTTGGATTACCTAACATCATATCTATGCATATACTTAATTATAATCTTGTGAGGTGGTCACTTTATAAGAACATGTGGTGTCCCATTTGAATATGTACTAAGGGTAGTAGGTTTGATGAGTCTGTAATACCTAAATGGTTGATTATCTATTAGACAAGTGTATAAGTATTGATCATGTAAAAATTTGATGTATCTATGCAAAGTAGAGTGTATGACCTCCATCACATGTATTTAAGGTTTCCCATGCAATAATTTATAATACAAATGATTAGGTATTACCTAAAACTATGTAGGTAGGGTTTTTGGGCCTATCGTAAGGTCCAATGTAATAAAACCCAATGTTTGTCTAGGAATGCCATCAAAACCTCTAATATTATGATATGTCTTCTAAATGGATCTTATATCGGCACCCATAGTTTGTATATGTGTGAAGTTGCATATTTTAAGTCTTGAACCACTATCAATTAGAACTCATTTAATAGTGGTGGTATTAATTTGTGCTTGAATAAAAAGAAATAAATTTTGATCAATAACTAATTTTGATGGAAAATCCTCATTAAAAGAAGACATAACATCCATAATGTCCTTGATGGTGTTCATGATAGATACAAAGTAAGATGTTTTTGTGTCACGAGGTGAATATGTATGATTGAGTATTTGAAAAAGAATATATTTTTAAAAAGTTAACTATTGAAATAATTTCAATATGAATATCTTAGCTGGTGTGTTTCTTAACTGATCCATAATATCAAATGCTTTGTGATGATCTTTAGGTCCTATAATAGTGTGTTTGGAATGAAGAGGGTTAGTGGTATTATGTTGTTCTTGTATAGGCTAAGGAGGCACCCTATCCATTTAGTAACATATCAAACCACAAGATATACTATTTTCTAAGGGTGAGTAGTATAAGCAGGTGGGAGAAAAGATAATCAACTAGTATAGGTGGAGGTTGAACAAAAGGAGTCCTTTTATCCATCTATCTTTGAGTAGTAATCAAAGGTAACTTAAAGCGAGACATGTAACGATGATCCTCATAATAATGTGAGTCATAAGAGGGAGGACCAATGTGTAAAATAAGTTAAGCTCTAACATGATCCATGAGAGGAGTGGCACATATGCCCATTTTTAAAATAAATTTTAGGTAATAATCATACTAAACAAACCAAAATAATTTGTACCAAAAAGTATAAAATTGTATCCATCATGATAATCATGATGATAGGCTACAAACTAAAAACTAGGTAGACACTAAAATTAAGAAGGGAAACCCTAATGGTGTACTAGGGTTTTGAAATATTGTGCTCAAAGTAAGTTGGGTTCACCAAAAGTTTTAACCTTTTATGAATTTGATGAATGTAAATCTTATGTTGTTAAAGAGATGAGTATAGTAAATTAGGGTAGAAATATGTAATAAATACAACTACTAATTTTTTTTTATAGATTTGACTAATTTGACCTTTCTAAAAATATCAATAAATAATGCAAGTAAGAACTTATCTTTAAAATGGATAAGAAGAATGATATGGAGGATTAAAATTAAGGTAGAGGTTAGTTAGATTATCGTAATTAGTATCATAGTGTCAAAACCCCTCTTGAAAAGTAGTAACCTAATTGGAAAATAACACTATGTGACATTAGTGTCCTTATTTTAGTGGTAGAATCCTTTGTGTAGGATTATCTTACGCTTATGGGTACACTCATGTCTAGATATATAAGTTTTGTTACTACACGTATGAGTTTTAAAACCCTAAATATGGCATATATTTAATGATTTTTTTAGCAAACCCCAATCCTCCATGTTGCTAGGGCATCTAATTGATACAAGAAAAAAGTATGTTGATTAGTGTGGAGGCTAAACATCCTCAACACCCGATTGTGAAGAGATTTTCCTACATACTACTACTCTTAAGATGGATCAAGCTCGATGTAAATATCCCCATCTAAGTGATGGTACAAGTGTAATTGAAGCTAGTATGATAGTTGACATGAGTTTTTTAAATGTAATTAAGACTATAAATTTGAGTAATTTGAGCTTAGGAAACCTGTAGATGGTAGTATGTAGAATTATCACATAATAGGGATTGATAAACTTAATTTTTAACAAATTATGAGTTTTCATATGTAATTTGCATTTGATTTCCATCTTGTGGTCAAAGGGATAAAAGTCATGTATTTATACTATTAGGGTGCCTATGTAGGTGTTAAAAGTGGTTTAGGCTGACCCTATGATGTCTAAGAATTAAAAATATATTTTTTTGTGGAAAAAATAATGTAAATGATAGTAGTGCCATTATTGGGACACTACAACCATGTCGCATTACTTTCCCTATTATGGAACTAGTGTCTAAGTGGTAGGACCCTAGGCACAAGGGACCAAGATATAAGAATGATGGTCTAAGACTACTTTAGGGATGACTAGGGACACCTATGGACCACACAAAGTTTGGATAAGTTTGAAAATAGGCTCTAGTATAGGTTTAAGGCTAATCTAGGGATACATGGTCCCAAGTAGCAATCATAACATACATGCATCACTTTTAGGTGATCATGGATTTAAATTCAATTTTAGGAGATGGCCATTATACCATGACATGTAAGTTTTCATGGTACATATTTATTCCCTCCTTAGATATTATGAAACTCAAGTATACTAGATCTTATTTCACAAAGCTAAAATTAATCACATTGATCAAACACTTATTTTCACACAATCTTTACAACACATTTTGTAGATGTGGCACATGCCCTCACTTTGTTTTTATAAATAGTAGAATGACATCTAGGTACATAATAACATATATTCCCAAGACTATTTTTAATACTTTTCTCATAAATATCATGAACGTACTTGTCACATTTGTTAGTACAACATGCATAACTGACCACTTCCTTTATCTTGAATGTTTTAATCCATTCATTTCCTTTATGGAATATGATTTGTGATATATTCTATTCAAATAAATATTTCAAAAGTACCTTACCCATGTCAAATAATCCATCATGTCATCCATGGATATTAATGGAAAACTATACTTGATCATGATATTTTTAATGGCTTGTGAATATGTGAATTTTTACCATTGTCCTCCTTTCCTACATGTTAATATTACAATTAATATACATAGGATCAAACTTTTCCTATCATCCCCTTTTCCAATAACTCATTTTCTTGCATTGACACTTATAATTTCCATCAGTGTCATCATATGTGCAACCTTTTTAAAAAAACTCTTTTCTTGAATTAGATCCATGTGATTCTTGTGATGTATTTTACCCCATAATGGAGAAGAACCAAAGCTAGGATGTGTAGAAGAACAATTTCAAACAATCATAATTCATTTTTATTCAATAATAACATTTACATATATATAGGATTTATATTTCCTATAACATAGGAATCCCATTTAATCTCACTCTAATCTAGGTAGGTTGTTTGAGCAACCTTTATTCACTCATATCTCCCTCCTGTCTATGTGAGTTTTTATAATTCACCACTCTATTTTTTTACACATTTATAACTTAAAAAATTTATGCTCAAAAATATAATATACATAAATATATGTTCATACTAAATATTTATAACATTCACCCTAGTGTGAACATGCTCATCTACTTTATATCCCCCCAATTTAAAAATGATTAGATGTCAGATTCAACTAATAATGCATCCATTACCAAATGAGAGAATATTACTTTGAAGAATCATCATCGATGATTTTATTGACAAAATCATTTTCCTATCAACATACTATTTATTCAAAACATATAACAATTGACAAAGTTTACCAAAAAAATGACTCAAGGCACTTGCTTATTTGGGCTAAAGTTGACACAAGACTTTTGACACATATCTAGACTTAGACAGTTAAAAAAGACAATATGACTAAAAATAAACTCTAAACAATAAATTGAATAGTAAACATACTATGAAACTTAAATAATATTTATATTAAAAACTATATAAAAATGAATTAAACAAATATAAATATTAAATAATTTAGAAAATACTAAACTTAAACATAATATAATAAATAACATAAAAATATTAAAAACAAACATAAACTATTTATTATATATAAAGCTGCATATAATCTAAAAACAAAAAGAAAATAAAAAACTTAAGATAAACTTAAAATATAAAATATAAAAAAGGGAAACCTAAATCCTAAACTTAACAAACAAAAAAATAAAACAATTTTATAAATAAAAAACCATGGACTTCAAAGTGTTACACTCCTAAGTTATTTAAGGCTTGCACTTTGTTGACTTTATCACAAATAATAGAGCAATCTATCATTGATTTCCATCATTTTCCTATTTTTAATGGGCTTGTAGAGATCCACAGAGAATTGAGCAATGAGTTAAATGGATCTCACCAGTCACCAAGATCTTTGTTACATCAAATAAACCTCAAGTTAGAGGTGTTTTTAGTGATGTCAAGTTAAATGATAAAGGGTTGAGTTGATAGCATGGTATCATATCAGGGGTTAGATGAACATAATGGTTGATCAATATATTGAGAAGCTTGAATATGTATTAGAAGAGTTGATGTTAGTGGAATAAATTCATTTCAGTTCAAATAAACATATATTTTTCTCCACAACATATTCCTAGAGATAAAAAAATTCCTAACCTATAAATATTTTCTTTTTCTATTAAAGGGAAGTGAATTCAAATCCACATGTATATTTTTTAGAGGATGCACGATACAAGACAAACCCTCCAAAAAAATTATATCCCATTGCAAAAAAAACCATGACAGCCTATAGAAAACAATTCAAAACTTGTATGAAATTCATATATATTATCAATTTTTTTGGTATGCAACTATGAACATATTGGCATGTAGGTAGTAGAAAGGGTGAACAAAAGTAAATAGAGAGGAGAATGCATGTGAATGGTGAATTTTAGTGGGTTTGGACATGGTCTACATTGATAGAGTGATGACAACTTGAAAACATGGTGGACAAACAAAGAAATGACATTTTCAAGTGGTCTACACTAATTGGTCATTATGTCATGTTGGAGAAAAAAGGACTGAAGGGGAAATCATGCTTAGAGAGGCCTAGACAATTTGATCTGATACCACTGATGGGTTTTACTGCATAATGGAGAAGAGATAAAGCCTAGATGTGCATAATCACAATTTTAGCCAGTCACAATTCATTTTTTTAATCAATTTCAGTGATTATGGTACCCCTTCCCAAAAACATAAAAACTCAAAGAATAAAATAATCTTGGCTTGATAGTAAAAGCCACCAAAGCATCTGAACAACATAATAACAAAATGTATTTAAAAATAATTCAACTTAAATTAAAAAATTTAAAAATAAATAACTATAAATGACTTTGCCTCACCCTTATTTTCTTTACTATGAGAAAAAAGTATCCTGAAAGGGGGACTAGGAATGAATGACCCTTTTTCTTACCTTTCAAAACCTTCCACTCTTCTTGATTACTCAAAATACTTGATTATGATTTTGTTAGGGTACCCCTATGTAGTGAAGGCCTTTACATGCCATCTCATTGTTTACTAAATTCATTAAATTCTTATCAACTAACCCAACATCCTCTAAAATCTAAAGAGTATATGTCAAATGAAATAAACCCACTTTTAGATCCTCTTTTTTATAGACTATTGCAATACCTCTTGAAAACAGAAAAACATCACTAATTGGAAACACAAAAACAGGCTCTTTGTTTGCCTCCTTCCACCATGAAGAATCCACTTTGCACTTGGAAATTCGGTAGGAAGAAAAAATATGACCAACTTTATAGCATTTATTACACTTTAAAAGAAGACCTTCCTAATCAAGGGATTGAGACCAACATCTAAATTTAACATTCACCTTTATTATTTTAGGAAAATACTAAAAAATATCCAAAAAAGAACCCTAACAAAAGTCAACATGGAAAAATTTAAAAAACATTAATCTCAAGCAGTTCACCCAAGGATCCACTAATTACCAACAATCCAAACTTAGACCAAAATTGAATAGGAAGGTATAATAACCACACCTAGATGGGTTTGAGAGAGAAGTTTTCAATTATAATATTAATGTCTAGATACTAGGGTGTCATAAGGAAAAGGTGATGATCATGGCTTCAATATTTTCCTTGAATAATCTTATTATGATTAGACAGAGAATAAAAACCACAATGAAAAATCCTCTATCACAAGGATAAATTTTCAAGCTACCCTCCAAAACAAGCCACCAATTATCTAAAATCCATTGATGGATAATAGAAAGGGTAGGAAAAAACCTATCAAATCTACATATTAAGCCCTTATCTTCATATCAGTATTCACTTTCAGGCACCTCCACCAAAGCTTCCTTCTCAAAATTTAACAACTAGAAAATTCTTGGTAGCACTTAAGATCCTATATTACTCACATTGAGAAGCTGAAGGGCCATAATAAACCCTAGCTACATGATTTTCCTTCTTTGTATGGGTTGACAGTTGCTCACAATTAATAACAATCCCTTAATTATCCTTTCTTTCCCCCAGTCCTACCTTCCTACTTGTTTAATATTCATAATAATCAACAATATGAAAAGGAGTCTCCAATATTCTACCAAACTCCATTGTTAAATTCTTTGATTGTTGTATGTTCATAAGAAAGGGAGAAATAAAGACACTATTCAAATTGAAGTATTAATAAATTAACCTATGTAAGAGGGATTTCTTAGCTAAGACAACCACATGACCCATAGACTCCCTTGAAGTGACATTTCTCCATTACGAGTAAGAAGAAGGAGAGGATCGATCTTTCCTTGCCTAGTCAGCCACCACTTTGCCTATAGAAAGGGAATTAGCCCTAGCATCAAAATTATTCATAGTTTTCATTACTGGTTCTATACTCCTTTTTAATAAATTTTTTTATAATCACAATTCATTATTAAACAATAATAAACCTTTTATATATATATATATATGTATATATATATATGTATATATATATATATGTATATATATATGTATATATATATATATGTATGTATATATATGTATGTATATATATATGTATATATATATATGTATATATATACATGTATATATATATATGTATATATATACATGTATATATATATATGTATATATATATGTGTATATATATATATATGTATATATATATATAAGATTTATTTTACCTATAACATAGGGTAGTCATATAAAATGTCCAAATTGGTAGTTTGAGTGTGGCTTGTGAGATCCCATCCATAGGTCATTTTGCATGCTCTTGTGACCCTTCTAGAAATAATTTTACTCATTATGAGTCATTCACAACCTTCTAAACCCTGATTCCACTTTATCTAAACATTATTCCCTATGTCAATCCTATTCCCATAGGTCTTAAGCCTATAAGACAAGAGCGTTAAACTTGGAATATAGCGTTGAGCACCAAAATGTCTCATTGTTAGTGTTCTTATCTTTCTGCACTTTGAGCCCTAAAGGTCATTTTCATCTAGTCCTTATCCTTAATTAGGTCAGCGTAGTGTGAATACATCTGACCATGATAAATAGTTCCTTATAAAATCCAACTCAAAGTTCATTTATAGAAGAGGTGACCAAACTTACGAAGCAAGCAAGAATACAAATAGAGAACTAAGGCAAACTTCCCTATTCTTTGCACATAGTCACCCAACATAGCTACAAACATACTCAAATCCTCATACCAATCCATATCTACCTCAAACATTGTCAAATTGGCATTGTGCATCCAAATCACACTATTACACAAAACACACTATATGGGAGAACTACATATTGCTTGATCTATCATCAAAGTATTGGTATGTAAGTAGTGTGCCCAGTGTGGATCACATGTTCAATGTATATTACACACTAACAACCCCCCTCTTTCTCAAGTGATTCAAAAATTATTTCATCAAATATAATGGAGGGTTAGGGTTTTGAGACAAAATCAGCTTTATAATGAATTTAATCAACACCCAATGCTCAATTTTTCATAATCATGCTCACACATGCACAATGCAACTACCTAAAAAGATCTAGGTCTTTGTGATCAGTTTGGACAATAGTGGTAGGAATGGATAAAAATGCTAGACACCAAAGCATCCACTTTTCGGCACTCATATCTTTTTATTGAACAAAATCTAGATTCAGGTTTACGACACCTTTCCAGTCTTGTATAGCCATTTTTAGCCTCTTTATTAGCCATCTTAGTCTATTTATAGCTAAGTTATATTTTTTCTTATTTATTACTATTTTTAAAAAGGTGAAAAAGATGAAAAAAATGCACAAATTAGGACTATAATTATTTTTATATTATTTACTAATTTATTAATCTAGATCCTTAACTAAAATAGGAATAAAAATCCATTATTCCTAAAATAAAGTTAAATTATTTGGTGAACCTGACATACTTAATTTGTGCACAAAAACCCTAAAAACCATATGGAAACTTCCTTTCTAAATTTAGAAATATTTTTATAATTTTTTATGCATATATAACCTAGAATTTCACATTAAATTTTTAAAATTCACCATAGTAATTTTAAAAATCATTTTTTTCAAACCCTAGTTGTCTATACTAGGTCCTAGTATTTTAAAACCCTAGTGTAGGGTTTTGAAATCAAATTTTTTATTTTTGCACATTGGAAAAAATATTCTAATTTTATTAATCATGGTTTACTTATTCAAAGTTTTATTGTTTCTCTTGCATGCTTGTTTCCTTTCATTTGGCATGAATTCAAAAATTACATAAATACATATGTACATGTTATTTTAAGACTAATTCAAATTTATGTCATTTTTCATTACTTCTTTAACATGATATCTCTCTATTATGTGTAATTTGATTAAGAATAAAATCCTTACATACTTAGAGGATCCATCACATAATCTAACAACCACCTATCAAGTTTCAATGGCATATCTTATGCATAGGAAAGAATTTCCTTCTCCTCCTCTCCCCCAAGAGGGTGATAGCTACTTTCCTTCTAACCAAGTCCATGCTATCACCCCTCCAAAAGGTGATCCAACCTATACTATTATTTCTAATGCATACATTTAGCCTATAGCTTCTTCAAACCATCTTCAACATATGTGCTTACATGTTTAATAAAAAACAACTAGGGTTTACACTTGTGAGACTCTAAGGGATCAAATAACTAGTATGAGCAAGCTAATTTCAGGTTTACAAACATAGAATCAGCTATTAGAAGAAAAGATCACAACATTAGATAATCAAATTAAAATATAAAATCCTCAAAGGCACCCTAGTGCCAATCATGTATATGCACCTTCACCTAGTCAATTAATTACATGTAATGTTACATATCAAAATAAGAAATCACAACAAAGTAACTCTACAACTATTGATTCAAAAAGAATTCAAAGATAAAATAAGAGTAAAAATGAGGTACTAATGGAAATGATTAAATATAAGTTGATCAAACTACCTCCTCTACATCCAATGAGAAGAACTAGATATTATTTTGAATATCATAGAATACATGGGCATCACACAGATTCATGTTTGGTATTGAAAAAATATATACAACAAATAACTGCTAATGAGGACCCTATATAAGGTAAATAAGTCAAGCAAACCATAGTGACATATAAACATATTCACAAAGGATCAAATGTAGAAATAGTACAAAAGTGGTTACAAAGAACAACTCAAAATAACAAAAGGATCAAAAAACAAAATGAGAGCAAGAAACAGTACCAAAAGCATAGATAAAGCATGAAAAAGATGCAAAACTACCTCCCTAAAATGACGCTCAAATTTCAAAGTAGTATGGGTTTTGTCAAAAATATCTATAATAGTTTGATTATCAATTCAAGGGTTGGGAAAGTATGCTCAAGGCATCACTACTCCTATTTTAGTAGTTGATAATGTTTGTTACCAACATTTTGGAATTATTGAACATCCTAAGGAAAATCATTCACAAACATAATTTATCAAAGAAAAAGATCTAGATACAACAAAACTCAACATTAGCATTCCATTGGTTCAAAATCAAGATGATAATAATGAGTCAAATAATACAGGTTATCAAAAATGAATCTAAATATTCAAAGTCATATTCATAGCCATTCCCTCATGATTCACAATCATGCATGATTCCTTTGTTTGATATAGGACACCATGATAGGGAGTCTCTTTCAAGATTCATTGATTAATATCATTTTTTTCTTAGCTTACTTATACATAGATTATTTCAAAATACCAAAAGAAACAAAATAGTTCAAAACACAAAAAATAATATAACATGTGAAAATATAAAAATATTCAAATAACTCAAAACATCAAATGTATGCATTATCTATGCTTTAAACTTCTACTACCATGATAGACTTACATTTTGATATTATACGATATTGTTTGTCAATTAATAGACATTACCATGCTTCAATTGATATTATTTGAGTGTGTGTAGTGACACCTAGATCCTTGATTACTTGAATCTACCCATTGAGGGGGCATCTTACTTATACATTCAATACATACATCAACATATCTATCTACTGGGGGCATATTATATATGAATACACCATCTAAGTTATGTCATTCCTACACCACACACTCTAGTTATCATGTTGATGTACATTACTTAATATCTTACAAATATTATTTTATTGACACTCACTAGTATATAGCACTTGTGTATTTCTTAGAATCTACCTAGTCTTGTATTACATGTTTTACATACTTTCATTTCTTTCTTTGATTAGTTAGATGTGATAATATTTCTAGTATTTACATGCCTTCTTTTATTTCTTTGAGTAGCTAGATGTGATTTCATTTCTCATTTCCTATTTTGTTACTTATGTGTGCCTTAGGACATTTTCCAATGTCCTTTGCTTGTAATCTTGTATGTGCTTGTGGCCCTCATGCCAATCATGCTTGTTTTAAATTTGTATGTGTATGTGGGAATTTGAAAATTCCTTGTATGCTTAATTTTTCTAGTTTGAGTGACATGTGCCCATGTCCCTTGTTTTTTCAACCCCTTGGCCTCTTTTGTATGCTTCTTGCTTCTTTCCTTGTGTTCTTGTTTGCTTATTTGCTTCTTAGTTGTTTATAATGCCGTGATCCACATCATGCAGTATATTGTGATCTTGGGTGCCATGATAAACATCATGCTCCATCCCTCCTTGAAAATAAACTAGATTTCTAGTTTTAGTTTAGTACATTACACATGTTATTACATTGTTACATCTATCTATGAATACCCCTATTGATCTAATAATCTCCAATATGAACTACGCTATATCTTGAGACATCTTTTGGATTATCATTATTGTATCATGTATTTTGTATCATAACACACTTGCAAGGATATTTCTTCTAAGGGTAGTCGTTATAGGGTCTTCATTCCTACCCTCAGAAGAGGGAGCAACAAATAAGGGTTTTCTCATAGAGATCAAAGCCCTCTATCAATCAAAAATTAGTTTTTAAAACACTCACAACAAAAATCAGAGTTTAAAACATGAAGAATAGACCAAAAAAATAATGATGAATACATAATAGTCATCATAAATAGTAAAGGACAAGAGTGTCAAAATTGGACAATAGCACCAAACATCAAAGTGTCCACTTGTTAGTGCTCCTATCCAAATAGCCAAAAAATCAATAAAATTAGAAATAAATAGAAAGGTAAGGTCAATTATAGTTTTGTCAGCTATAATTTAGTTTATATTGGGTATTTTTAGTATAGTTTTACTTAGATTATTTAGATATAGGGGACATAATGCTCAACATGATGGCTCTCACTTTCAATTTTAGATTGGGTAGTTGGTAAAACTTCTAGATATAAATCCATGTTACAAACACCATTGATTAGGGGCAATGTTTATGGCACATTTGCCTTCCTTTCTTTCTAGTTTATTATATTACCCAGCTATTCTTAGTGGTTACATGCCTTATTCCATCTATAGGTGATTGGCATCATTTTCGAATGGATTTCATATAAGCTTAGTTCACAATTTTGGAGTGGCTTCCATACAAGCCTAATCTACACCTTTTAGAGTGGCCAAGATTAGCCTAGTTCTCAATACACATTCAACTATCCACACCACATTGTCAAATTATAGAGCATTCATGGGCTTCATGATCCATTTCATACAACACACACTCATATTGATATTAATTCATAGCTTCAATTAGTGGGCAGTGATGGAGCCAAAGGACTAGCTAGCCTTTATATTCTATATCCACCTACTCAGAGGGATTGAACCCCTAGTCTAAACATCAATTAACACACACATGATCACATAGATTCACTTAGTGGGAAATGATGAAGCCAAAGGGCCAATATTTATATTCTTGAGCCACCCTTAGGGAATTAAACACTCAAATCCATTCATGATATTACTCTTGGTATAACACATACCCAACATCACTCAACATCATAGTAGGTTTTGTATTGGTTTGCATGCCTGATGAGGTGTATTCATTCTTTTCTCTCCTTCTCTATTTTTACCTAGCCTTTGTAAATTATTATTCTAGACGTAGTGTGTCTAGTAAGAATTGATCTACTCCTTTCTTTCTATTACAGATTTACAATTCACTTTGTGCTCTCTCTATGCACACTCAGTATCACACATCTTCATGGGCTTCACCCTTACAAGTTTAGGTAAACTTTCTATTTTTATTTTATCCTAGTATTTCACTTTAATGCATCACTAAATTAAATGGGGGATAAATATAGTCATGTAAAATGTCCAAATTGGTAGTTTGAGTGTGGCTTGTGATACCCCATCCATAGGTCCTTTTGGCATGCTTTTGTGACCCTTATAGATGCCTTTTTTTCATTACCAATCATTTGAAACCTTATGAACTCTAATTCTACTTTAACCAAACATTATTCCCTATGCCAATCCTATTACCCCAGGTCTTGAGCCTATAGGATAGGAGAACTAAACTTTGACTATAGAAGCAGGCACCAAAGTGTCCTATTTTTAGTTTTCCTATACTTTTTCACATTGAACACTAATGGTCATTTTCATCTGATTGATGACCAATAGTTTCTTATAAATCCCACTCAAAATTCATTTATAGAAGTGACCAAACTTACAAAACAAGTAAGAATATAAACAAAGCACTAGGGTAATCTTACCTATTAGTTACACACAACCACCCAACATAGCTAAAAACATACTCAAATCTTCATATTATTCCCTAGCCACCTCAAGCACTATCAAATTAGCATTTTTCATCTACATCACACTATTGCACAAAGCACACTAGGTAGGATAACTACATATGGATTGATCCCTCTTCGGATTATTGGTATGTATGCATTGTACCCACATAAGGGGTATGGATCACATGTTCAATTCATCTTTCACACAAATCCCCCCTCATTCTCAATTGATTCAAGTATCGTTTCATCAAGAATAATGGAGGGTTAGGGTTTTGAGATAAAATCATCTCTACAATGAGTTTCGTTGATAACCAACACTTTATTTTTCATAGGCAAACTCACATAGGCATAGTGAAACTACCCCAAAAATTTTAGGTCTCTATGATTGGTGTATAAAAAAAGAGAAGAAACATACAACATCATTGAACACCAAAGAATCCACCTTTTGGTGCTCCTATTCTTTCTCCAAATGAAAGCTAGATTCAAGTTTATGACACCTTTCTAGTCTTACATATCCATTTTTAACATATGTATTAGCCACCTTAGTTTCTTTCTAGATAAGTTATATTTCTTCATATTTATTGTTATTTTTAGAAAGGTGAAAAAGATAAATAAATTGCATAGATCAAGACAATAATTATTGATATATTCTATACTAATTTATTAATCCAAACCCTTAACTAAAATAGGAATGAAAATCCATTATTCTTAAATAAGTTAAATCATATAGGAAGCCCATTTTATCACACACTAATAAATGCAAGTCATTAAAACAAACTTTATTCATTCATATCTCTCTATTATCTACATGATTTTTTATAACTCACCACTCTATTTTTTTACACATATATAACTAGCAAATATATGCTCATAAATATAATATGCCTAAATATGTGTTCACACTAAATATCTCCAACATAATGATACTAATTATGGGTGGTAACTTCTCTATTAAATCACTTCATATAATGTCAAAAAACTCATCCAATATCTCTTTTGCTTTATATGTAGGGATGTATTTAGTTTTTATGGATTTTATCCTAACTTCTTTTGCCATATTTGGTATGATCAAGTAACATAATTTGTCTTGCATTGATTCTCTCAATAACTCTTTGTCTAAAACCATCAATATTCATGTGTAAACAATATTACGTCTTCTTTATTTTTAATCCTTCAAGATACTCATGGTTTATTTTTTCCCATCCTTTTAAAAGGGATAAGTATTAACCCAACCACCATGTACTTCCTTGTGATCAAACTATAATTACATCCTTACAAGTACATCTCATATGTTGATTAAGATCAAATCATACTATGCATCATCCTTATATGACCATATCTAGAATCTCACTAGTTATTTATCATTAACCGACACTTGTTGGATCTTATATAAAGATGACACTCTATATGGGTTTAGGTGTGTCACTCTCTTAAAATTCAATTTATTTACCATTTCATTTGAGGCCAAACTATATATTTCTACTATTTATTATTATATTGTAGTAGATACTTCCACACCTACATATGGTCTATAATAGGATTTTTATTTTCATTAGTTATTAGTCCTCATGCAATGATTTAAAATAAACCCACTTAAACATTATTTATTCCCCATGCGCATATTATTCAGAATACTAAATTGAACCAAATTATTCTTTTACATGCAAGATATGCATAACAACATTAATTATTATAATTCATTTACTTTGTGCCTATGGGAATTCATTTGAGTGATTCCCTAATTATTTTCATCTAAAACATATTACTTGGAATCATCTTCCCCTTAGTCAAATCTAACTCATCACTAAGTTTGGAAAATTCCACCTTCTTCATGTGTTTTTTTGCCCAAAATTTTGCATTCCACTTTGATATTGGGGTTTCTTTTCTTTTTTTTTTTTTTTTTGCTTTTTTTCATTAATTTTGTGCCTTATCTCTAAAAGTTCCTCCATGTAGATCTTCCTCCTCACATTAATATTCCTTTTCCTTGAGCATTTATATGTTGTCGACATGAAAATTTATCTTGTGCCTTAAGTGTAAACTGGTGAGTTTCTTTAATTATTTGAATCTGAGCCATATTAGTTTCCTATTAGATTATAAAGCACAATCCAATTATATATCATGACAAGTTATCCTTATCCACTTCACTAGTCCTGATCTAACAATGATCTTATAGAATGATTTGGTGTATTATTTGAATAACATCTCATTTTGAATGAGATTTTGAATTATTTTTAATAACCCAATCTTTTAATCCCCAAGAAAAAAATTTATTTTAATTTAACAACCATCTTATCCCATTTTTTAATCTTATATTTCCTATTTTATTACATTTTGTTCTGAACTGAATTCCACCATAGTGTCGCATGTCATTTTTATGTAATCACAATGGGGATTCTTAGTGAAGGGATACCTCACCATGCATCTTCCAAGGATTCACACAACATAGTAGAAATAAATACTTCTCTTTTTCAATCACCTCATAGGTTACATACTATTTTTATCTTCCCAACTTCTATAATGGATCTCTTAACTCTATCTAGTCCTCATACTCAAATCTCAATCTATACACTCTCTTTACAATCAACACTTAGATATAGGCTATGCTTGCATCAAGCTTATGCATGATAAATTTGATCTAAAAAAAAGATTTACTCTAATCTATTTGATCTCACTTAAGGACACATTCATTGCTTTTTCTTCACTCTCTTTACAATCCAGTAGTGTTTTTCCTTAGTTGGCCAAGGTTCCCCCTATAATTTGGTATATTTTTCCCTCTCATGGTAACAAACTCTCTAATTTTGGATTGAAGGCTCCATTTATAGTATTACAGGTCCAACTTCCCTTATTAATGCTTTGAACTTATTTACTATCTATCAACATTTATAATTTTATGTAGGTGAAAAAATTCACACCTTATTACTAACATTTGCTAATCAAAATCTTGGCAATTATAAATCCCTTTCATAATGACGTGGCATCTAGGTCAAACTACTTGACATTCTAGAAGTTTATAGTGGCCCAATCTTACTCTATTTTATTTGTTCCCTTGTTTGGTACCAAAATTTTCTACTCACTCATATTCTCTCATGCATGACCATTTTGCATATTCCATCTTATCTTATGAGGGTTACTTTGTGTGTGGTTTCTCCTACATTTATCTCTAGACTTGTGACTATTTTTTCACCTCAAATAATTTTTTACTAATGCATTCTTCCTTTCCACATTAGGGTTACCCTATTTATTAACTATTGCATGCCTTTGAATTATATCGAGTCTTTATGGATTTCACATACCACCAAGTAATAATCTAATTCAGTTCCTTGCTCCATCTACTTGGTTATCTTAATTATTATGCACTTCATTTATAAGTATTTAATTATGTGTTCTTATGCAAGATTTGAATATTATAGGTTCCACTTTTACACACCTTGACCAAGCCTTTGTAAAAGGTATTGAGGGTTATTATGTCATCTTCATTTAGTTATATATTTCATGCCAATATGGGAAATGTCTAAAGGGTATATGAAATAGGATATCTAAAGGTTATGAATAAAATTCTTGGTTTTAGGGGTGATTGTGGATGATCTTATGTATTGATCTAAATATCTACTTGCTTGTATTCAAATTTGATCTAATTGATTTTGAAACAATTTTTTTTTTCTTAAAATTAAATTAAGATAATTTAAAACACACTAGTAATCTAATTTTCATGAAATTAAATTGAATGAACTAAAAAATAGAATAATTTCTGGAAAATAAGCAAATTGTATATTATTGAAAGTAGAGGAAATAAGAAATTAAGAAAAAAATGAAATATAAATTGATTTGGAATTAAAAGTCTTAGAAATTAAATTCTTGAATGAAAATGAAAAAATTAATTGGTTGAAGATAAACACTCTAACACACAACCTTGTAGGTTAATCACGAAAAACAATACTTTGTATAAAATTGAGAATAAACTCAAAACACTTTACAATTCATTATAAATAATTAAATAAATACTAGTTGATCCTTATTCCTTGGAATGAGTGGCCATATTTCCTCACAAAAATAATTTCAAAACACCATTAAACTTAGAAAATATTCATGAACATAGCCTCTCATTAATATAGAAAATTTGATTACAATAGGTTACTAATAGCGGTATTATTATAATTTAAACTATTCATGCCTAATATTTATACTACCTCCATCGATAAAAGATGATGTTTATATATTATAATGTTTACAATTGTTTTTTAAAGATAGAATTAAAAACTAATGAGATAAATTCCTAACCAATATTTATTTTATTTCACAACATCATTTCCACTTTTTCAAGAACAAAAAGTGGAAAGCACTATATCTCAGTTCATGCATTTTCTTCTTATTTTAATACTAATGAATGAGTTGAAATTCCCTTAAACGTTAAAACCATTTAACTCACATTATATTGGCAAGACAAATAGAGTATCTATAGTCACCTTTTTTAGAGACACCATGAGTACAATTTACTATATAAAATTAACACTTAAAAATATTTCCAAAAATTACTTGGAACTCTTTCTAAATTATGTTCACATATTTTTAGCAAGAAATTTACCATTTTATCAATCATGCAAGGCTTACTAGATATCTTTAGATCTAGATGGTGACTTTTGAAGCTAGACTGGTGACTTTTGGAGCTAGGGTAGAAGTCTAGAAAACTTGTCCTATGCATTCATTGAAGCTAAATAATCTTCAAAACTGAACCTTGTAGATATATTGGATTAAAAAACATATTTTCTTAGTTTTATTACTTAAATTTGACTTGTACATGCAATGTTTGCATCCTTTTCATGTATATTTTAGAGTTTAATTGACAAAACATCATGATTCCCAAATGATAATCAGGATAAATAACTCACCTTCTACTTTTAATCAATAATGAGTCATAATACTAGAATCCAAATCCAGTTTGAAAAAGGATAAATACGATGAAAAGTAGGTAATTTCTTACATATGATGAGCTATATTATGGTCTTATCATCTCCCACACACTTAACTTTTTCCAATTCCTCTTTAAATATAGGGTATCTAATGTTCTCTAGAGAGTGTCATGTTATCTAAGGTTTAACTAAGATCGTAAACATCATAATAAGTTTACCAAATTTTCTACTTTGTATTATCATGTTCCTTGAATTATTTAACCTATTCTCTGCATTTATCAATTTTTTACAGCCACTATGGCGATGAGTTTATCCATACATGCATGAGAATTAATATATATGGAGGTTTGAACCTCATACCAATCCATTCATATCTAAATTCTCTAATCATTTCCAATATGGTGTTGGCCCTCTTGAATCACATTTGCTTTTACATATTGTAATAGGAGTTCTATAGACTATTTTTCAAACTTATTTTTCTAGAAAGGACCTATGACATTTTAGAAAGGAATACCTATAAGGAAGGAGAGAAAAAATAATAAGAATTATATGTATATGGTTTTTACAAGTAAATGAAATAAACAATATGAAATAGCTTTATAATATTTATAATATTAGATGTTTTTATAGAAAAGGAGCATTGAATACAGGTGGGTGGAGATATTTGAAGTGAATTCAATCTAATCTTATCTCCATCCATGTGAAAAATACACCACCACACTTTATTTTATTTTAATAATTAATTATTTGTCTATGGCTACTCATAATTTAAAATAAGTATCATCATTTTAGAATTACCCCTCTTACATCCTGTCTTGTCATAGTGCATAATTGTTTTAGGAAAATAAATTTTAAAGTACACCCACTTCTTTGCCCTATATTTTAGAATAACCCCCCTTTTAAGAAAGTGGATATTTAACTACAACATAAGACCCAATTTTAACTTTAATCATAGAGAAATGAATTATGTACCTTAGATTACCTATGATTTTCCTTTACTTTTTATTTCATCAACATGTCCTAGTATGATGGAAAACATCAAAAGAGGTTAGTCAAAAGGACAATATTTATTTCTTTGTTTAGTGAAAAGTTATAATTTTTTTGGTTTTTAAGCTTTTCACCTTTTTTTAATTTTGGGAAGAGGGCCACCATTTGATATTTTTCAACCCTCTTGCTTTATAAAAGTAAACCCTTAACCTTTGGTTATGATGGAAGAAAAGATTCCTCTATGTAACCAAAATCTATTTAGGGTTGAATTTATTTGTAAAACTCTTATTTACTAGGAGTTTTCCTAATATATATTTAGTCTATGTCCATTCACCAAAAGAGTTTTCCTATTTCCATCAATTGATAAAAACTACACATGTCCATTATCAAATATTTCTTTCAATATGAAAAGGACCTAACCATCTGGTACAAATTTTATCTTTGAAATGTTGATATTTTGAATCAAACAATAAGACCTAATATATTTATATGAATTATATTTCCTTGATATGGTGGTCATGCCATGCTTTCCTTTGATGTTGAATAAGTTCTATTTTTTGTAATGTTTCAAGTCTCATCTCATCAAATTCATTAAATTGATGAATTATTTCTTTATGTGGTTCTATCATGTTTACAGCTACTTCCATTTCTTCCCTTACTATATGTAATTCAAACTCTATTAGAATTAATGGATTCTTTCATATAGATTAAATGGGGAAAAACTATAGTAGACTTCCATGTTGTGTTGTAGGCCCAAACTATTTCTAGTATCATGATTTCCTAATCCTTACTATTGATGTGTGATCTCTTTTAAAATATTATCTCTAATTCTCTATTGGTGACTTCCACCTAGCCATTATCTTTAGGATGATAAGGTGATGAATTTATATGGGTTATATGATAGTTATATATGAAATCCTAGATCATGTTAGATGAAAATTTTAGTTCTTAATCTAATATTATGGCTATAGGTTCTCCAAAGTGCTAAAAAATCCTATTTTACAAGAAGTCAAAAAAAATATCCTCATGAGTAAATGGTAGACCTTCAATTTCAACCCATTTCATGACATAATCAATACATAATAAGATGTAATCCTTTCCTTGAGATAATACATGGGACCAATTAAATATAATCCATATTTCTAAAAGGTCCTAAGAACACTTGAGGATGAAGGGGAATCCCATTCGATAGTTTAGGTTTGCCAATCGCTTGACAAAGTTCATATTTATATACATAACTCTTCACATTTTTGTGTGGTAAAGGCCAATAGTATCCAACCCTTAGTATTTTATGAACAATCCTTTTTTTTTAATAATGACCTCCTCTTGGTTCATCATGAAAATCTAAATATGTCATGGATCTCATCATCATGAACATAATTTTGAAACACCAAGTTAAGTCCAAATTTGAATAATATTATATTGATCCATTTATAGTTTACATTAATTTTAATTAAATTTTTTATTTAATTAAGAATTAAATCATAAGGGAACTTCCATGTAGATAAATAATTATCCATGACAACAAACCAAGGTGAGTGTGTTGATATTGTGAATAATTGCTCATATGGAAAATTATCATCCACTATATCATATTCTCTTGAGACATTCAATCTTGATATAAAATCATTAGTCACATTATCTTTACCTATCTTTTCAATGATTTTTATATCAAATTTATACAAAAATAGTAACCATATAATGATTTTACCTCCTACTATTAGTTTGTACATCAAATGTTTTATGGCTAAATTATCTATATACATGAATATTTTGTATGTAGTAATGTAGTGATGGAAATTTTTCATAGCATAAATGACATCAAGAAATTAGTTTTTAATGGTTGTATGGTTTATTTAACTAAGATTTATGTTTTAACTAATGTAATAGATATCATACATCGTACCTTCATATTTTTTCCAAAGAACTACCCCATTAAATTATTAGCAACATTAATATGTATATGAAAATATTATTCCCAATTGGTCCTTCTCAATACTTGCCCATATAAATTAACTTCTCCTTTATTGTCTCAAAATAATGATGGTATTTATTAGACCACACAAATTCACTACCTTTTATGAGTAGGGAAAACATAGTTGTTTCAATTTTGATAGAAACTTTAATGAAACACCTATAATATCCCAATGCCCTTTAAATATCTTAATATTGGTTTGGTTTCTAGGTTAATTCAATTGCTATATGCCTTCAATATTAATAGTATCAACTTTTATCACTTTAATTGATATATGATGGCCTAGGACAATACTGTGATCTACCATCTTAGACATTTTTCATGGCATATTGATAGCTAATGTTGTCCACACCTAGTTAATACTTGTATAATTTTCTCAAGGATTCATCAAATGAGTTTCCATGCACTTTCAAATCATCCATGTACACTTCAACATATTCATTAGTTAGGTAAGTAAAGATGCAAAAATATTCTCTCTAAAAAGCATTTGGTGTATTCCATAGTTCAAAGGGTAAGAATTTATATGCAAAGGTCATCCATGTACCTATGAAAGTGGTTTTGTACTGATGTTTAGGAGCTAATATTATCTGGTTACACCCAATAAATCCATCTAAAAAGTAAAATTACTTCTTCCTAACTAGATTATCTATGACTTGGTCAATGAAGGGTAGTGGAAACTAGTATTTCTATGTTACATTGGATATATGAATCATACCTTTAATATCTCTTCAATCTCAATTTTTTGACTGTGTCCCTCGATGCAAGATTATCCTACTTTGTGGCTATCTAACTTAGTTTATGTTTTTAATATAGATGTGGTGGGTAAAGATACTTGGATGGATACCCTTAATATCACTATATTCCCAATATTTTTTTTGTATTAGTTTTCAATATATCAAACACCTTGGTTTCATGTTTATCAATTAATCATTTGTTTATGTTCAACATTTTTCTTAGTTATGTTGAAATCCATTATGTGCATGTATAGATTGACTCTAATTTCCAAAATTAAATAATTAGAGAATTAAATGGGAACTGATCAAGATGAAACATATAGAAGATGGCTATTTATTTGAAGGAAGACTCGCCTAAAATTAATCCTAAAAATGGGAAATGAAAATATGTAAGGAAGAATCCTTAGATACTTTGTACCCAACTAGAAACACTCAATTTGATAGATATGAGATCATAAATTATATCATGATAATTTTATAATTATATTAATAATCATTCCAAGATAGTGTGGCATTTTATGCCACTAGATTGATGACTTATGGAGCAAGACTATCTACCTTACTATAATTTTATAAATCTTCTTTCAACTACTTTGCATGATTTTTTTATTACAACCATTGCTAAATAATAGAGATTATTTCCATTTTTATCTAGTTAATCTAACCATAATTTGTTTACAAAATATATCGATGGTTTTTCATTTGGATATAAATAAAACTTTTTTACTTTCTGTCCATTTGAGATTATCATATATCATGACCTATAATCTATAAGAGTTGCCATTGTGGCTAGAAATGCCCTTCCCAATATTAGTGAATAACCTTTTTTTTTATATTTTTATTTAAATATCATAAAATCTACATGATATTATAATTATTACACCATAACTATGATTACCTTTATGACCCCTTCTAGCTTGGAAACTGACTAATCAATCATTTTTAGAACTATGGAAGTTGGTTATATCCCATTTAGACATAATGAATTTAATGTATCTAAAGTCATTACATTAATATCAACACCTAAATATACTAACACATTATTTATTTATTTATTCCATATTTGTACTATGTTTCCTATACTTTCAAGATCTCCATATTTTTGTAAGAGCAGTTTTCCTACTAAAAGGTTAGTAAGCTTTCAATCTACTTGTATGGTCTTGGCATATTGTCTTCTTCTTACTATATTTTTTTACACATAGACATTTTATAATTGTATTAAGTTTAGGTATGTCTATTATGTATTGTATTAATGGAATATAAATGCTTATATTTTTATTTTTTGAACAAAGTCAGATTCACTTTTATGTGTTATTTACCTAAGTCTCTCAAGAAAACATATTAGTGATGGAACAATAGGATAATTGGTTTCCTATGTTTTTTCCTTATCCTATATGTTCCATTTCTCATTTATTGGATCTTTGGGAAGGTTTTGTTCTTCCTTACATTTGGGATCTCTATGATAATTGGTGGAGAAAGATTGGTTAATATTTCCCTAAATGTAGCTAAATATTATCAAAGTTTATGACATTTAATCCTATATTTCCTTATTATTTATTTACATTAGATAAGGGTTTACTATATAATAATAAGGTTTTCCATAGGTTGGATAGGTAACTATGGTTATTTTACATGATCACTTTATGTGGTTTGATTGATAGGAATAGATAATAATACTTATTTAGGTGGGAATATCCTTTTATAGTTAAATTCATTGAATATTATGTTGAGGAATGTATGGTTTATTATTTTAATGTGACACCCAAGGATTTTGTGTCATCCATTCTTTTGGATACCACTCTAATGGTCTCCACTATTTCTTAGGTTTTGGTCTATCCCATGGCATCACCCATGGATTGGAAGGAGCTCTATGAATAAATTAATTTGGATTATGATAATATGATCAATTAATCCCATGCCTTTGTGAGATATAATTGAAATATTACCTAAGTTGGGTAATTTGTTTTAGTTGATCTTTATGACATGGAATATTTTTATATTTTGATTTTATCCCATCCAATGTGTTATTTATGTGTACCAATATGTCTATTTTAATATTTTAATAATCCTACATGATATGACTTACCCCATCACTCCATTTTCCTATTTTTAGTTTCTAAATACTAGCCTTTGTCCTCAAGTAGTTTCTACATAGTTCAACAATATCATTGAGACCAATTTGATTTACATCTCCTTTCCCTAAGAGGATTAAGGATTATCTAGAATCATTATTTAATCCTTTAAAAAAATTATTTAGCCTAGTTATTCATCAAACTTATATCAATACATTCTAAGGACAAAGAGGAAACAATCAATATCATCTTCCATGTTTTCATCTTCCTTTCTTATAAAAAACAATTCCTCCTTTCTATCTCATCCCCTAGATTAATCATAATATTTGTCTAATAATACATTTTATGATACATACCATGTGTAAATGGAATATCATTATAACCGCATAAAACACATCATGGTTAAATCCTTGAGTGTGGAAGGAAACAATTTCAGCTTTAATTAACAATTCTTTAGTCATAGGTTTGACACAATACCTTAAACTCAAACAAGAATTGATCAGGATCCTCCATTTAAATAATGATAAAATTAATACATATAGATGAGGATATGTTCTTCATTGGATCATTTTAATATTGACCTAGGAAAAATAGGATTGGTAAATGTTCTTCATGCTATAGGATCTCTACTTAATTCAGCACTAGCTTGTGGGTTTAATATGTTTCATAGTTTGTCTCTCATTTCATCCCATTAGATATTATAAATATTCATTCTAGCTAGTGTAGGTTGATTAAATGCTACTTAGTTGGTAATATGTATAAAATATTTGTATTAAAAGTTAATTTAGACTATATTTATTTATTTAAAAATGTGTACTTACTTTTAGGGATTTATCCCAAGGTTTAGGTGATAGGAATGGTGATTCTTCTTCAATGATGGGGAATTACCCAAAAAATTATTTCCTTAAAAGTTATTTTATCCCACTATCTTCTCATGAGATTTTGGTGTTTTTTGGGACTTATTAGGAATATATCTTCCCTTTGAATCTCTTTATCGATTCAACTTATTTTAAAATTATTATACCCTATTAACACTTATAAAATCCTTGGTAACCACACTAAAAATTAAGAGGGTAGTTCTATTCTTTTCATTTCATTATATATGTCATGTCAATTTTAATGTATAAAGACTATATGCAATAGAATATTGAAAATTTATGACTAATATTCTTGTTTTAGGGGTGATTATGGATCATCTAATCTATAAATTTAAAGGTCTACTTGATTTTGAATGAAATCATAGTCTTTTCTTAAATAGCTAATATAATTTTCTTGAAATTAAATATCATGAATGAAAAAGTAGAATAATGATTGGAAAATCAGAAAAATTTGGATTATTGGAAGTAGAGGAAATAAGCACTTAGGTTAATATTTGAAATTAAAATTTATTTTAAATTAAACTTATCAAAAATTAAATGCTTGGAATGGAAATGTTGAAATTATTTTGTTAAAGATAAACACACTCACTCACAACCCTAGAGGTTAATTGTATGAAATTATAAATGCATAATATTTATGAATTAATCCTAGATCAGATAAGATAGATCACACCTACACTTTTAATTGGGAATACACTTGTTAAGTGGCATGACCAATATCAGGATCTACTAGACCTGATTAGGGGAATACAATATATCATGATAGGAAGGGTTATAAATATTGCAGTCTAACATAATCACACAAAAACCCTAATGGAGTCTTAAGGTTTAAAATTTTGACTCTTTTCTAATAAGAAGAAATCAAAATATAATCTAGTGCTCACCAAAGCTTGTGGCACAAAGTGGGGGTTAGAAGCAATAAAACAAGAAACTAAAATAAACATATATTAGAAGACATTTACTCATGTCAATATATATGAAACCCTAAATACATGGAGATAATAATAAAAATGCTTTATCTATCTACTCTTAAAAAGGATAAATAAATTTAGAAATACTTACCTTTGAAGATGAACCCACCGAACCTCAATCTCTTCCTTGGCCAAGGTGCTTTGTAATAAATTGTTGTGATATGTAAGGATAACAAAAATAAATCATCTCTATGATACAAGACCTATATAAGAATCCAAAAGACTTATCCACAAGACAAGATCCATATCTCCAAAAAAATTATGAAACCCTAAGATTTATTCCTCAAGTAAAATAGTTAATAAGTAGATGTTTATTCACACTTATTCACTAATAATTCATCTCTTATGAAATGGTGGCAAATGACCTTGTATATATAGGTATATCTTTCCCTAAGTCCTTTCATGAATGTCAGATATATAGGTTTAACCTAGTTGACCCAATGTGTTTTTGGGGACAATTTACTAGGTTTCTTCTAGGTTAGCCAAAATGATAACAAACCAAAAAGTAAATAATACCCCTAAATTGTACTAGGTCAACCCAGTAAAATTTACAATCAAAAAGGATGTTAAGCAAGAAAGGAGGGATGAAAAGAGGAAAAATATTGGAGGAGGTAGGACTGAGAATAGTAAGCTTAGGGTTAATGGTTTTATGATACAAGTGTGTAGATGTCAAGTGGCAAAAGGAACAACAATCTTATAAAGCACTGATGGTCTGCCCACCTCTTTCTTAGTACACCCCTTAAGGCATGCATTTAGAGAGATTGACTCTGGATAAGTCCCTACAAGATAAAAAGTGTCAGTAATCAATGAAAGTTTGAAAATATTATGTGTATACATATGCCCCACTCGAAGCTCATCATGTATCACGTAAGTGCAACATAGGATGGTGCTTCAAGATAAGATATGATAACGCATAAAATTGATGCTAATTAAGATTCAATAAGTAAAAAAATATATAAATGAAAGAACTATATTTTAAAACACATACCTTTAAATTACTTTAGTGTCATAGATAGATAAGTAGATTGGAAGAAATGTGAAGGTGAGCAATGTAGAGAACACTAGACGAACCTATAGAAGTTAGTGCAAAAAATAGACAAAATTTGAATTTTTTTGAAGATAGGAATATGATAGTGGAAAACAATCTCTACTTAATCACTAATCTAACACATTTTATGATTTGTAAAATGGATGAGTAAAAATAAAGATATAGGCAAAATAAGGAATCTGTAGGATAATAACTAAAGAATTTGAATTTTGAAAAAGTGTTTTTTAAATAAGGTAAAAGGGAAGTCATTTATTATTTTGATTTGTGAGATAGGATAAAAATATCTCTAGACAGAAAACAAGCTAGAATGGCAAGGAGACGACATGCTATACGAGGAGGAGCTCTAGAGGCAACAATGGGTGCACTATAGGTATGCAATTAAGAATCTCAAACCATGTTTTGAAATTTGTATTGAATTAGGTGTATTTTTAGTAATTTGTGATTTTAATCATTTTTAGATGTCATAATGAAGCAAAATTAGATTCTAGGGGTAGTAAATAATAAAATGGGAAATGGGTTCAAAGATTTTAGGTAAAAAGTGAGAAATTTGCACTTTTTCTAAAAAATGTAAGGGGTCGATAGGTAAAAAGCACTAGGTCAACCCAATTGACCTAGTAGGCTATAAAATAAGCAAAATCCATAGTGTCAACCTAGTAGGTATGGGTCAAACTTATACATTCTACAGGCTGAAGGATTAGTTTAGAGTTGTTAGGTGGTCTGAAAGGTCTAGAATGGAAACTCAAGATAAGGGAAGGGAAGATAAGGGGGTTGAATTTGATTTTTGAGTCAACCATACAAAAAGATAGGAAAATTTTGGTCAAAATAGTTTGACCAAAGAGATAAAAAGATATGGAAAAGTGTGAAAAAGGATGAAAGAGGGCTAAAATGGCTCAGAATGACTAGGTAAGGTTAAGAAGAACCAATAAGGCTATAAATGAATAAAATAAGGTAATGTAATCTTGTTTTTACTTTTATAAATGTAAAAAGAATTTATTTTAATTACACATGACATGGAAGAAATAATACATCCTTTGTTTTTTCTTGGGTGTGGGGTCGACATAGATTTTGGTGACTTATTGATGTAACATAGTTACCATATTTTCTAGAGAGGCTATCAGATGGAGATAGGGATAGACTAAGAGCCATAGTTTTAGGTGAGATAGAAAAGATGTACCAAATCCCCCTTAGTGCTATATTATAGTCAGTGAGATGTATAGATGTCATGTGGAAGCCATATAAACACATAGTAACTATATGGGTGAGCTGGCATACAGTTTCACCAATGATAGAGAGGACAAAGGTGGTTAAACACTATTTTTGGTGGAGAAAGCCACATCTAGTGGCATAAGTGTTAGGACAAATGGGCCTACCTCATCTAGTAGCACCAATATTAATGT
Organism: Torreya grandis; assembly: GCA_037957365.1. Lineage (NCBI taxonomy): Eukaryota > Viridiplantae > Streptophyta > Pinopsida > Cupressales > Taxaceae > Torreya > Torreya grandis. The sequence goes on along the minus strand of JARHVA010005868.1, from coordinate 578,612 downwards.
CTAAGCATTAGGCTTGGCATGTGAGGGAGCCATGAGGGAGGAGAGGACTTAGACCATTGATAGTGAGACTGATACTCTGGCCACACCAAGAGTGACCATGGATTGGTTGGGCATGATGAGGATTTGAGAAATAAGATATGGATATAGAGGAAAAAATACCAAATGTACTATTATTAGATCCACATTAAAATGAGTAGTTACCACCAAGAATACGGTGTCGATAGAGGAGAGAGTAAAGACTATTACCATCCTAGATGACCCCTTTAGTGAGTTAGAGGAGATGATATATAGATAACTTAGATGGAGGTTTTGACTGACATAAGCAATGATAGCTAGGTTTGAGCTAAGGAGGTAGATTATAAAGGAGGACCTAGGAGGTCATGAAAATGGGGAGACTATGATAGGTGGTCACACAGATGGTGATACCATAGTAGCTAAGACACAAATAGGTAAAAAGATGATTAATTTATTACTTAAGTTTTTTATTAAAGAGATAGATAGATATTATGATATATGATAGTGATCTAATATCTATCTTATGGGATTTTATAGGTTTTCATGATGATGAAGAGGAGAGATGGGGGTCTCTAGTGAGGTGAACACTCCATGACATTCTAGATGAGACTCTATAGACATATAACCCCATGACACTGGAGAATCCTAGTGTACCATCTACCCCAACTCAAGTGAGCTAATTTAGATTAGATGGAGAGTTAGCGAGGTAGATACGAACATAAAGGGATATAATGCAACCCCCTGTAGTGATGGGTGCTAGGGAGATATAGGCATAACAAGCCCTAGTAGATGAAAGAGCTACACATTTGGCTATAATAACATAAATGATAGAGATCTAGATTCAGATGATGGAGTCATAGATGTGGATGACACATCTATCACATTTATTTATATTTGTTGTATATGTTATAGGAAATATATGAGAGGTGGTTTCTTGTCTATCAATATGAAAAAAACATGCATGGTAAAAAAAAAAGCAAAAGGATTTGTAAAAATATAATCAATCAATAAAATGTACTACACACTATTTCAAGCTAGAAAATGTGTAATAAAAAGAAATGACTAAGTATAGAGAACCAATAAATGGAAAAATAGGATGGTAAAAAGGAATTTGTTTTAAAACCAATATGAAATATTTTTACACCAAATTACAACAAGGAAAATCATACTAAATATCATGTTGAGAAGTATGACAACAATGTAATAAAATGTAAGGTATGTAAAATGGCACAAATGGTAGAAAAAAAAACTAGTTAAGTCAATCAATCATACTAAATCATGATAGGAAGTATGAAAGAAATTTAAAAATTTCAAAAATTGGTCTTAAATTTGTCATACTAATTCAAGCTGGGAGGTATGAAAAATTGAAGAAATGGATAAAATCTTACATGCACTCAAAAAATAAGAAGATAAAAAGTGAAATAAAAATGCATTATAAAACATATTAAATATAAATATGGGAAGTATGTAAAATGACATGTAACTTCATAATTGATCACATCTTATCTATAATTTGACACATGTAATTTGGATGGTGACTTGAGTATTAGAAAATTTTATGAGGAGGGTCAGGTCCTATCCATGGTCTGACATTGTAACTCAAAAAAGAGAACACCAATAGGGTGGAATAAATAGGAAAATTAGGTAATAAAATAATGTGGTTAATAAGAAAGAAAATATAGTAATTAGTGAGGATGTTCGAGTCCTATCCATGGTCTTATAATGCAACTCACAAATGAAATTCTAAGGGGGGGTGATTAGAAAACCAAACAAAAAAATTCAAGAGTAAATATAAGGGATATAAGGATTGAAAAAGAGAGTGTAAAAATCAATGCTTAGGCATCTTATGAGAAGAACTTACAAGGTAAGATGCATACTAAGGACATGAGAAGACACTAAGTGACTAGTGGTCGTATATGTACAAAGGAAACTGCTTGTTGTAGACACAAAGTTTTATATGAAAATATGAATGATACGAAGATAAACTCATGAATGTAGATTGGTAAAAGGAAAATTAAAATGGACCTACCTTCCCATGACAAGTTCCCCACTCTATATGAGCCCTTACAGAGTCGTTAGTCTACTATGAAGATTAGGTACTTGCATGAAAAAGTAAGTAGCACTAAAAGATTTTTTTTCTTCTCCTCTTTTAATCTACTAGACTAACACACCTAAAATGACTTTGGATCTATGTGAAGCTTACTATGGAGTGTGAGATTAGACTAGAATAAGGATATGTGATTTGAATCACATCTTTTAGTGTGATTAAACTTTTAAGAATATTTTTACCTTTTGATATCATTAACTTTTGTTTAAATGGTTTGGATTTTAAATTTATTTTGAAGGAGTTTTAATATTTATACTCTATATAGATTTGGAATGACCAATCATGAGAGAGATAGTGATACACATGAATTAGTTATAGGCTAAGGCTAAAGGAATCTAAGTAACCAAATTTAAAGACTGACTAAGACACTTAGGATTGATAATGAACTACCATGTGATATCAAGTCTCAACCATGTATATGCTTAGTTTTTTATAAAGAGAAGAGGAAAAAAAGAGATCCAAACTGGACCAGTGAAAGGAGATAAAAATGAGATAGAATGTTTGCTAACTGATCACATGGTAAAGGTAAATAGCCAAGGGTAACAGGGTTTGTATAACCAAGTCACAATGATAAATTTTTTATGAAAAATAAGGATAATAAAGCAAAATAATTATAAATATACAATAAATAGAGTTTTAAGAAAAAATCTAAGGAAAAAGGGAAAAACAATGATAAATAAAAGATAACCATATGGAAAAATAAATGATAAGATAATAAAAATATAGTATAATAAGTAAGAAATCATGATATAAGAGAAGAAAAAATTTGACATAATGTCAAATGATATAATAGATAAAAATAATATTGGAGCACATGTCTAATCCAAAGATAAATGATAAATCACCATGCATGTGCTCATAAATACTGCTAAATCTATTCACACACATTATCTAATATATTAGATAAATATCTATGAAGATATAATTGAATTACTATTAAATTTTGATCAATTTTTAATGAATATTAGGAAAATACTTCTTTTTTTGATCTTCTCAACTGAAAAAGTAGGAATTCTCAAAGGATTGTGATGAGGAGGAATGTTAGGAAAATAGAAATGCATGGAAACATGATCTATGGGAGGAGAAGGAATCATTGGTGGTGAAGGATCCATAGGTGAAGGACTCATAGGTGGATAAGGATCCACAGGTAGAGAAAAATCCATATGTGAGGTAAGGTCCATGGGTGAAGGGATCATAGTTAGAGGAAAAAAAGGTGGAGAAGGGACCACATGAGGTTATGGAACCACTGGAGGTGAAAACATGGGAGAAGAAAGAGAAGCCTTCTTGTGGGAATGACCTATGGTAGGAACAAAATAAGGTCTAAGAATGGTTATAAGATTATCTTTGAGAGGTTGTTGTAGGATGTGACAATGATTAGTGTGATGGGTTTTTCATAGATGCCATAGACAATATACTTCACCATACTTAGGCATGTATTTAGGAAGTACCTTCGAGGGGGTATGGCTTTGTCTAATGATGGGGAAGAAGGATGTAAGGTATCAAGATAATATCTCAATTTATGAAAATGGGTGAAAGAATGGTTATCTATCCTATGGAAGCAAAAGATACACCGATGAGTGGTTTTAGGAGAAGCACTCATAGAAGTAGGTAAGACAAGAGTGGAAGAAGTTGGAGAATACTAATTAGCCCATTTGGTGGGAATTTGAGCCATCTTAGGCAAGGGAAGGAAACCATAACCAAGAGGAGATGATGATGAGGAAGGAATAGAACTAGGCTCAACTAAAGGAGCAATAGTATCAAAAATAGTGGTAGGCTTAGCAATAGTATAAGTAGAAACATGATCATCTATAGTATGAGTAGGAAGAGGCTCAACTATAGCATGCTCTACTGAAGAAGGGAAAATATCTATAGAATTCTAAGGAGGATTTCACTAAGCTCAAGGGAAAAATGATGATGGGAGTCAGGGAACCTAGAAAAGTGGTAAGGATTGGTTGTAACATGATCCATGATCATAGTCCTATGTGGATCCTTAGAAATTAGATGTGTTAGTGTCATTTATACCTTACAATAAAGGGGAAAATGTAAAAATTAGGAACTATAAGTGAAGGAGAATGATGAAATGCATGATAAGACTCAAGTAAAGAATAATGATAATGAACAATCTCAGCATCATATCCCTATACAAGACCACCTAATAGAGTATTATCTAAGGAATAACCATCATTGTAATCTAGGGTAAGAAGATCTATGATACAGGGTGGGAAAGCCTTGTCATCTGATGAAGCATGGTGAATAAATTTCCTAGTATTGATCAAGACTATGGGAATGCCATTGTATGGAGTCTTTCAAGAATGAGGTTGCAAATAAGTAGGAGGATACAAGATGAGATGAGGTGAGAGCTCAAATTTTTTGATCTTTAAGTTAATCTAATTGGGATCATCATCATCAGAATCTAAAAGGTTAGGAGGAATGTTACGAATGAGCTCAAGATTCCCATTGTAACCTCAGGTTGAATTGATAGGAAAGTTAAGATGTTGAGACTAATGAAATGAAACACTTAGCAAAGGCTCAAGAGTAGGAATCTTGAAGACACCATGATCTTAGAATTTTTTTAAATTTTAATGGTTAGTATCACAAGTCACTCCATTGTGAGGGAATTTAACACATTGATAGGCAAAAGAAGTAATAGATCATATGTGGTGAGTTTATAGCCTACTAAACAAGATGTTATATGAAAGGGGGAAGTTAAAGATCATCACCTTCACATGAATGGTGATAGGTGGGATAGTAATAGGAAGCCACACACAATCTAAAGGAGGCATTTATCTTCTATCATATCCTTGGCATGTGCTGCATTTAGACTTGAGATTGCATTTGGAATACCCAAGGATCTTAATGAAATCAAGAGAAGTCAAACACATGCTAGAACACTCATCAATCAATACATGCTTAACTTAGATATCACCTATTTATATGCTAATAAATAGATGAGGATCATTCACATGTAACAAACTCTCATTGGGAATCATAAATGTATAGGAAATTTTAGATAAATAGAAGTGTCCAATGTTTCATTAACGTTAATAAACATCTCTTCACATTGTTGAAAAATACTATCTTCAAAACTGAATAAAGCTACCCCCTACCCTAAGAGGGGAAGACAAGGGAAATTCATTTTGAATAAGATCTATATGAGGTGATTTAAATGACATGGAGAAGTCCTCATAAGCTCAAGGAATGAAATTTGGGATGGGAGATTAGTGATCTCCATAATGGGATCCCACTCATCATAGCCCATAATAAGGTTGTTAGATAAAAGTGTGTAATGGTTAATAAGGTCCTTAAAAGGAGGAATCAATGAGCATTAGAATTTTTTATGATAAGAAGAAGGAGAAGATTTAGAAAAAGGTGGTAAATCATGTTGAGATAAACTAGTCAGTTTAAGCTGATTTTGAGATTTGTAAAAAGTGTTAGAAGAAGCTTGATTATCATTAATATTGGAAGATGATGGAAGAGTGGTATAAAATAATTGGATGTGTTATCCAATGGAAAATCATAAATTAAATTATCAAAAGTAATAATATATTCTTACCCCAACTCATTTAAATGAGTTAGAGAAGAATCCTGGATAATATGATATATCTTATGTGAAGAAAGAGTGTAGATAGGTTGAGAATCAATGAAAACCACCACCCTTGGCATATTAGTCATGATAAGTACATTTTCTTCAAAATTTGGCTTAACAAGACTTTCTACATTATTGGTGGAAGGGGTGGGCTTGTCTTGAGTGTCATGCATTGGTTGATGATTAGGTAAAGGATATTTATAGATAGCTAAATGAATGTTTGCTTGATTTGAGACTTGAGTTTTGTTGTTTGATTTGTAGTTCTTGAAATCAATCTCATAGCCTTGTTGATGCTTAGGGGTAATGGAATCATGATCAAAATTAGGTTCATGAATAAAATTCATAGCTAAATTATGAAGTTCTCTACAAGTCTCTTGAGAATGACCTCAACTAGAGTGAAACCAAAAAAACTTGTTAAGATCATAATAAGATTTCATAGGATGAGTAGAGTCAATTTATCATGAAAGAGGCCTAGGTAGATGCTTAATCAATTTAGCTAAGGATAGAGGTTTGTGAACATTGATGTTATTGGGTGAAGAGAATTGAGAATTCGTATATTGCTGAGAAGGAGTTAGTTTTGAAGAATGGTTAGGAATGATAGTTTGAACATTGTGAATGGTGTCATAAGAATTGGTAACACCATCATTGGTAATATTTTAGTTTTTATTATTTAGTAACAAATGAGGATCTATAGAAGGTTGGGGTGGATTGAATTGATGCATTAATAAATATTGACATTTAGCTTAGTTAATATCCTCTTCCAAGGTACATGGAGTGAGAGTGCAGACTCGATATTTTAATTTAGGAAAGAGATCATTTGTAAAGGGATGAAAAAGATTGTCATCTACCATGTTATGTTCACATTTTTTTGAAAAAGTCTTCCATCACTTAACAAAGGCTTGGGTAGTTTCATTATCATGTTGTTTGCAATTAATGAAATGGGCCAAAGTGTTTTTAGGAAGATCATTAGTTTGGAATTGTTGTACTAAGGCATTTACTAAATCTTCCAAACTAGAAATGGAATGAGCTCTAAGTTGATTGTACCAATCCAAGACATCACCCATGAGGGTTTTGTATATGAGCTTGGTAGTGGCAAAGGTGTTTAATTTGACCCAATACTTGTAAATATTTCCAAATGTTTTGAGGTGAAGGGTAGGATTGTTTGACCCATTATAAGAAATTTTAGGTGTTATACCTCCTATATAAATGTTTGAAATTTGAGTACTAAGAAGTTCATCTTTTAAATGCTTGATGGTTTTATTGACTAAGGGAGGTTGAGGAATGAGATTTCCTTGAGAATATCGAAGAAAGGGGGGGGGAATTTTGGTTATGTGTGCCCCAAGCCATTGTTTGTGGATTATATTGAAGGTTAAGAAGGTGGTTTTGCATTCTCATCATCTGATTCATATTATGAGCTTTAAGGGTATCCATTTAATTGAGATTTTCAAACAAAATATGGTGTTTTATTAACCTTAGAAGCATTAGGATTGGTATTTTTGCTGGTAGTAGTGGATTGGGTACCACTATTAGTTTTAATATGAGCTTGAGAAGAATTATGAGAATGTTAGGCACTAGTGGTAACATTTGCTTGTGAAGCAAAATATGGACTAGTGAATGGTTGAGAGGAAGAAGCACTAGAAGCATGATTACCTTGGGTAGAAACTAATGGACTAGTGGAAGGATTAAGGATAGTGGATCTTATGAGAGGCCCACTAGAGGTAGAACCTACCATGTTATTTGAGATACTAGTCATGGAGGTAGAAGAGGTTAGATAAGAAGAAGTCATCGCATAAGAAGGAATCAAAATGGAAGGAAGAGGTTGAGAACCAAAGAAAGTGGTACCTCCAAATCTTGTTGAGAATGTTGGAGTAGGTGAATGAGGTTCTTAAGTTTTACCACTAATTATGAGTTTATAAATGGTAGAAGGATCCTTCCCTCTATGTGGAGTAAATTAAGAAATAAAGAACATTTTGGGAGTATACTCTAACTTAAGTTGATCCTCTAAGTGAAGAGGAGAATTATGATATAAAGAGGTATTTGGAAGGGTCCCATATTTCATTATGTGAGTGGAAATATGAAAATTACTAACATCCAAACAAGGATCCCTACTCTATCTATGGGTGACCCTATTAGGATTGTTTAAGCTCATCATGTCTATTGATTGTGATTCAGTGTCATCACCAAATATAAATTCCATGATGAAGGAGAAAGAAGAGAGATGAGAAAGAAAAGGTCAAAAGTGATGATTGAAAATAGTATAGGGTCGATTGGGTTGACCTAGTATTAAAATAGGGATTGTAAATATATACAAGGTCAACTGGGTTAATCTAGTACAGTGTACAAGAGGTAGAAAGAACAATAGGTTGATTGGGTTGATCCAGTATAAAAAATAGGGAACTTAAGAAGCCTAGTAATATATTCTAAAATGAAACAACATAACTTTAAAAGTAATGAAAAATAGTAAGTACTGAAAGGAAATAAATATCTAATTGGATTAATACTGACCAATTCAATTGAAAACACACAAAACAAAATATTACACCAATGTTAGCTAATGGACGGTTTGGCACACACAATTGATCAAAGAGCAAGCAAACAACTTAAAAAGTAAAGATAACTAATTTGTCAACTTGATTGTTTATTAAGATTATTAATAATGTTTTGTAATGTGATTGAAAGTTTAACTATATGCAAGGAACTAGATAGAAATCTAAAGATGGTTTCAAATAGTTTGGGTTAAAAGGGACTGTAGATGTAATGATATAGGCTAAGTATTGGGGCCTATCCCCTCACTTCACATACTATAGTGATAAGGGTGTTGGGTGCTTAGCTAGAATATACCATTAACCATGCTTTATACTTGACCAAAACATCAATTTAGCTTCCCCCTTGGTGATGAAATATAATTAGGCTGGCCTAGGTTAGACAAATTTTAAAGTACTTGTTTATGCTATGTGATTTGTCTATGTGTGCATAAAATATAAATAATGAAACTAAGTGATAAATTAAAAATCCCCTAATTAAACTATGTAAACTATTCTAATCATGAAAACAAAAAGAAAAGAAAGTTTGAGCTAATGACTAATAGATATGAGGTTAATTCTAATTTGGAAATAAGGTATAGTGCTGACACTATATGCAAAAAATATAGAATAGGGTTGACAGGGTCAAACCTATATTATGGAAGTAAATTTTGAAAATTAACAAGGTCAATAGTGTCAATCTAGTTATTTTAGACAATACATAGAACACATAATTGGGTTGGTAGTGTCAATCTAGTTAACTATGCAAGGGCAATTTTAAAGACTGCAAACTATGAAAGGAAATATAAAAAAGAAAGCAATAGAGAAGTAGAAAGGAACCTTGGTGGATCAGATATGTAATGAAGATTATTTTTTTTATAAAACTTGGAAGTGTGCTTGAGAAACCTACAAATTAGGTTAACAGTATCGATCAAGCTATAAAAGAACTTGATGAAAAGTGTTGAAATTGTAAGGGGTCAATTAGGTCAACCTAGTAGGCTAAATTGGATGTTTAAAAGGCTAGAAACTTGTACTAGGTTGATCTATTTGCCTATTTTTGGAACCTGTACATAGATAAAAAGAGTTTGGTTGATAGAATCAATCCAAAAAATTAATAATATATGATAAAATATATAAAATAAATGAAGTAAAAGTGAATAATTCTTACAAGGGTTAGTTCACATTGAATTTACCAAAATTTATGCAATTGTAGATGTGTCATGTCTATGAATTAATCCTAGATTAGATAAGATATATCACACCTACACTTTTGATTGGGAATAGACTTGTTAAGTGAGAGCATGACCAATATGGGGATCTGATAGACCTAATGAAGGGATCACTTATATCACTTATCACAACATATGATGCTAGGAAGGGTTCCAAAACCTACAGTCTAACAAAATCGCACAACCCTTATGGATTCCTAAGGTTTAAAACATTCACTATATTCTAATAATAAGAAAATAAAATCTAATCTAGTGCTTACCAAATCTTATGACACAAAATGGGGGTTAGAATCAATAAAAAAAATAACTAAACTAAACATGTATTAGAGTACATATACTTACGTCAATGCATATATAATCCTAAATACATGGAGAGAAGAAGAAAATTCTTTATCTATCTACTCTTATAAAGGAGAAATAAAGTTAGGAATACTTACCTTTGAAGATAAACTTATTGATCCTTAGTCTCTCCCTTGGGCAAGGTGATTTGCAAGAAATGATTGTTGTATGTAAGGATAACCAAGATAAATCAGATCTAGGCTACACAACCTATCTAAGCATATAAAATACTTATCCACAAGATAAGATCTATATCTCCAAAAAAAGTATGAAACCCTAAGACTTATTCCTCAAGTATAATGGTCAATAACCAGATGTTCATTTGCACTTTTTAGCTAATAATTTTTCACTTATGAAATGGTGGGAAATGACCTTATATATATAGGTAGATCTATTCCTAAATCACTCATTTAATGTTGGCTATATTAGGTCAACCTAGCCAACCTAGTGTGTTTTAGAGGATAATTTACTAGGTTTGTGCTAGGTCAGACAAAAGTCTAACAACTCAAAAAGTAAATAATACCCCTAAATTGTACTGGGTCAACCTAGTCAACCTAGTACAATCAAAAATCAAAAAGGATGTTAAGTTAGGAAAGAAGGGATAAAAAAAGGGAAATAACTAGAGGAGGTAGGACTAAGAAGAACAAGCTTAGGTTTAATGGTTTTAGGAGACAAATGTGTAGATGGCAAGTGGAAAATAGAATAACAATCATACAAAGCACCGATGGTCTACCCACCCCTTTCCTAGTACACCCCTTAAGGCATGCACTTAGAGAGATTGAGACTTGACAGGTTCTTGCAAGACACAAAATGTCAATAATCAATAAAATTTTGAAAATATTATGTGTATACATTAATAACATAAAATAGTACTTTGTATAAAAATTGAAAATAAACCCAAAACACATAACAATGCTTAGTAAACAAATAAATAAATACCAATTTATCCTTCTTAATTATAATTAGTGGGCCCTTACTCCACCTCATAATAAGATTAAAACACTCTTAAACTTGAAAAATATTCATGAACTTAGCTTGTCACTAATATATACAAATTTATTACAATAGATACTAGTTATGGAACTCTTATGATTCAAACTATTCATGCCTAAATATTCTACTAAATATATAATCAAAATATTTTTTTATATATGTTTACAACAATTTACTCAAACATAGAGTAACAAATTAACAAGATAAAATCTTAACAAAGAATTTTTTTTAATTTCATAATAACATCCATTCCACTTTTTCAAGAATAAAAGGTGTAAAGAGATGGATCTTATCTCATGCATGATATTCCTATTTTACTATTGTTGAATCATTTGCAACACCCTTTGTGGTTATAATTATTTGACTCACATTCTATTAGAAAGACAAAATATTATATATAGTCACCTTTTTTAGAGACACCATAGATATAATTTAATATATATACATACTATTTCTATAAATTATATTTTTAACACTTCAAATTACTTAAAACATGTATTCACATCTCTATAGTAAGCATGCTATCATTTTATAAATATTACAGGTTTGATTGGAGATATTCAAAGCTAATTTGGGGACTTTTGAAGCCAGACTTGTGACTTTCAAAGCTATATTGGGGACTTCTAAAGCTAGACTATAATTATGGAAAACTTATCTTAAGAATTCCATGGATCTATAGAGTTTTAAAAACTAATCCTTAGTATATATATTGGTTTCCAAAAAATCTATTTTTTTATTTTAGTACATAAATTTGACCTTTACATGTAAAAATAACATACTTTCCATGTATACATTAGATATTAGATGAAAAATAGATAAAAATACTCTCAAAGCATAATCAATATAAATAGCTTATTTTGTACTTTAAATAGAAAAAAGAGTCATAATATTGCCATCCATATCACCTTTAATGAAGGATATACATGAGGTAATTACATGGATATGATAAGCCATATAAAGGAAACATCACAAGGTTTCCCTTACACACTCCATTACTTGCTAAAAATTATAACAATTTTATTTGCTTGACTCTTGTGTTCTCTCTTTATGGGTATCATCCCTCTTCATTATTTTCCTTTTATAACACCTAAATATTATTTAAACTATTAGGGTTATTTAGACTAGATTTATTTTATGTACTCTCCATGTGTGGCTTCCAAATTATCAACTTATGTTATTTTGAATAGCTTTCTCTATGCAATCCACTATTTATCCATTATTTTTCCTCATTAAATGTCCAATATTCCTTCATATGCACACTCTAAAATATAGGTCATGAATGATTGTTGGTTTATTTGAGATGATTCCTTCATAAGACTCCATAGATAATTAAAATGTAATCTCCTTATTTAAACTAGTGTTAGAGTGGGTAGAGCCACCCTTTTGCTGAGTTTCCTAGACTATGATGTTAGCCAACACCTTTTTCTACCTCGATAGGATTGATTCATGCTTCTTCATCTTCCGTAACCTTACTGATACATAAACTATCCTCCTCCCCCAACTTTGATACCTCTTCTCTTTCTTCTCATCCTCTTCTTCAATATATTCATCTTTCCTCTTCTCCCTCTTTTGGGTCTATTCCCACTTATATCCATCCACCTTGACAAACTATTCTTAACACTTATTCCTCTATCATGCATCACACAACTTACTTCCCACATGTTCCTTCCTTATTTATTCATCTACCTATTTTCTCTTATTATTATTATTATTATTATTATTATTATTATTATTATTATTATTATTATTATTATTATTATTATTATTATTATTATTATTATCATGCTTATGCTTTTTCACCCAAAATATATCTAACCACCACCTAATGATTATCTCACTTATACTCATGCATAAACCATAAATTAATCCTCAACATACTTTCCTATGCTTTCCCCTTTTCCTTTTAATTACAGGTATGTGCCCATATCTCACTTATGGGTCTATGCCCCATAATTTACATCCACCACCTCCAAGGTTTTTCCGTCTTACCCTTACATCATGATTCCATCCATCCCTCATCTATGTGAACTCTCTCCTTCCTCTTCTCATCCTATTCATCCTTGGAAATTAGGTTTATTTTCAATTCCTTCACACTTGTGTTCTTATAAGGACACTTCTTCATAGTTACCTTGTTGACTACCACCAATTCCTTGGTACATTTCACAAGACACTCTCACATGGTAATTTCACTATCGTTACTCTTATAAAATTTATTTTGATAGATGAATTTAGTGGCACACATTTATCTATAAAATGCATCAACTCCCATATCTTCCCCATTATTATTATCCATGAAAAACATAATAAATTTTTTAACTTATTTATTATCTCCAAGTTGACCTTCATATGCTCTCTCCTCTATCAACTTATCCCTATTATGTGAAATAAATTTCACACTCTCATCAGTAGCTTTGGCCTGATCTCTTCTCACTTCCTAAACAACTATACATGTGTCTCTTGCATCTATCATGCTTATCTTAACTTCTTCATGAGTTAATCCATTTTATTTTCTACAATTTCAATCAGATTATGGGATGACCTTATCGCCACCTTCCACTCTTGAGGCTTAAAACTTGTGCATCACATAATCCCCTCCTTGAACCTACTTCTCCTTCACTTTCATGCCTTCTTCTAGGGATTTTCTTTATGATCCCTGGTGACTTGTGTTGTGATCTTGCACAATTATTACCTAAAAAAATATTACTTTTCATAGATCTTATTTCTTTGGCATGTCCTTAGTAATATACATCTATACTAATTATCTCTCATTTGGTACTCTACTAGATTTTAGTTGCTCACAAGGTAAGTCTTTCTCACTCTTCTCTTCTACAATTTTTTTTTGTTTTTACTTATATATACACTTATCTCAAGTAAGTATCTTCAATAGTAGATAAATTATGTATGACCTCTACTTATTTAGGCTTAAAGACTAAAATGTTTTCCCAATCTTCTAAAAGAATATATTTTTATAAGGGTTGTGCATGAACCTTATCCTCTCTTCTTATCCCTAGAAGAGTATCACATGGTTCCAATAACATCTCTTCCTTCTCATTTCCATTCATGGAAATATTATCTTATACACTTATACACCTTAATACATTGCATCTTTTGTTCCACTCAAGATAGTATTCTAGGTGTGCCATTTGGTTTTAAAAATTTTAGAGAATCTAGTCCCAACATTTCATCTTCTTATTCTCCATTTATCTTCTTATTTTTTGGATATCTCTCTAATATTATATTATACCATCATGCAACCTAATCTATGTGAATTCCATATTATTAGATATTTGAACACCCTCTTGTAAAAAAAACTCTATGACTAACACCCCACTTATCATTAATTTATGGATTTATCACCCTAATAACATTAGTGCATCATCATCAACCTAGCCTATTTTTCATTCATAAACTTCAATGTGTTTATCCTCTTTGCATGGTACTCCATTTTTATTCATGGGATTATTTGTCCCAAATCTCTTCTACACTTATGTTTTCATCTTTTCCAATGTATCTACTCTAGAGGATATCTCCTCTTTCATTGAAATGTGATATGAATATGAGTCACTCATTAGCTTGGATTTATAATAAGCAATCCTCTTTACTTGTGGTTATATACCCATTTCATAAAATAGATAATGGTCTTGAAAACCTCATAAAACCATGTCTAATTGGAATATGTCTAACTTATCATCTCTAAGTGATACCTCCAAATGTGTACCTTCAATCACTATCACACCTCTACTACAAGATTCATAAGATCCTTTATGAAATTTTCATAGTTATCTCTAGGCATCACTCATCTCCACTTGGACATTATGACCATACTCCTCACATAGTCAACTCTTCAAACTTAATACTTATTTTATTACAATAGACAAGTACCAATAATTATCTTCAACACTATACACCACTTTTCACTCTACACCATAGTCACTCTGTCTACTCACATGATATTATCCTCATGATTTTTTACCAAGATGATTTTCATTGCTCTTATATCAAACTAATGTTTTCATGGTGGGGGTTCCTAGTGAAGGGACACTTTACTATGCAACCTACAAAGATTCACTAAATAGAACAAAACCAAATACTTCTTTTCTCATCAGACCACCTCATAGTTATAATATATTTTTATTTTCCTAGCTTATATAATGGATCTCTTGGATCTATCCAATCCTCGAATTTTGATCTCACTCTCTGTAAACTCTCTATACTCAACACTCATTTATAGGTTTGGTTTTCATATAGTTTCTATAAGATATAATTAATATAAAAAAAAGGAGTCACTCAAATATCCCTTCAAGAACTTGAGGGTATAGGCCTTATTCTTCCCTCACTCTCTCTAAAATTCAATAGAGTTTTACCTCCATTAGCCAAGGATCTCCTTATAATTTGTTATATTTTTATCTATTATAGTTAAAAATATATCTAATGTTGGACCAAAACCTCCATTTATTGACTTTCAAGTCCAACTACCGTCATTAATTTTTTAGTCCCTCATTTATCACATATTAGAATTTCAAATTTACGTGTATATGAAAAATTCTTTCCTTATCTACTAATGTTTCATAGTTTAAATCATGGAAATTATTAACCCATATCAGAATAATGTGGCCTATAACTCAAACTCATTGACATTCTAGAAATTTTCATGTATATCAATATTAATCTAGTATTTTATGTGCCCTTGTTCAATGCTAATATTATTTTCTCTCACACATTAACACTTTTACATGTACCATCTAATGCTATGAGATTTCCTTGGTGTATTCCATCACATGCATTTAACTCAAAAATTATGACCATATTTTATGACTAGAAAAACTATACACTAACGTGCTCTTCCTTATCATATTTATATAGCCATAGTTTATCATTATTTCAAACTTATGCATTCTATAAAGTATTAATAAATTTTGTGTATACTTCATAAACATGTGATTCAATTTCTTTCTTTAATTCCTTTATGTAGCTTATTTATTATGTACTTCATTTTTAATTATTGAGTTGTACTCTCTCATGTAATCTTTGATTGTTTATAGTTTCACCTTTTAATGCCTTCTCCAAACCTTTACCCAAGGTTACTCTCATTCATTTCATGCCTTGCTAAAAATTATACACATTATATTTATTAACGATTTTATTATTCCTTAGAGGGTGCCATTCTTTTTCATATTATCAATTGTTAGAATTTTTTGTTATTCAAACTAAATTTAATCTAAGTGTTATCAATGCTTTCCTTCCAACTTATCACCTTTTATGTTTCTTGATAGGTTCCATGTGTGATCCACTATTTATCCCTTATTCATCATCCTTCTAAAGCCAACCTTACTTCATCTATGTGATGTAATGTTTAGGTAATGTAAGATTGCTAGTTCACTAGGGATACTCCTACATCACCTTTCAAATTCATAAGCCACATATTGATCTGATGTGGGCCACTAATTTCCTCATACTCTAAGTAATGATGTATGCCATTTAGACAATATAAAATCCCTTTTAAATTCATACTTCACTAAAAAAAGTTAACTCCATCTTTTTGACCTTGACTATACATAAATGGATATCAAGTTCCTCTCCTCACCAACGTCAATTTACTCCTTAGCATCTCTTTCAAATTAAACACCATCTACTCCCTTGACATGTTATCCCTCTCTTTCATCATCACTTTAACCATATCTTTGGATGAATACTCATCAATGATCCTCATCAAATACATCCATGTGTGTTTTCATAACATACAAGTTATTTAGGACTTCATTTATCCTTATTGTTATGCCTCGAACTACTTCACATCTACTAGTGTCACCCCTTGGTAACATCATCTCCTTTCATTTCATAATTTATTTTTGTAAGTCATATGCTTACAATCCTTTGTAGGTAATCTTTATTCTAACTAATCAAGATTAGAAACCTACTCTTATACCAATTGATTTAGGTCATGATTCATATTGATAATTCTTCCATAGGTCAGGATTGTTTCTTGCCATTTAGAAAATTCACTTCTCTAGCCAAAGAAGAAATAATACATTGGGTAAGAGGTAGACCAATTCAAATAACTCATTTGCAAAGGACTTAAGTCTATAAGAAATTAGACAAGGATAAAGGACCAAGGAGGAGCTAGAAAATCAAAAGGGGAGGGTTATAAATGGCATAAGGAAATGAAGATAAAGGAAATTAGCCAAGAGCAAAGGGAATAACAAAGGAAAGAGTCTCCAACAAAAGAAGTAATTCCTTCAAAAAAAAATTATGAAGGAATACTTCAGAGAATTCAAAAGATAAAAGTCTACCCAAAAGTAATAAAAGACCAAGGAATAATTCCTTTAGACTTTTTGTTTGAAGGAATTCCTCTACAAAAAGCCTGGGTGCCCTAGAATGTTTTTGAAAAAGGGTGCATATGAAGGAAAGATGCCCTTGCAGAGGATGCTTTGTTAGTGTCAGGACCATTGCAATTTTTTTGAAGGGCACAGAGGGAGAGCCATGAGCCCTTACGAAGGGCACTTGGTCGGTGCCTAAACCTTTGTACATTTTCCAAAGGGCATTCTTAACCTCGTAAAGGAAAAGACAAGAAAAAATACCTTTAGGATTTTTTTCTAAAGGAATTACTTCAAACAAAAGTCTGAAGAAATTCAAAGAGGTCTACCAAAAGCTCATGCAAAAAAATGAATAGAGCAAAGTCTAAAATCAATGAAGCAAAGTTCAAAAGGATAAATGATTAATTCATTCAAGGTTTTTGTCTGAAGGAATTCCTTTAGATAAAAAGTCTAAAGAAATTTGGATAAATGAACCAAAGAAGAAGCCCATGGAATAAAATCCAACATAAAAGGAGTAGAACAAAGGAAACCTTTAGACAAAAGTCTGACAGAATTCCTTCAGACTTTTTGTTTGAAGGATTAATTTGGAAAATAAAACTCGAGGCAGAGAGGCAAATTCAAGGCCAAAGGAAAGTCCATAAAAAACAAGACTCAACCATTTTTTTGGAAATGTAAAGCCAAGAAGTCAATAGAAAAGTCCATAGGAAATGAAGCCAAGGGAAAATAAGAGAAGCTGAAGGAAATAAATCCATAGATAGAAAAGTTCATAGCAAGAAATCTGAAAAAAATGGAGGTTGACTATGCAAAAAAGGATAGAAAATAGATAATTTAATAGAGAGTTTAAAATAGAATATCCAAGGAAATATAGATCAAATATAAATATGATAATCCAAAAATAGAATCTTGCAAAAAATAGACAAGACACAGATAAACCAAAATAAGAGAAAATACATGTGAACAAGGGCTATTTTTGGTGGATTGCTAAGTTTTGGTTGACTATTTGTTTTATTGGTGGTTTGACTAGTCATTCTCATGCATTTGAAGGTCCAACTTAGCCTATCTCTTCATCTAACTTATCCTATCTCTTCATCTAACTTAGCTTAATAAATGGTCAACTTAGCCTTTCAAACATTCCAACTGGCATCAAGAAGCTCAGGTAGAGTTCTAAAATTGACATTGGCATTGGATTTCATGCATGATATGATCATCTCAATCTTTCAAATGTTCCAATACTCATGTAGAGTTCTAAAATTGACATTGGCATGGATTTCCATGCAAAGAGAGGTGGTCAATTAAATAAACAAAAGATAAATTCACTTCCTCAAGTGTAAGAAGATTCATGTAAAGACAAAGAGAAAACATATTTTATTGAAAGGCCAAGTCAGCCTTGAGTGAATTAATGCTAATCCTTCTCTTCAATTTTTCAATGTCAATCTTTGGTTTTTGTAATTCTCTATAAATTGACTTTCAGCCTTGATTAAGATCACCCCTCTCTTGGCTAGACGAGACTCTACCATTTGTGAGTTGTATAACCTCTTCAATAAATAGAAGGACTATTCTTTCAGATTTCAAGTGTTGGCATAGTGTATATTTATTCAAAATTTTGCATATGTGTTAGATTTCTCTCCCTTACCAAATTTTGATTCGTACCTAGTTGCTAGCTTACCATATTATGTAGGTCATGTTAAGTGTTCTTTATGTCTTTTATTGAAGCTGTAAGTGGATGTAGGCGGCTATAAAAGTGTCTTGTACCAAACCTCTCTCCATCATTTTCCCTCATGTTTTGGTCATTAGATCAAACCTCTTCATGAAATATTTATGCATAAGTGATTGATTGAAATCAAAGGTCTTCCTTTTCCCTTGTTTTTTGAGTGTTCAAGGTTCTAAGTTGAGTGGATCAATATTTTGGTGTATCACCTTTATTAGGTAGGATTTCCCCTTAAAGTTTCCTTCTCCCTTTTCCATGGTAGTTAGTAGCGTAGAGTAGATATCCTCATTGATACATTTTACAGGAACCAGCCTTCTCTAGAGGTTCTTCTCACCATTGAGGCACCCACCCTAGTCAGAAGATCCCACTATTTCAATCAAATAGAGGATTGGCTATTTCATGCATGTCTTCAATTCAGGGCAGAAATCCAGGTTGACAACATGCATAGTGGGACCTATTCTATCTAGTCTTGATGAAATTGTAGTTGTGGCAGTGTTCTTCAAGAAGTATTTGGTGATTCCAAGCTCAATCAATTACTTCTAATAGTTTAGGGATAGTTTCCATGTAAGTCTATTTTTATTGCATTATTGTGAATGAATTTTGATGGCTATGTATGAAGAGAATTCCTATGTTATATTTCCTTTTCATCCTAATGATGGATCATACCAGCCTAGTCATGATACCTATGAGCCTAAATAGCCTTATCAAGAGTAATATCAAAGCTATGTTGAGCGTTATCAAATTTATCATAATTATCCTTATCAAGAGCATGAATCTTACCTTCTTTGTAAGCCATATCAGTCTCAAGACTAGATTTCAACTTTCCCATATGGCTATGATATTGCATATGAACAATCTTGCCTTCAAGAAAGAATGAATGAAATAGATCTCAGAATACTAGCATATGCAAGAAAGGTTTGTTCTAACTCTCAGTATGAGGAAGTGAATGGTCTATTTTGAAATGTGTCTAATGATCTAGAAGAGATAAATGGACTATGTATTCTTGTATTGAAAAAGATGGAGACTTTGGAAAGGAAAAAAATTGAGTTAAACCAATTGTCTATAAAGGGCTATTATGCTTCTTATTCTCATGAAGTTCTTAACCATGCCCAGTGTGAGCCAAGGCTTCCTAGTTGGATTCAAGAGCCAATTCAATAGCTTGTTAAAGTGACTATTCATGAGACTAAACCTTCCTATAGTCCCCTTTCCTCACCAATCATCCTTCAAGATCAAGTTGTCTAGGAAGACAAGCAGGTTTCAGACTTTGATGAGGTAATGGATAAGTAGAAGGAATAAAATACAGATGTCTTTAAGATTTTATCTTTCCCTCCTCTCTAAAACTCCCTAGATAATTCCTTTTCCCTCAAGATTCCAAAATCTGATCATGATCGACCTCCCATGTTTCATTTTCCCTCTCAAATAAATGAATTTTATCACCCTCCCACCATCCCCCTTCCTCAAGAGGATCCTATTCTTTAGAGTATTGAGAAAGAGGTTGTAGCTATAGGACAAGCTATTGTAGCATGTGTAGAAGATGCTTCAAGAGTGTCTGAGGAAGAATTTCCTATTCATACTTCACTTGAGGTTGTAATTGAGCATCCAATTATAGCTAAGAGTGGGAAGACTGATCTTGATGTAGAGGAACTTTAAGAGGAGTTGATATAGATTGAAGTTATAAATGAGTTATAGGTATCTCCTATTGAGAAGGATCTATATAGCCTTCTAGCTGATCCAGTTCAAATAGATCAAAATGAGGAACAAATAGATGATTAGCAGTTGTACCTTGAATCTCTATAAGATATTGAAGAGATTTGTATGTATATTTTGGCTATTGAAGAGCATATTTATGAGAATTCTGATCAAGAAACACCTATTCAAGATCATAGTATAGATTGGGTTGCCTACTCAAAGATCCTTGAAGAGCTAGATGAACTTGTAGTAGTCAATAAGAAGGATGTGGTCACCAAAAAACCATGCATAGATGAGGTATCACTTGAAAAGGTGGTAGATGAAAATCAATATAAAAAAGATCAAGAGGTACTTGATGAGTTTGTCTTTGTTACTATTGATGAATCATTTGAGAAGATGCTAATACAGTTGATGGACAAGGAAAATGCCTCATCAAAGGTTATGACTAATAAACATCCTGCTTTGCAACTTGTACCATCTCTTGGAAGGAGTGAGGTCAAGAATTTCCCATTTGATCTAGGTGGATCATGATTTATCATGGTTAGCTAAGTTCCTTATTTATTTTTCTTTCCTCCAAGTCCTATTCAAGCACAATTGTTACTTTAGTTTTGTTCTAATAAGTGCTTGTTTGAACATTTACTTCTTAGTTAATTTTTATAATATCATGTGTTTCCCTTCTTATTTTGAAGGAGAAAAGGAGGTTTCCAGTTAGAAATTATGTTTATCATTGTTTTGGGAGTTTGAATAGTATCTATATGGTCTAAGTTGTCAAGCATAGTAGGGATGTTGGGCCAGCTGAGTCACCAAAAATGTTGACAATTCTTCCATAGGTCAGGATTGTCTCTTTACATTCATAAAATTCACGTCTCTATCCAAAGAAGAAATAATACATTGGGTAAGAGGTAGACCAATTGAAATAACTCATTTGCAAAGGACTTAAGTCCTTAGGAAATTAGACAAGGATAAAGGACCAAGGAGGAGCCATAAAATCAAAAGGGGAGGGTTAGAAATGGAACAAGGAAATAAAGACAAAGGAAATTAGCCAAGAGAAAATGGAATAACAAAGGAAAGAGTCTCTAGCAAAGGAAGTAATTCCTTCAGACTTTTTGACTGAAGAAATACTTCAAAAAATTCAAAAGAGAAAAGTCCACCCAAAAGTAATAAAAGACCAAGAAATAATTCCTTTAGAATTTTTATCTAAAGGAATTCCTTTAAAAAAAGCTTAGGTGCCCTAATTTTTTTTTTAAAGGGTGCATATGAAGGATAGATGCCCTTGGAGAGGGCACTTGGTCAGCATCAGGACCATTGAATTTTTTTTGAAGGCCACGAGCCTTAGAAGAGGGCACTTGGTCAGTGCCTTGACCTTTGTGCATTTTTTTAAGGGAATTTTGAACAAGGTAAAGCCAAATACAAGATAAAGTACCTTCAAGCTTTTTGTTTGAAGGAATTCCTTTAGAAAAATGTCTGAAGAAATTTGGAGAGGTCTGCCAAAAGCCCATGCAAAAAAGTTGACAGAGCAAAGTCCAAAATCAATGAAGCAAAGTTTAAAAGGAAAAAGGATTAATTCCTTTAAGATTTTTGTTTGAAGAAAGAAGAAGCCCATGGAGTAAAATCCAACATAAAAGGATCAAAACAAAGGAAACCTTTAGACAAAAATCCAAAGGAATTCCTTCAGAGTTTTTATCTGGAGGATTAATTTATAAAATAAAGCTCGAGGTAGAGAGGCAAATGAAAGGCCAAAGGAAAGTCCAAAAAAAGCAAGACTTAGCCATTTTTTGAAAAGGTAAATCCAAGAATTCAACAAAAAAGTTTGTAGGAAATTAGCCAAGGGCAAAGAAGAAAAGCTGAAGGAAATAAATCCATAGACAGAAAAGTCCACAGTAAAAAATCCAAAATAAAGGGAGGTTGACTATGAAAAAAAGGATAGAAACTAGATAATCTGATGGAGAGTTGAAAATAGAATATCTGAGGAGATATAGACCAAATATAGATAAGATAATCCAAAAATAGAATCCTGCCAAAAATAAACAAGACATAAAAGACAAAAATAAGAAAAAATACATGCGAATAAGGGCTATTTTTGGAGGATTTCTAATTTTTCATTGACTATTTGTTTTATTAGCAGTTTGACTAGTAATTCTCATATAATCAAAGGTCCAACTCATCCTATCTCTTCATCCAACTTAGCCTATCTCTTCATCCAACTTATCTTATCAAACGGTTAACTCAACCTTTCAAACATTCCAACTCGGCATCAAGTAGCTCATGTAGATTTCTAAAATTGACATTGGTGTTGGATTTCATGCATGATATGATCATCTCAAGCTTTTAAATGTTCCAATAGCTCACATAGAGTTCTAAAATTGGCATTGGTGTGGATTTCCATGCAAAGAGAGGTGGGCAATTTAATAAGCAAAAGACAAGTTCACTTCCTCAAGTACAAAAAGCTTTATGCAAAGACAAAGGGAAAACATATTTTATTGAAATTCTAAGTCAGCCTTGAGTTAATCTAAGTTAATCCTTCTCTTCAATTTTTCAATGCCAATCTTTGGTTTCTTTAATTCTCTATAAATTGGCTTTCAGCCTTGATTAAAATCATCCCTCTCTTGGCTAGACAAGACTCTGCCATTGGTGAGTTGTGTAACCTCTTAAATAAATAGAAGGACTATATTTTCAGATTTCAAGTGTTGGCATAGTGTATATTCATTCAGTAATTTGCATATGTGGTAGATTTCTCTCCCTTCCCAAATTTTGATTCGTACCTAGTTTCTAGCTTAATGTATTATGCAGGTCATGTTAAGTGTTTTTTATGTCTTTTACTGAAGCTATAAGTGAATGTAGGTGGCTGCAAAAGTGTCTTGTTCCCTCATGTTTTGTTCATTGGATCAAACCTCTTCATGAAATATTTATGCATAAGTGATTGATTGAAATCAAAGGTCTTCCTTTTCCCTTGTTTGTTCAGTGTTCAAGGTTCCAAGTTGAGTGGATCAATATTTTGGTGTATCACCTTTATTAGTTAGGATTTCCCCTTAAATTTTCCTTCTCCCTTTTCCATGTTAGTCAACATCATAGATTAGAGATCCTCATTGATACATATTATAGGAACCATCCTTCTCTTGAAGTTCTTCTCACCATTGAGGCACCTACCCTGGTGAGAAGATCCCATTATTTTAACGAGATAGAGGATTGGCCATTTCATGCACGTCTCCAATTTAGGGCACAGATCTAGGTTGAAAATAGTTTAATTTCCCAATAAAGAGAATCCAAACAATACAATGAGTTATTATCTCACCCTTGTTCTAATAGACACTCTTACACACAATTTTAAAAATAAGAAAACACTTAATATTTTAATTCAAAATGGAGTTACCAAAAAAATTCACTGGATATGAGCTAAATGTTATCTTATTAATTAAGTTTTTATAGGAAAATTCACTATTCCCATGAATAACTCCATGGGTTCCCACAAGGTTTCCCCTTTGGCCTTAGATCTCTCTATCTCTTTACTTTAAAAATATGAAATCATTGTTGTTCTTTCCCACCTATAATGAGCCTCAAATCCCCTATTTATAGTCCTTAGAATCCATTTAAGACTATTTTTCACCAATTTGAATAACTAAAAAATTAATGATCAATTAATTAATTATCTATTGATGTGTACATGCCAAGTTAATTGACAAGTATTTAAATGAAATCATGCTACCAAAATTAGAATAGTTTTTTTTCTTAACATTATTTATGTATTCCTACCTTATATGTTGGAATATTACCCTTAAAATTTAGGTAGTCATAGAGTCTTGTTAGAGTTATATGGCATCTAAGTCAAATCAATTTACTTTCTAGTAAGTTCATGTGTCTATCCATAGAAATTGTGACAAAATGTTACCTCATACACCATAATGACATGTGCATGCACTATTTTATGAATTATTTTAGTGTCCAAATTTTTTGAAATGTTGATCTTGATTGATTAACCTTTTCTAGCTTAAGTGTACTTGAAAACTTTAGTTTCTCTACAAAGTTATGCCTAGTAATCCAAAATGATGCAAGATTTATTTGCACCTAGGATGCTCCTATATCATCTTGTTATTAAAACATTGACACACTCTTAATAAAATTCATCTTTACACATGTTACATATACCCCATAGTATAAACCACTAAATTATACAAAAGAATTCTAAATTATTATTCTCTATGTCAATGACTTAATCATTAGAAGTTAGACCAACTATATTCATTACTTGAAAGCTTAGATAATGAAGTTTTTTTTGATGAATTACTTAGGATTATTATATTTTTTATTGATATTCATATTTCATAGTTTGAGAAAATATTTTATTGTTAACTAATCCATATATGCTCAAGACATACTCAACCAATTTGACATGAAAAAATACAAGTCTAAATTAAATGCTTATAATTATGAATTCAATATTTATACCAAGTGTTTTACTCCTTTTATTGATGATACTTTTCATAATAAATTTATGAAACAACCCCCCCTAAAATATTTGGGATTACTTTATCACAGTGTGAAATGAAACTACATACAAGGCCTATTATACAATTTTATGATGTACGGTGCATCGATTTAGAGCTATACATTAACATCTAGGAAACATATAATTGGATTGCGTCACTCTAGACACTTATCTAGGGGTGAACACCTATAGAGGGTTTCATAAAGAAATAGGTTTCCATAACGATGATATAAATTTTGAGGGGTATTAGGGTATATGATTATGCTAATAACCTTTGAGATTTGTAGAAGGCACACATTTTCCCTATTAGACCACCTATGGATCCTCAACCATATCTAAGTACTCATTCACCCTAAGTGGTTATGGTTTGATGTTATAAGGAATGAGAATAATTCCTTCAAGGTTTTGGTTTCCTTATGTTTACACCCATTAACCCAGGTTAATGTTAGAAGATAGGGCCAAAAACCTCGATGGTGATGAAGTGAGGGTATCTAAGAGTAACATATCCATCATCAACTCAAGTATAAAACTTGTAAGTAAAGAAGGTACAAAAAGTTAACATGGGGACTAAAATAAATAAATAGAGAACCATCATACTAAGATTCATGTAGAAAATTTTATAATATCCTATGGAGGTATGCATCAACACTAAGTTACATCACAACCCTATGAGTTATAAACTATCTTGTACTATGTACCTAGGGATATGATTTATTGATGTATATGGGTTGATGGAGATGCCGACATGTGGCACACATACCCTTAGTTATATGGGTACAATATATTAGGATAATAGAGTAACTTGTGGAAGTAATATATTGGGTAATGGTTGGCCTACATTGGGATTAGGAGGTTATCCATCCATGGGTTAGATAGATATGTGTGTGTGTGTGTGTGTGTGTGTGTGTGTGTGTGTGTGTGTGTGTGTGTGTGTGTGTGTGTGTATAAGATGATTATCATGGTAAAGATATCAAGTAAGCATTGAGTCTTCTATTGTAAGAGGATATTGGAGGTTGTCCCCTCGAAGAGACATTGTGGAGTTATTCCTTTCTAAAGGAGTATTTTATGGTGTTTCCCTACCTTAAGGGTATTTCTGCATATATTGAATATCAAGATCATAACAAGTGGTATCAGAGCTTTGATTTGGGGAATTTGTGTGCAGTGAAACACTAATTTCACTATATCTTATAAAATATAAGGAATTTTTATTTAAATTTTTACTGAAGATGTAATAAAATATAATAGAAGCGTAGTAAAAATTTTAGAATTTTTTGATTTGTTTTGAGGGAGTTATTGATATTTTAGGGTCTATAATAATTTCGATATATCTTCCAAAATATAAGGAATTTTTATTCAAAATTTTTACTGGAGATGTAAGCAAATTTAAGAGAAGTACAATCAAAAATTTAGAATTTGAGTTGTTTGGAGTGATTTGTTGTGATTTTATGGATCAGTTTTGATATTTTAGGGTTTCATGAACTTTAAATTTTTTTTGTGGATCATGGAGTTGCAAAAAATTTTAGGGGAAGATGATGTTGATGCTAGAGAATGGTGGCTCAATTTTAAGGAGAAGAATACTAAGAAAATTTTATGGAAAATAGAACTATGTTTTTCTTTGTCTAGGCTTGCAAAACATTGGTGGACTAATGAATTGAGATTTGCACAACAGTATTCTTCATGGGAAGCAATGGAGAAAACCTTCCTAGATCGATGGGATATAAATGAAAAAGACGATGTAGAAAAATAAGTAGTAGAAGAAGAAGAAGCAGAAAAAGAAGAAGAAGAAATAGAAGAATTAGTAGAAGAACAAGAAGAAGAAGAAGTAGAAGAAGCATATGAAGAATAAGAAGAAGAAGAAAAGAAGGGTTCAAGTAATTTGGCTCCAAATAAATTTGAGTCAATTTTTAAATTTCATGGATGCATTCAAAAGAAGAAGGTGGTTGTGTCCATAAACCCTACCAGCAAGTATAACTTCATTAACATAAATGTGGCCAAGCATCTACATGTTCAAGAAAATAATATCAAAGAGGTTTAAGTAGATGGTAAGAATATTTCAATGTTTGAAGATCTGAAGCTCATTATGGAAAAATATGTTTTGCATTCATATTTTTATGCTTTGGATATGGATGATGTTGATATAGTTCTTGGATATCCATGGTTAGAGACTTTGGGAGCAATGAATATTAATGTTCAGAAAAAGTTCATGAAGTTTTGGTATAAGAAAAAGAAGATCACTTTACAAGATATCATAGTGAAAAAGGCACCAATAACAATCCAGGTAGATCATGAGGATAAGATGGAAACAGGTGATGAAGAGCATGATGAAGATTTAGATGATATAGATAAAGACACACTACAAATGAGCACTTCATCTACTCAAGAGACAAAGAAGGAAAAGGTGGAAGAGGTAGAAGCAAAGGTGGATAAGGTCAAAGTATTGGAAAAGGTTTAGGTGTGTAGACACCCACATCATCATGAGAGGAAACAATCATGGAACTAGGTGAGGAATCCAAATAAAATATACTATGGCACATGGAATGAATGGGGAAATAACTATGACTATGCATGGAAGAATACCTACTATGGTCATTGTTGGAATCAGAGTAGCGTAGCAAAATAT
The DNA here is from genome assembly GCA_037957365.1 of Torreya grandis. Classification (NCBI taxonomy): domain Eukaryota; kingdom Viridiplantae; phylum Streptophyta; class Pinopsida; order Cupressales; family Taxaceae; genus Torreya; species Torreya grandis. Next base: position 551,007 of record JARHVA010005868.1, on the reverse strand, counting down.
GGTACATGGAATAAAAAGAGGAATAATTATGCTTGGACACCAAAGTAGTATAATTATGATCATGAATGAAATTAGAGGAGCACAATAAAATTTCAAAACAAGCTTGGAGAGCTATCACCTACCAAGATCACATATGGATGGCTAGATGATTGAGATTGGAGACAAGTGTGCAATAATTTGAAGCACACTCATTATTTGGTTTCTTCCTATGTTTTGAGGATGAAACATGTCAAGGAGGGAAGGAATGCTATGTACCTAGGGATATGATGTATTGATATATATGGGTTGATGGAGATGCTGACATGTGGCACACATCCCCTTAGTTAGTTAAATGGGTATAATATATTAGGATAATAGAGTAACTTATGGAAGTAGTAAATTGGGTAATGCTCAGCCTACATTGGGATTAGGAGGTTATCCATCCATGGGTTATATAGATGTATATATATAGAAGATTATTATCATTGTAAAGATATCAAGTAAGCATTGAGTCTTCTATTGTAAGAGGATATTGGATGTTGTCCCCTCGAAGAGACCTTGTGGAGTTATTCCTTCCTAAAGGAGTATTTTATGGTGTTTCCCTACCTTAAGGGTATTTCTACATATATTGAATATCAAGATCATAACATCTTGATCTTTTAAACACCACATGGGCCATTAACATTTATTGTGGTATCCTCCCTATTGGATCATTATACCATGATCTATAAGGTTAGAAGTCACTGAACTACAATTATTCACATAGAAAAAGTCACAATAAGAGATTGAACAAATTACTATAATAATTTATTATTGTGTTGCTAAGTAATCAATATATAGACAATTACTTCCATTATCATTATACATAATAATTATAAGGTTTCCATTATAGAGAGTAATTATAAATCAGTAATAAAATTAACTAAACTATAGAAATTAATAACTCAGACATTTAAATCGTAGATAGTGCTACCTATCAGTATCATATAGAGGATCCTGGACATCTGGTACCTAAACCATAATGCCTTATTGGGTTAATGATCAATAATTATAACAAAATTGAGTTTGGATAATTCACAATATGCTTTCTGAGGGTGGATGGCATCACACAAGTGAGCATATTAATGAACAAGCATACAAATGGCATAAGAAAATCAAATCCTCTACATGAAATAGGTGAACCATATATAAGTTATAAATAGAATTTTAATGTCTATTTCACTACGTACTTATCTTTTGGTTAAATTTCTTGTTGTTGTAAATAATCAAGATTTTAAACTAATCAATAAGAGACTAGAGTCCATATAGAATTTTATTCCATCTTGTACTCCATTTTCCACTTTAGGGACCAATAGAGATGTTTGATTTAGTAACTCATATCGAAGGTGGTTCATTTAATAAATCTAGAACATAGTGTATATCTCAAAAGTTCACATGTTTCATTAGTTCTATATCCCAAGGTTGAGTTTAGATTATAATTCCATTAGGATTATTCATTAAAATTAATGACCAACATACAATGTAAGGACTCATTAAAATACCACTACCAAAGTTGATCTCAATATATAAGCATACTTATTCACCTATTAACAAACAACCATCTGTTTAAAAATTTGACACCAACTTGATGCAAATAATATAATGATGATACCAAATGGGATTCCATAATGAATCACCAAGTTGAGGTCATTTCACTATGTTGTCTAATATTTTATAAATTTTAATTGATTAACCTCACTCAAGTGATGAGGTGGATAAGAACATCAATATCAAACAAAATGTGCTAAAATAAAGGTAAGACCATGTAATTAACTTATATTTTATTTCATTACTTCATGCAATGGAAATATACAAGATAAAAAAATCACTAATATTAGAATAGCCAATAAACTCTAACTGGATTTGTTTTAAGGAAATAAAGGAAATCTAGATTAGAATTGAAGCATATAAAATTTGACCCCCATATTATCTTTTATCCACTATAGTAGTAAAATAGTAGTAAGGGGCATAAATTAAGTGTTTGAAATTATTGTAAATGAAACTTGATTCAATCAAAATGAGACATAGTAAACTTAAATAGAAAGGTATATAATCAGCATTCCATTACATGAGAGAAGAATATGAACAACCAAAGTTATGTTAAAAGCATGAACAACTAACCAATAGTTGGCCAATGTTTGCAATAGGTTAAGTTACTAGTTAAATTTTTATTGGAATGAACCCACATCATTGTGTCAAGATCTTGTGTAAGAATGAATATATATATATATATATATATATATATATATATATATATATATATATATATATATATATATATATATATATATATATATATATATATATATATATATATATATATATATATATATATATATATATATATATATATATATATATATATATATGGGTAACATTGAGTCAAACTAAATATATGGATCATGATTCAATTATGTTTTCAAGTGAATTCTATTTCATTACTTTAGGAAATAGAAACACATAAGATAGAAGAGTTAATAAAATCAAAGTAGCCCTCAACTAAAACCCAGAATTATTTAAACCAATTATAGTCTTCCACAACAATGTATCAACACAATATTAATTTTTTTGCCAAGATAATATTTACCATTCTAAAAAAAGAAAACTTATATACTAACATCAACTTAGACCATTAATTCAAGACATAAAATCCCCTCGATTCCAAGAATAAAATTTAATGACTAGTTCCATTAAACAACTATAGCTATATGCTAAGATGAGAGAAAATCATCAAAATAATGAGTTGTAAATATAATTAGTGATCAAGTTAATTATGATGAGATTAATTACTAATGAGAAAACAACATAATTCACAATTAAACAACCAACTATATGTTTGTGTATAACTATATTCCCATAATAATAAAATATGAAAGTACCTACAAATGGTTATAAACATTAGTTTTCCAATTGATAATACAACCAAGTTCACCATATTATAAAAATTAATTAAAAATAATCTATAAACCTTAAATCATTTCATCCGTAAATTCTCATAAAAATGTCCAAGCACATCATTATAACACTGTAAGTACAACGGGTTGGATAAATGGATATCAATTTTCTATTATTAGGTAAGTGTAATGTGCTTATTTATATAAACCAACCATGTATCAGACTTAGCATTAATCTTACATAATAATGAATTTTTACAAATTTCATACATACATAAATGAAATCAATATAATAATAGTACAATAGTGAACAACTATGTGGACATTCAATAAAAACTATACATTGATAGGTATTATCAATAAGTATGTTAAATCACTAAGATCCAAGTTCCATAAATAAAATGGACTTAAAAATATGATGTCAAGCCCTCCCAACCATCCCTATGATCCAATCCATTAGTGGCCCTCACCAACTAAACCATGAGCTGGGTGGTGGGTTCTGATAATGGGGTACTCAGGGACAGGTAAGGTCATGTAAAAGGATATTGAGCCAATGATGTCACAATAATAATAGTCAATAGAAAAATAATAAAAAATTAAAATTTCAACAAATTAACATAACACCAAATATGGAACCACAAAAAAATCTAAACAATCTTTATAACATGAATTCAAAATCAAAAAATTGGTTTGAAATAAAAATGAATCCATCAAATCAAAATTTCATTACTTGGAATTTATTCAAGTGACTAAATATACCCAAGGGATTATATAGATATAAGAACAATTGAAATAAAAATAATAATCAACAAACCAAACACTGAATCCACCAATTCGAGTCAAGGGAAAAAACAAGTGCATTTCATTCCTCATTACAAGAATAAAACTCATTTAATCTCTAAATAGCCATGTAAAATCTAACTTTTAAAAACTTGTGCACCTCTATTAAAATATATAAGAAGAGAAAAAGGTGTAGCCTCAAAATAATAAAAGAGGGATAACATATAGTCCAAAAAAAAAACACAACCAAACTACTTGAGGTGACTATAATCTAAAAAGTAGAAAAGAAGGAGAAAGGTACAGTTGACAAGCTTGAATCAACACAACACAACCCACATTCATAAGTAACTACTCCCAACATATTGTTCCCAAATTCACTCCAATAAGCTTCATAAGAGAAAAAATCTCAAGCATCAGTTGTTGAAGTCAATAGGGGTATAACAAATAAAACATTAATTCAAATTTTACACCTAATAGGTTTAAAACATTTAAAAAATGATACTCTGAATCTAGAGACATTAAAAACACTTCGGTCAACATAATAAGTAGTTTGAGGAAAATAAAGCCTAGGTCAATTTCCAAACCAATTATAGGGTTGAAATAGTAGGGTCTAAAGATCAAGGATTACCCATTAGTGTTCTAACAGGGGAAACAACCATTTCAAACTCACATGGTTGGGGTAGGTTTGATAATTTCCCATGTAATTCACAATAGGGTTTAATTAAATCCTTAAAAATTGTAGTGAAAAATACATACATGGAAATCATAGGTTTTCCAAATTGAATATGAACTTCAAAAGCCATTAAGTAATGGAATCTCCATATTAATCTATAAAGGTTGAGTCTACCCAAAAACATAAAATAGTAATAACCATAACCCATGAACCAAATCATTTCCATTTAATAAATTGAACTCAGAAATAGGTAACATGCACCAGGATGTCTTGCTTAGGAAGTGAATTAATTATGGATCAATTTTTTACCATCATAGGTTCATCGGGAAGTCTCATGACTTCCCCATGAAACTATAATGTTTCTTTTTTTTTAATTAATTTATTATCACAAAAATAAATAGTAATAACATAACCATTCACACCCATAAAACCAATTACAAACTTACTTGGAAGAATACAGGGCCACCATGGAGAAAATTTGGGGTTCTTTTTTATTATTCACTCTTTTTCTTCCCCACCATGGCTCTATCTCCTCCCATGCAATAGTAGTAACATCTCCTCTCACATTCCCCTTTCAAAACTCCTCGTAAGACCCAAGTGCTAACCATGGTGTGAGTTTTTCTTGGCAAAATTTCCAAGAAAAGGATGAGTTGGGAAACCCCTCTAAGAAGTTAAAAATTAAAAAATAATAAATTCCCACCAACTACAGAGCTTCCATAGCATGAAAATAATTAACCTAAGATTTTCAAGCAACTACATTGGATTAACCCACATAATAATTAACATACTAATGTAGAACCCATAATGGTGTCTAAGCCTTACAAAAATGCCACAACCAAGGTCCAAGTCAAGATGCTTGGGTCTTAGTCACCCAATCTATCAATATGCTCACCATGCCATATGGTAATTTGGCCACATCATTCCCAAGTCAAGACACTTGGGTCTTAGTCATCCAATCTATCAATATGCTCACCATGTCATATGGTAATTTGGCCACATCATTGTACAAGGCCATGTCAAAATCAATCAACCCAATACTCACAACTTTGCATATCGAAGAGGATCAAACATTGTATCTAGATAAGGTAAAATAACAATATGACATACACAAGAAAATATAATGTAAATCAAAACTTGCTCAACATTAAAGTAAGGAAATAAAGATGAAACTAAAAAAAATACATTTAAAACAGTCATAAGGATGAAAATAGAAATAATGAGAAGGATTAAAGTTGATGGTGTCTTAGTATCCTAGTCATAAATCAGTATACCTATTGGAGTTACTTTTCCAACTACTCATTAACCTCTCATTTATGCCCCAAGTTATCAAATTTCACCACTAAGCCTAGCTCATTAATGGGTTCCTACAATCACAAAAATAAGACATTAGTAGCACCTGTACAAGTATCAATATCAAAATAACAGTATAATTTTGAGAGTATAATATTATTTAAACATTATATAATAAATCAAATATATTTATCCATAATAGTAATGAATTGGAATCAATGTTGATAGTCTCAATAACTAAAGTGTATCATTAAGAGCAATTCAACAGCCATTGTAACATTTAAGTGTTAACCAAAACTTAGAAACATGATACAACAATAGCATATAATAATACTGTGAGACTAAAAATCACTAGCTTGATAAAATGAGTTAGTGTAGGTATCAACTGTAGTATAACAAATTATAGCAATTATACAAGATGTCTCACATTACAAGATCTAAAAATAGAATACATATCTGAAATAGTTAGGCCAACACTTGTGAAACATGCTAGAATAGGCTTTCATTCTAGCATCTACAATTATTCATAAGGTTGGGTCATAACATCTACCCCTCCTTAAATATGAGCTATCTTGATGACTTGTCAATGGCCAAGGAATAATATTACATGAAATAGGTTCGACTAAAAATTGAACATTCTTTCAAAGCATTACTATTCATTTAGAGGTGGCAATGCCTCAACCTTACCTTAATGGTATTCTTACTTTCTATCATTAAGACATCCACACTTTTACTTACATTAGGTCAAATAAATAGCCTCCTTCTTTCATGTTTCCTTTGTGAAACTCATAAAGCAGAATGAGCACATTATGGGTCATTTTATAGTAGAATATTTCAAAATCATCCCAACTTGGTTAGGAATTTTCCCAATCTCATGCTTTAAAAGGCCATACATTTTAATAAAATTCATCAAAACCCTCTATATATATGTTCATTAGGTTAAAATGCCTTCATTTAATATCAAAATTTCATAACAATAGGTGTTAATTTTAATACAACACTTCTGCAACTAGCCATTCCAACCATCTGTGAAGGTGGTTAATTTAAACATCACAAGAACATGGTGTTATTATTATTGTAACTTGTACTTATCTTAACATTCTCTTTAGTAAGAGTGTTATCTAAACTTCTACATAGTCTCAGCCAATAGTTTGACAAGTTATATATTGGTTGTTTAAAACAAGTTAGTAATTTTAATCATGAAAATCTTACCATAGTCATTATTCACTTTATGTCATCACACATAGACCTACAATTTGAGGTTAATGGTTACAATTACCCAATCTAACCAAATTGCAACTAGATTTATCGGTTAAAAGTGAAATCTCTACTGCAAGCATTATACCACACACATAACCTTAAGAATATTCATTATAGAATGTCATGCATAAGGATAGTAATCCATTTTGTTTTTGTTACTTTAATTTATCATCAACCATTCATGGGTTTGTAAAACATCCCTCACCAACCACACTAAACATTAGAGAAGCCATTCTAGGCATTACATGCAACCTAAAAGCTTACAACATCTTCTCCATTACTTTGATTTCATATGATGGTCTAGGGATTCCAATCCCACCATCTTAAAATCAACTATCTAAGGGAATTCACCTAGCCTTCATCACTCTTTCAAAGAGTTAAGCAGGTATCGAGGATTTTATCAACCACCTGATCAGGGCTTTATGAGGCTCCTTACTGAACACAAACATACATTATAGTTAATATTTTTTAACAAAATAGAATATTCATTATAGAATATGACTTTTACGTGATTCAATTAGTACCTTATTCATAGCACATTGACACAAGCCACACATACCTATATTTAAGAAAGTATAACCTTGCTAGTTTTTCATAAAATTCTAGATCATAATACTAAGTAGTGCTACATATCACATATTAATTTCAAAATATATCATGGTTGTAATTAACTAACCAATAACATATACAACAATATGCAAAAAAAACTCCTCACCTAGAAGCCAACAAGTATAAATAGATACTAGAACATAGTAGCCAACTATTCTTTTACCAAATCTCACCCTTATGCCATCTATAAGTAGGTTAGCCTCAAACACATCTTGCCCATTCATGAGCAACACATTCATAGTGATATATTTTATTCATCTTACCACCAGTCACCACAAGATTCTCCTATTGGCTCACATTGTTGTGTTCAAGACTATATATCTAGAAACATTGTTCAACAAGTCAAAATATTTAATTCACATTAATAGAATATCATTTCAATGTTTCATTTAACACACTTTTATCATTCTCAAAATAGAACCAGTCAATCATCACAATAATGTTCTATCTAAACTAGGTTGGTAACATCAATGTAAACTTCCTCCTTGCAGGAATCATGCCAGTGAGCACGTCATCCTACATTTCCTTACTACAACATGGCTACCAGTGGTAAAGAACATTTATGCATATTCCATCATAACTCTTAGAATTGATTAATTAGCACAACAAGGTGAAAATATAACAATAGTAAGTATTGATAAACCTACTTATCTACCACCATGTTCCTTTATGTTGTCATGAATCATAGACAACATAACAATCATTAGCATTCCTACTCAGTTATTAGTAATTCTACCTAGCTAAACATTGATATTGTTAAAAATACTAAGCTCAAACATTTTCATAAGTTTCATGATGGTTAATGAGACCCATCATCCAATATATCACATCTCCAAGGATCTCAATCTTAGTTTCAGTGCTTTCCCAAGGAAAGGTGTGTTCCAACAAATCCATAGTTTTATGCCCATGGATTTGGAAGGTTACCAACAATATGTGTACCTCATAGATTAGATAGATTGTAATGCAAAAATATTATAAGAGATCCCTAACTATCTATACTTATAATTAAACCATTTTTTTCAACCCCATACATCCTTCTAGGTTCAAGTCAAGCCCTTAGTCTTCCCTAGGTCATAATATTCTAAGCATCTAATGTCAACTTGCCAAATCAAGTCAATAATAGATAATGAACATCATTCCCTATATTCCAAGAGCAAGGAAATTAACATTTACTTCTGATTGACATACCCATATAAGTCAATAGTCAATAAGTGATGCCTACCTTGATGTAACTCGATTTGAGAAGGGTCAACTCAACCAAGGCTAGGGTAGATAGTGATCATTACTATGGAAATTATAGATTTTCCACATAATAATCTCAATTAAATTCATGGATTTTCTAACATCTTAATATTTTAGAACATAACATACCCTTTTTCAATCATAGAACTAAAGTGGTTCTCAGATTCTAGACCAATAGTTACCTTGCATTTGAAATCATTCAAGACCATTATTAATGTTGTAAATTTTACCAAAATAGTCAAACACTATTTGATCTACTACATCTAATCCATTCTAGAAGATCATAGAATCCCATTGGTACTAAAATTAGATCCACCTTGGCCAAAAAGACACCAAGGTCAAGTTCATCTATTCTATGCATTCCTGAACAAGTTCAATCTTGTAATAACTTGTAACATTAGGAAAGATACATTATTAATAGTACCTAGTTTTATCAATTATTAGTAGAGATATTGATTGTAGTGTCTCTAATATTCAACATAGGTAGCTTAGAATCAACATCTTGCTTATATACAACTATACACACCTATTGATTGGTTGGTTATCCATTTTTCCAGCTTGGGTAGTCCTCACAAAAGTGGTTATTATCATTATTCCAATGTATATCAATCCTTATTTAAGCTAAAGGAGATAATAATTTTCCATGTGTTTGGTCCTTAATAACCAATTTAGCCCTTGAAATTGTTCTTGGAACCTTATAACACTCATGTTGTTTACAAGGTATCCACAATTTTAAAAAATTTACTTGAATTTATTTGGCAAAGCAAATAAATCCTCATACCTAGTTCATTATTCTATAAATAGTCATGTCTTTCATGCTTCAATGTTTGGAAACTAGCTAACTCTTATTCCCTTAATCGGTACTTAGTCACAACTTTAAGGACTACCTCTAAGAAGTTATCTCCATGAAATTCAATGGGCTAGTGTCTTCTTTAAAATAGAGGTATTTCCACAATAAAACAATAGCTTTGGTTTACTAGTAGACTTCCAACTTGTCATACACATTAACCATCATGCCAAGCAAATTATTATACTTCTATGTATGTAATAACCTTGCATCTACTGCATTCCCTCCCCCACCTTATTTTATCAAAAAGGGTAGGCTAATAAATTATTGAACTTCTAGACATCAGGTCAAACTTGTCAAGGCATCATTTGGAACACTTATGCATGTAACCACCCAAAGGTTATTTAATCTCCATTACCAATTTATAGCCTTGATTGGCATTATACAATCAAGTGGTTAAGATCCTAGTGGGAAAACTCTTTCAGGTTGTCAATAGAGCCATCCATGACTACATTTAGATTAAGAAGTATATTATTCATATTAACATTACTAATGTAGATTTTTTCTTATACAGATCAAGATTTAGGTTAACCTTGCCTCTTATCAGTCCATCATTATCTTGGTTAGGTTCCTCATAGATATCACCATGTCTGTTTATGTTTTTTTCACAAAATAATAAGTATATAGCTTATAGGTTGTAATAATTTTGTCTTAGAGTTCCCTTTTAGAGCATCAACCACTGCTCTGATACAAGATGAAACAACCCAAAAAAAAATTTGGGATTATTTTATAAGAGTTTTAAATTTAACTATGTATAGGGCCCATTTCATAACTTATTGATGCAAGGTGTATTGAGTTAGAGCTATGTATTAATGTCTTGGAAACCTGTAACTAGATTGGGTCACTTTGGACACTTATATATGGGTGAACATCTCTAGAGGGTTCCATAGATAAATAGATTACCATATGGATGATATAAAGTTTAGGGGATATTAGGGTCTAAGCCTAAACTTATAATCTCTAAGCTTTGTAAAAGGCACACATTTTTCATATTGGACCAACTAGGGATCCTCAACTATATTTAAGTACCAATCACCCTAAGAGGTTATGGTTTGATGTTTTGAGGAATGGGAATAATTCCTTCAAAGTTGTGGTGTCCTTATGTTTACACCCATTAACCCAAATTAATATCAGAAGACAAGGTCAAAAACCTTAGTGATAATGAATTAAGGGTATACAAGAGTAATATATCCAACATCAGCTCAAGAATACAACTCAAAAGTAAAGAAGGTAAAAAAATTTAACATGAAGAATAAAATCAATAAATAGAGAACCATCATACTAAGCAAATTTTATAATATCCTTTGGAGATAAGCATCAACACTTTGTTACATCACAACCTATGAGCTAGAGACTATCTTGATATTTTAAACACCACATAGGCCATTAATAGTATTGGTGATCTCCTCCTTATTGGATCATTATACCATGATCCTTAAGGTTGGAATTCATTTCACTACCATTATTCACATGGTAAAAGTCACAATAATAGATATGATGAAATTACTATAATCATTTATTATTGTGTTTGTAGGTGATCAATATACCAACAATTACTTCCATTATCATTATACACAATGATTATAAGGTTTCCATGATAGATAGTAATTATAAATCAATAATAAATTAACTAAACTATAGAAATCAATAACTCAAACATTTAAATCATAGATAGTTCTACCTCTCAGAATCATATAAAGGATCTTTGACTTGAGGTCCTTGTACCATAATGTCTCATTACGTTAATGATCAATCATTGTAGCAAAATTGAGTTTGGATAACTCACAATCTACTTATTGTGGGTGGATGACATCACACAAGTGATCATTTCAATGAAAAACATACAAATGGCATAAAAAATCAAATACTCCACATGGTAAAGGTAAACCATCTGTATGTTGGGAATATAAGTTTAACATATATTTCACTACTTGTCCTTTGGTTCATTATCATGTTGTTATGAATAATCAAGACATTAAACTAATAAATAAGAGACTATAATCCATAAAGAATTTCATTCCATCAAAGGACTCAACCATCCACTTTAGGGGACATTAGAGATGTCTGATTTATTAACTCATATCCAAGGTAGTTCATTTAGTAAATCTATAACATAGTGTATAATTCAAAAGTTCATACATTTTATTAAATCTATACCCCAAGGTTGAGTTTAACTTATAAATCCATAAGGATTATTCATCAATAGTAATGACCAACATACAATGTAAGGACTCATTAAAATGCCACTACCAAATTTGATCTCAATATATAATCATACTTATTCACCTATTAATAAACAACCATCTATTTAAAAATTTGACACCAACTTGATGTGAAAAATTTAACAATGCTACCAAATGGTATTCCATAATGAATCACCAAGTTGAGGTCATTGCACCATGTTGTCCAATATTTAATAACTTTTAGTTCATTAACCTCACTCAAGTGATGAGGTGGATAAGTGCAGAAATATCAGATAAAATCCATTAGAATAAAAGTATGACCATGTAATTAACTTATATTTTATTTCATTGCTTCATGTAATAGAAATACAAAAGATAAAAAAATCACTAATATCAGAACAACCAATAAACTATAATTAGAATTGTTTTAAGGAAAAAAAGGGCATCTAGAGTAAAATTGAAGCATATAAAGTTTGACCCCCATATTATCTTATGTCTACTACAATATTAAAATAGTAGTAAGGGGCATAAATCAATTTTTTGAAACTATTTTAAACAAAACTCTATTCAATCAAAATGAATCATAGTAAACTTAAATAGAAATAAATACAATCAGCATTCCATTCTATGAGAGAAGAATATGAACAACCAAAGATATACTAAAAATGTGAAAAACTAACTAATAGTCAGCCAAGATTTCTAATAGATTAAGTAACCAATTATCTTTTTATTGGAATTAACCCACATCATTATGTCCAGATCTTGCAAAAGAATGAATAGTTATATGGGTAATGTCAAGTCAGACTAAATATATGGAGTATGATTCAATTATGATATTCAAGTGTATTCTATTTCATTGATTTTTGTAATACAAATATATAAGATAGAAGAATTAATAAAATTAGAGTAGCCCTCAACTAAAATCCAAAATTGATCAAACTAATAATAGTCTTCCATAATAATTTATTAACATAATATTAAAAATTCTACCCATCTTATATTTACCATTCTAAAATAACCAAAACCTATATACTAACATCAACCTAGAGCATTACTTCTAGACATAAAAGTGCTCAATTATAAGAATAAATAATAATGACCAAGTCCATTAAATAACTATAGCTAGATGCAAAGAGGAGAGAACATCATTGAAAGAATGAGCTGGAAATAACATTAGCGATCAAGTTCATTGTGATGATATTAATTAATAATGATGAAAAAACACAATTAAAATTTGAACAACCAACTATATGGTTGTATATAACTATATTCTCATAATAATACAAATACAAAAGTAGCTGTAAATGGTTATAAACATTAGTTTTCCAATTGATAATACAACCAAATTTGGCATATTTTAAAAATTAATTAAAATTAATCTATAAACCTTAAGTCATTTCATCCATAAATCCTCATAAAAAATTCCAAGCACATTATTATAACATGGTAAATAAGTACAACCAATTTTCTATCATTAGTTAAGTATAATGTCCTTATTTATATAAACCAACCATGTATCAAACTTAGAATTAATCTTACATAATAATGAATGTTTCCATTTTTCATACATACATAAATGAAATCAATATAAAAATAGTCAATAGTGAACTACTCCATGAACATTCAATATAAATTATACACTGGTAGGTACTATCAATAAGTATGTTGTAACACTAAGATCCAAATACCATAAATAAAATGCACTTAGTAACAAGATGTCAAACCATCCCAACCATCCCTATGAGCCCTTCTATTGGTGGCCCTCACCACCCTAACCATCAGTTGGGTGGTGGGTTTTGAAAATCAGGTACTTAGGGAGAGGTATGGTCATGTAAAAGGATATTGAGCCAATGCTATCATAACAATAACATTCAATGGAAAAATAATAGAAACTAAAAGTATCAAAAAATTACCATAATACCAAAGATGAAACCACAAAAAGCTTTGATCAATCTTTATATCATGAATTAAAAATTAAAAAACTAGTTGGAAATAAAAATGAATCCATCAAATCAAAATTTCATTACTTGGAATTTCTCCAAGTGATTAAATTATCCCAAGGGATTCATCCAGATATAATAATGATTGAAATATAAAAATAATCAATAAACCAAACACTAAATCCACCTATTCAAGTCAAGGGGGAAAACAAGTACATTTCATTCCTCATTAAAAGAATAAAACTCATTTAATATCTAAATAGCCAAGTATAATCCAAAATTTAAAACCTTGTGCACCTTTATCATAGTATGTAACAAGAGAAAAAGGTGTAGATTCAAAATAATGAAAGAGAGATAACATGCAATTTGAAACAAAATACATAACCAAACCACTTGAGGCAACTATAATATAACAAGAAAAAAGGAGAGAGGTACATCTAATAATCTTGAATTGACCTAGCACAAAACACATTCATAAGTTACTACTCAAAATGTGTTTTTCCTAAATGACTCAAGTAAACTACATAAGAGAAAAAATCTCAACTGGAGGTTGTTGAAGTCAATAGGGGTAGAACAACGAAAGCATGGACTCAAAGTTTTCAACTAGTAGGGTCAAAATATTAAACAAAGATACTCAAAATCTAGAGTCATTAAAAACACCTAGGTGAACACAATAAGTGATTCAAGCTAAATGAAACCCAAGTCATTTTACAAACTAGTTGTAGGGTCGAAATAGAAATAATTACCCATTAGGGTTCTAGTAGAGGAACCAACCATTTTGAACTCACCTAGTTGGGGTAGGTTTGATAATTTCCCATGTGATTAATATCATTATTTAATTAAATACTTAAAAATTATAATAAAATATACGTACATAGAAATCATAGGTGTTTCCAAATTGAATTAGGACCTCAAATCCATTAAATAATGGAATCTCCATATTAATCTACAAAGTTCAAGTCCACCCATTAATAAAAAATAAGAATAACCATAACCCAAGAATGAAATCATTTCCATTTAATGAAATGAATTAAAAAATAGGTAACATGCACCATAATGTCTTGTTTAGGAAGTAAATCAATTATGGATTGATTTTTTACCATCATAAGTTCATCAAGAAGTCTCATGACTTCCCCACAAACTTATAATGGTTCTTATTTATTTTTAATTATTTACTATTTTTAACAAAAACAAATAGTAATAACATAACCATTCATTCCAATAAAAATAGTCACAAACTTACTTGGAAGAATGTAGGTCCACAATGGAGAAAATTGGGGGTTCTTTTCTATGCCTTACTCTCCTTCTTCCCTATCATGGCTCTATCTTTTTCCATTCAACAACAAAAACATCTCCTCTGATATTCCCCTTCTAAAACTCATCCTAGGTCCCCAAGTGCTAACCAAGGTGTGAGTTTTTATTCAAAGAATGTATGAGAGAGGGTTGATTGGGAAAGCCCTCCAAAAAGTTAAAAACAATAAAAAATAATAAATGACCACCAACCATAGAGCTTCCATAACATGAAAATAATTCAACCAAGATTGTTGATCAGCCATATTAGAGTGTGGGTCAACCCACATAATAATTAACATACTAATTTAGAATCCATCATGGTGTGTAGGCCTCAAACAAATGTCATAGCCAAGGTCCAAGTCACACACTTGGGTCCTAGTCGCCTAATCTAGTAATATGCTCACCAAGCCACATGTTGATTTGGCCACATAATTCTGAAAGGCCAAGTCAAAACCAAAAAATCCAAGACTCACAACCTTGCATACCAAATAATATAAAAGAATTGCATGTAGACAAGGTAAAATAACAATATTAAATAAACAAGAAAATACAACATAAATCTAAACCTGATCGACACTAAAGTAAGGCAATAAATATGAAACTAAAAGTAATACATTAAAAATAGTCACAAGGATGAAAATTGAAATAATAAGAAGGATTAAAGATGATGGTGGCTCAGTATCCTGGTCATAAATCATTATACCTATTAGTGTTACTTATAATTGCTCATTGGCCTCTCATTTATGACTCAATCTGTCAAATCCCACCACCAAGCTTATCTCATTGTTGGGTTCTTGAAATAAACAAAAAAATACATAAAAATCATTTGTACAAGTATCAATATCAAAATAAAAATATAATTCTAAAAGTATCATAATATTTAAACATGATATACTAAATCAAATATAATTATCCATAGTAGTAATGAATCAGAATCAATGCTGATAACCTCAATAACCAAACTAAATCTTTATGAACAATTCAATAGTAACCTTAATAGTCAAGTGCTAATCAAAACTCAACAACATGATATAGTGATAACATATAATAATACTCTAAGGCCAAACAACACTAGCTTGATAAAATGAATCAGTGTAAGTATCAACTACAATATAATAAATTATAGCAATTATACAAGATGTATCTCACACTACAAGATCTAAAAATATAATACATGACCAAAAAATTTAGGCCAATGCTTAGAAAAATATTCTAGAATAGGATTTCATTCTAGCATCTATAATCAGTCACAAGGTCAAGTCATAACAAGTAATGAGAATTATCTTGTACTTGACTCATACTCATCCTAATATTTAATTTTTTGCGAGCTTGGTATCATGTTACTATTAGGATCCCCATGAAATCCATTAGTAAACTAAAAAATCATTCTAATCTATCTTTATTATAATGATATTGAATAAAAGTCATAATTAATATCCTCAATTTTTGGTTACATTTTTTTTATAACACAATTGTTTTTAGATACATTGATTGTGATTGGGAAAGAGACCCTGATGATCACAAGACAATTACAGATTATATCTATCATCTTGGGGTAAGTCTTATGAATTGGTATTGAAATAAGTGGATTACTATTATTTATTATAGTACAAAAGTTTAGTCTATTGGTTTGTCATTATCATTAATGAGTCAATTTCGATTCAATGTTTTATTTCATGATTTATATTTCCACAAACCCACCCACACTACCCTAGTGTAATAATCATAGTGATATCTATATTTCTTGTAACCTAATGGACCAAAAATAACAAATCACATTGATATCCACACACATTATATTTGTAAATCAATACAAGGTCTTTGATCTTATATTTATTTGAATAGATGATTAGGTTGTATAAATATTCATAAAACCCTTGCTTGAGGCCTTATATTTTCATCTTCAAAAAATTTTGGGAGTGAAGGAAGGTGTCATTGAGGGAAGGGGAGTATCTTAATTATTTATCCATTTTTATATTCATCTCAATACATATTAATATGAGATTTTATTGTATTTAATTACTCGTATACTTGTGCATGGTTTAAGATACACTTTTAATATTCATTATCATGTAATTCATGGATAATCACTAATTAATGCATAGTTATCTACAAACTATTATTATAAAAGAGTAACAATCAAGTTAATGACTTTATTGACTTCCATTATTAATAGTAATTTTTAATAATAATAATAATAATAATAATAATAATAATAATAATAATAATATTATTATTATTATTATTATTATTATTATTATTATTATTATTATTATAAAACTCTGCCCCTAGCCTCTTTCTTAACTATTTAAGAGCATGTAAAGCTAGTTCTTGAGGTAGTCATTATGAAAGAGAGTTATGACTTTACTATATAATTATGCCAAAATATTTTAATTTAAATAAATAGTCATGTTACCTGTGTTAAATTTGTATATTTTTGTTTAAATTTTTCATTGATTTATAATATAACATATATTACGGGTGTATGTTTGATGGTTGAAATAACAATTTTTGAGAATATTCAGCCACTTTAATAATTGTAATATTATTTCATATATATATTTAAAATAATCATATTAGTAATTTAAATAATTATTTATACATATATATTTAGATATGAACTATATATCAATGACTATATAGCTATTCATTTATATAGTTTTATCTATATACATGGCCATGTAAATCAAAATTATAAAATTTATATATTATATATAAAATTTACTATTATTATTGTTTTTGTTAGGTATAAGGGACCAACATGCATAAATGATTCGTATTATTATTATGAAATTATATATCTTACAACATTATTCTCTATGGATAATGGTTGGCTATTACTATTGTTGTTGTTATCATCATCATCATCATCGTTATCATCATTATTATAATTTTATATAGTATACCTCTTTAACAAATTTGTGATTCTTTATTTATATTCTTACATACAATTTTTTATGAAAGTATTTTGGGTGTTTGTATTGTGGTAGTTAACATGATACTAGAACCTATCCAAATGTTTAGTATCTAACATAATCAATTGTTGTAAGTCTTAACATGTGAAACCAAAGATCTAATAAGTGGTTATCTATATACTCTATATACTTAGAATTCATAGACAAATATGTGAACCTTATGTAAGTTTAATGCATTTTTGAATTACATATGTTTGTTCATATCAATTATATATCATGTCATACTCAAAATAATAATAAAAATCAACTCGATATTTATTCATTTTTTTTAAAATATAAAATAGTTGTTACCAATGCACTTTATATGGAAAAATTATATACATATAGCACACATGGAATAAATACCTTCATGGTTATATGGGGCAAATTATATTCTAAACATTTCATAAGTTACAACATGCAATACCCATGGATATATCATGTTCTATGCCTCATGCTATAACATCATATTCATATGAAATGAAAATGGACAAAGAACAAAATTTTATTTACCATATCCAATA